>JAVJGG010000043.1:891725-902275 GCA_035590195.1 Aviceda cuculoides
CAGCGCGGCGGAGCGGAGGTGCTGCCTCTCCCCGCACGGCAACCGGCGGGGTGGGCGGGAGGCGGGGGGAGGGAGCCTCCGCGGAGGCTTCCGCGCCTGCAGCCAACTTCTCGCCTTGCCGCCGGTGCTCCACGGTGCCCGGTCGCTTCGCGCTGGGAACTTGCGGTGTTTGCTGAAATTTTGGATTATGTTCCTGCTGAGCCGGTCTGCGGGGAGCTGAGCCAGGGGAGGAAGAATGCGGGTCTATTTAATGGTCTTCTGTCTTATTTGCTGCACCGCGAACGGGCAAGTAGTGTATTCCATCGCCGAGGAAACAGAGCGTGGAGCGTCTGTTGGGAACATAGCAAAGGATCTAGGAATAGATGCAGCTACACTTTCAGCTCGGAAATTTCGCATGATCACCGGTTCAAGTAAGCAATATTTTAATATAAATGCAAGCACGGGGGCTTTGTCTGTTAACGAGCCCATAGACAGAGAGCAGCTTTGTGAATTAAAGTCTGTCTGTCTTCTGAATTATGAACTTGTGTTAGAAAACCCTCTAGAGCTTTATAGGATGGAATTTAAAGTCTTGGACATAAATGACAACTCCCCCAGCTTCCCCTTAAGTGAATATCATATAAACATGCCTGAGTTCCTGTCACCCGGGGCACGGTTTACACTGCCCAACGCCCAAGATCTTGATGAAGGTACCAACAGTGTCCAGAATTATACTCTGAGTCCCGATGAACATTTCCATTTGGAAATGCAAACACGTGGGGATGGGAGTAAATATCCTGAATTGGTGCTGAAGAAAGCCTTAGACAGGGAGCAGCAAGCCACTCACAGACTTGTCCTTACAGCCAAAGATGGTGGGGATCCTCCAAAGTCCAGTGATGTCCCAGTCATTGTGACTGTGCTGGATACCAATGACAATGCACCAGAATTTGAGCACTCAGTCTACAGGGCGAGTATATTGGAAAACTCCCCCAGTGGCACTTTGGTAGTGCAAGTGCATGCCACAGACTTGGATGAAGGTCCAAATGGAGAGATCAGGTACTCATTTAGCAATACTACTTCTGCTGATCTACAGCGAATGTTCTTTATTCACTCACACACTGGGGAGGTGACAGTCAATGGCGTTTTAGCTGTTCAGAGACCTCTCCTCGAGATGCTTATCGAGGCAAGGGATAACGGGGCATTTGGCATGTCCAGCACAGCTAAGCTGCTGGTGGAAGTCACTGATGTGAACAATCATGGCCCAGAGATAACAATTACATCGCTTTCCAGTCCCATTCCCGAGGATGCTGTTCCTGGCACAGTGATAGCTCTGCTGAGTATTTTGGATAAGGACCCTGGGGAGAATGGGAAAGTAACCTGCCAGATCCCTGATAACCTTCCCTTCCAGTTAAAACCTTCCCTTGAAAACTACTACAGCGTGGTCACCATCGGGCTTCTGGACCGAGAGCTGGTCAGTGGGTACAACATCACCATTACTGCCACAGACTTGGGCTCTCCACCCATCACCACTCAGAAGACCCTTTGGGTGCAGATTTCTGATGTGAATGATAACCCACCTGTCTTCAGTACTGACACATGTGATGTGTTTGTGGAGGAGAACAATCCACTTGGTGCTTTTCTCTACCAGGTCTCAGCCTCTGACCCTGATATTGGGGAGAACGGACGGGTCTCTTACGTGCTCAGGAATTCCACAGTTGCAGGCAGTGCCCTGGCCAGCTTTTTGTCTGTGAGCTTGGCCAACGGGAGCATCTATGCAAAACGTGCCTTTGACTTTGAGCAGCTCAGGAGCTTCTATTTCCAAGTGGAAGCCAAGGACAATGGGTCACCAGCCTTGAGTGCTGCCATAACTGTGAATGTTTACATCTCAGACCAGAATGACAATGCCCCAGCCATCCTGTATCCCACCAGCCAGAATGGCTCAGTAGCTGTGGAAGTCGTGCCCCGTCTGGCTGATGAGGACTACCTAGTGACCAAAGTGGTGGCAGATGATGAGGACAATGCGGAGAATGCCTGGCTTTCCTATCACCTTGCCCACTCCTCGGACTCTACCCTGTTCCGCTTGGCACCGCATTCTGGTGAGCTGCGCACCACGCGCTCCATGCGCTCCACTGACTTCCTCAAGCACAAGGTGGTTGTGGTGGTGCGGGACCATGGGAATCCACCGCTCTCGTCTACTGTGACAGTGGGCATCCTGCTGGCTGACACCCTGCCCCAGGCACTACCGGACTTTGATGACAGCGGGGAGCCACCACCACTGCTCAATGCTACAAACATCTACTTGATTGTTTCCCTTGCCTGCGTCTCCTGTATCTTTGCAGCGTTCCTCCTCTTTCTTGCTCTTGTGCGTCTGTGCCACTGCCAGACTTGCTGCTGCAGTGACTGCTGCTGCCCAGCTGATGAGTATGAAAAGTATTGCTATAGCGTGCACATGCTTCCCAGCTCCCACCTCCCACCAGACATGCTGGAGGTCACTGGTGTGGGTAAACTGACTCATACCTACTTGTACAGGGCATCTGTAGGTCTTGGGCCTAGTAACAGCAGCATTCCGAACGGTGATGCTGGGAACATTCCCAGTGGTTCAAGGTTGCAAGGGCCAGGACCCTGCATCCAGGTGCAGCAGGTCCAAAGTGATCGGTTGAGTGCTGTCCTCGTGGTAAGTACTTCTTCCTTTCACTTTTTTTCTGAGGCACATGGCCTTGCATCTATGCTGGGTTGCTGTCAGTGCAAAAGAAGGTACTGGGGGTATTTGCAGGAGAGCAGGCGTCAGACCTTCATAGCACCTGGAGGAACTTGAGGTCCTTTTATATATTTCTGAAAGACAGGATCTCTTTGAGTGAAAAACAGTCATGGGATGAAAAAAGAGATTTTTTTTTTTTTTTTCCCTACAAACACTTACGACCTTCAGACATAACTGAAGGTAAAGAAAATGTAAGTGAAAACTAAATACCTTGCAGGCTGAGCCATTGTCTTCAGATAGCTAAGTAGGAGCATGATAAGAGGCCATGCAAGTTTCTAATCCATGGGTGGTTCTAATCTACACTGTAAGGAGCCTGTGATTTTTTTTTGTTTATTATTTTTTAACAACCCTCCCCCCCATTCCTGGGATTTTTTTCATTGAGGGGTAAGTATTTTGCTGAGCCAAGATGCTGGTTTACAATGCCCAAGGTAAGCCTGTAGTGGAATAACAGGAATTCAATATCCAACACCTCTTTAGGAAATGTAATTTGTAGTGCTCATCTCTTTTTCTAAGCAATCCACAGGTTTTGCGGAACCTAAAATAATTATCTTCTGAGCCTTTGACCAAGCTGGTTTCTTCTCAGCAGTGTGATGGATTAATTTGCAGGAGAAAATATCTTGTTTTGATCACAGTGTAGGGCTACGATGTGCAATATGTCTGCAGATCTGATCTGTTGGGTGTTGCTGTCACTTGTCCAAGCTTCAGTTTTCTTATATGGAAAACAACACTGGTTATATTTTTAATAGGTGCTGTGAGTCGTCTTTATATTTTTGTGAAGTTTTGAGATGTTTTGCCTGAAGTCTGTCAAATTTCCTTAGTGTGTGTAACAGTAACTAACCACTGTTGGTTCTGCCCAGGCCAGTACTCTGTGGTAAGAGCTATTGGAAAATGTAAGAAACCATGTTAGACAGACATGGTATAATCTGCTTCCTGCAGTTGTTTTTATCCTAGTTTACAATTATTAAAGGTTGTCCTAAGTCTGTAACCATTATGTTAATTTTTAAATCATTATTGTACCTTTAAATACATGTAAATAGCCAGCCCCTTTTAGAACCTTGATGTAAGGGTAGCTTCTGCAACTTCTTTGGATAATCAAATACATGTTTAACTATAGAGCACTTCCTTTTATAACTCCTGAGTTTCCAAGTAGTGATTTTTAGCAAGTTTTCCCTTGTTCTAGAAAAGATTCCTGATTTGCTCTTAATTATGCAATTAGTTTATCGTGCCTTCTCTTATTTATCTGTTGTCAAGATGAAATAGTTTTATGGGTTGTGGTTTTTTATTCCCCCTCTCACTCTTTCCTGAACACCTTGTCCACATAAATCCTCCTGACAAGGAAAGATCTTTTCTCATATTTGTAATTTGGTTTACTCATGATGGTTTACCTAGTATTTAATCAAAGTCATAATCAGTTCTAAGTTCTGTTCTCTGTAGTGGCAGAGGGTTGCACATGTTAGGGGTCTCTCACTATGCAAAGCTGGGCGTGTGGAATAAATCTTGCAAAAGTAGAAGCATCAGTGTCTTTCAGGAAGAAATTTTAGAGTCCAGGAAAATAGCAGTTGGCAGTATGTAAGCAAGAATTTGTGCCTAATACATTGGTGTTCTTTGGGAATATCATTGATTATTTTGAGAATCCAAAAAAAAAGGCTGAGTTAGGACCTTTGTAATGGGGAGCTAAAAACCTTTTTGGCAATCTCTTAACTCAGAAGGTGTCTGCAAGAACCCCGATAGTGTCTTGGGGCATATGTATCCTTGGCTTCAGAGTAGTTCAGAATTGCAAAACTTCTATAACAAAGGTGATACAAAAAACCCCCTGGTGCAACTAATTTCCGTGTTCTTCTTGAGCAAGATCTTGAAACTCATGTTACCAACACATTAGTGGACTAAACAATAATAAAAATGCCAAAGTATCCTTGATTTCTGTAATGAGAGCAACCAAAATGTATCTCATTACATCTCACTATATTTCAGTCATTCAGGTGAATTTTTAAACTTGTAATATGAGACACCTTTTTAGGAGCTTTTGCAAGTGGGCAAAATAAATCTGAGATGTCACCTTTGGCAATTTTATTTCTTAGCTCCTAATATGCAGAAATGGGTAGCTGTAGATGTGACCTACATGAGAAGTCCAAAGACTGTGCATTAATTGGGCTGAGTAGGGGAGCGGAGACAGAGACTGTGAAAACGTATCTATCCTTAGAAACAGAAGGATGTCAGTTATTAATTTGGTGCTGATGATTCCAGTGACTAGTGTACTGGAGAATCAACTACATACGTATACGCACATATATGTGTATTTATACAATTTACATATTTCTTGCAAAATTTGCAAGTTATTAAAATGGCATTCATATTCAAATGATCAGGAGTAGGCAGAGGCTGCAGTCTCGGTACTTACATGTACTCATGTACATGTCTGTACATGCTTTAGACTCACCAAGATTTAAAATAAAGTATAATTATGTTAGAGATGCTTGGAAAATAGTTTCCATTCATCTGAGGTGTCACGTGTTCTTGAAAATTATTCCTCAGTCCAAATCCCTGTGGACTTCAGTATGATTTCTGTGCAGAAAGATCACAGTGATTTTATTAGTGAGGAATATTTTTGCTCATTTTATATTAAAGTGAGATGATTATAATTTTTCAGTGTTTACCAATAGAAATTTCAGTTAAAAAATGACATTTTAAGTTTTGGTGTTGACTAAATTTTGTCTAAGTGCTTTCAGACTGACTCATTTGGAGGTAAAAATATAAGCATAAGTGACCCTTTGAACTTCTGAGGAGGGATCATTGTATTTCTCCATAAGAATATAAATGTAACAAAAAGAAAACATTAAATATTTAAAAGGTACTGGGAGAAACTCCATTGTTATAATTCAAGACACTGGAAATTACTCCAGAATTACAGTTATAGCAGAACTTAAATATCCCTGATTTTTAATTTTTTTAATTTTTTTTTTTTTTTTTTTTTAACTGAGGGGGATATTACAGTTTTTAGTATGTGGAAGATAGAAAAAGTCGACATATATCAAAAGTTAATTGAAATTCCAGAAATTATATGTATTTTCAGAATTTAACTTCTTTATTCTTGGTCTTCATTTGTTACTGAATAAACAATAGGCTTGAATGATTTTTATATATGCAGATGCATGAGACCATTTTATGCTTCTACATCTTCTATTTAGGTTAGAGCTAAAAAATAGAACTATGCATGGCCATAACAGCAGTATAGTAAACTGTAGTTGTATCTCTTTCAGTATTTAGCTGTGTCTTTCTGCAATGTAGCATAAGTGACAGCTAAGTGAAAAGCATATTACACTGCTATGCTACTGTGCTGTATGAGAGACAAAGGCAGTAGTGGAATTACTGAGGTCAGCAGTAGTTCACTGAGTATTTCTGGGATCGTGATGTGGCCATGGATTGTTACAGTTCTTTTTCTTGCTTGTGTTGTCCATTGTGCTACGCAAAAGGCCTGTAAGATTTTTCTACATTTAGGGTATAGTGAACTCTGTGATTTGACATTCAATATTTAGGTTATGTCCAAAAATAGACACAAACCTAGCAAGGGAGGATATTTCTTGCTAAATTCTAATAGGAGTGGAATAATTTTGTGCAACGTGGCATGCATTTCCAGTGAAAAAAATGGATGCACTTACATTAAGACAGTGGCATGCAACCTAGGCTGAACTGCCGCAGGCTAAGCATCAGCAGCTTACTCGCGCAAGTAAAGACCAGCCATGTGAGTAAGCCCTCCCTGCATCTTGTTCTGATGGGAGCACACCCCATAACAAAGCTAAATATAAGGGTGAAGCACCTTCCCAATTTTTTCTGTCTGTGCTGATAACAACCTGCCCAGAACCAGCAGTCATATGCCCACATTGTAAGAATTCAGTTGTGTAGGCAGATTTCTTGGCTAAAGAAGTTGCTCTTGGGGACAGGCCAAGAAAATCTTAGAAAGAGTGATCATCAAAGAAAATTCAGCAAGGAAAACTGCTGTAGATTTCCCTCTTTCTGACCACTCCAATTACCTTTTGCAAGGAAGGATGCAGCTCCAATGTTCAACAAAAGAACACTGTGTCCAGGAAAGGCTACAGATGCCTGGGATGAAACTTTCTTTGTCTGGTGTCTGCCTTGGAGTATTATTTTTAGAGGTAGTGGAAGGGAAAGTGACAGAAGGAGTAGCTTGAGACAAAGGGCTTGAGGGGATGTAGAGGGTAATGTGACTGTATTTGGAGATGTGTAAGGCAAAGGCAATGATGGGCAGATTGGATGGTGGCCTGGGTTGAGGGAGGGTAGATGTGAGTAGTAATTCTTGTATGAAAGTATAGAACAAGAAAACAGTTTGGATCAAGTCTAGTCCTTTCCTATATTAGCCACCATTTAATCTTAAATCTTCAAATTAAAAGATTTAAATTTTAATTGTAAAAATACTAATTTTAATTGTAGAATTCACTAGGTTGTGCCCATTATTCCTATTATAAAGTTATTCGTCTAAAGCTTTGAAACCCTCTTCTGACATCATGTCAACAGTTAGTCGCCATGAATTTGTAGACATTTATTCTTGTGCCAGCAATGTCCTTTTAGTATAAGTAGTTCTCTTCCCTCTTTGGGCCTTGCTTTCCTCATAGGTTAGAGAGCAACCGCGTCTTTTCTTAGGCTTTGTTTGATTAAGCTAAACAAGTCAATGTCTTTCAGTCTTTTTTCTACAGCCACCTCTGCAGTTGTCTGATCGTGCTAATATCCTTTCTCTGCATCTCTTCTTCCTTTGTGGATATATATTTCTTGCAAATATGTGACCAGAATTATATATAATATTTCAGACAAAGGGCAAATTCCTACACAGTGATAGGAATACTTCCTGGTCCAGGGGATAGGGAATACATCACCTCATACTTCTTGGGATGGCCATTACCTTCTCCATAGTTGTAATGTGTTGATTGATCAGTCATGTAAGTATTATTGCAGAACTTCTTTGTGGTAGAGGTGGGTGGGGGAAGGTTGGTTCCCCAGATAATGGTGGTTCTGCCTAACTTCATCCATCTAAATGCTTGGTGTTTGAACCTTAGATGTTAAAAAGTCATGGCCACCTGCTGAGAGCAACTCATCCTGTTCATCTTAGGCATGAGAGTTGAGACATAGTCTGCAAATAGCGCTGAGACTAGATGCACAACTTTTAAATAACTGAAACTAGTTGA
Source organism: Aviceda cuculoides (assembly GCA_035590195.1). Classification (NCBI taxonomy): domain Eukaryota; kingdom Metazoa; phylum Chordata; class Aves; order Accipitriformes; family Accipitridae; genus Aviceda; species Aviceda cuculoides. Next base: position 899,655 of record JAVJGG010000043.1, read on the forward strand.
TATAAGTAGTACCTTATGGGAGTCTGCACATTGGGTTATTAGCTGTCACGCATTTCTCTGACAGGTGTCAAGTTGTTCCTGCAGTGAATGATGCCATATGGTTGAATTCCGCAGCTGTTGTTAGAATAGCCCAACTTCTTTTGCCATTGTTCAACTTTTTGATGTAGCGCTGTATGGAATGTTTTACTGAAATCAGAATAGATGAGATAAATTTCAGTTTGTGTTTTCATTGAAGAGAATTGAAGACCAGTCTAGCAAATACTTGTAAGATAAATCTATGAGAATTTTCCTTCCTTTTTAGTGTACCTTCATTTCTCATTTATTCCTTCCTCTAAATTTTTATCCAAACAGGCAGGTTAGTGGGTTTGTGGTCACATAGGCTAGATTTTACTATTCTAAATAACTGGCACTGCAGTTGCTTCTCTCCAATCTGGTTATTCTACTCCAGACTTGACAGGTTTATCTTAAAAAAAACCCCCAACAACAAACAAACAAACCAACCCCCCCCCCCCCAAACCCACAAAAAGCCAAAACACAAACCAAACCCTCCTCATTCCTACGCTTTTATCTGTTAGTTCTTTTAGAAATCTGTGATGGAAATCAGGTAGCAGGGATTTGAGGATGCTGAACTCCCAGCATTTTAATTCTGCCTTGGTGACAGCAATTTCCATTCCCTCAGAGTAATTTGTCACATAGTCAACATCACACTCAAGATAGTGAAAATAGAGTAAAATATAGATTTATTGTCAAAAGATGGGATGGTATCTCAAGGGAATGATCCGCATGTACCGTGTTTTTGTACTATTGGCCTGTTCATCCTCTGTATCTTGTTGGAGAGAGGCTGCTGGACTTCTAGTGTGGCCCCATAGACCTGCAGTCACGCTATGTATTTTTGGGATTACAGTTAGCTTGTTTCAATGTAACAAAAGGAATTCTGCTAAGAGTGTAACTTCCTGTGGACTGTTTAAAGTCACAATTAATCAAAAGAACAGCAACAAAATCCAACACCAGAACTGAAAATGGAGGCAAGCAGGCACACGGGAATGAAGATATTCAGTTGAGATTTGTAAGGCAAAGGGCAGGGCAACAGCTTAAAGATTTGATGCTATCAGAGGCATTTGGAGAATAAAAGCAAATCTGACAAATATAGCAAGTGGAAATTAAATATCAGAGAAAGAAGGTACATTATGAAATAAGGAAGAGTTTTGTAGTCTTTAGTCTTTGAGCAGTCTCTCTAAGGAAAGTGAACACATTTTTGTTCTTTGGATTCTTTCTTCTCCAAAGGAATGATTTTTATGTTTTGACCTGTTATTTCTTCTGTTTCCCCCTAAGCTTGTCCCAGCCTAATGGGTCTTGACACCTCATTTAGTTGCTTTTAATTTCTTTCTTTTTCTGCAAAAGCTGCCTTCTCAGTCAAACATCTTGCGTGATTGATGTGCAAAATCAAGGTTTATGATGTTCGCTCATGAAACCTGAGGCCGTTGGTTCCAAAAAGTTCTGTGTTGTTGTTCCTCAACATTTTCCAATCCCTTTGTAGTGGATACAAGCTGAGCAAGGAAGATCTACAGTTGAATGGGCTCTTTGTCTTTTGAACTACATAGCTGTTTCCTATGTGTCTTGGGAATGTATTTTAGATAGCCATTAGGTTCTGCTTTCTAGCCAATAGTTACATGGAGATTGGCGCAATATCCTTATGGTTAAAGCAGTTTTCGTTGCATGGTATTACATTCACAGGGTTATGATCAGACCTATAGTATTAAGACATGAAGACATTTCAACATAAGCCTGATTTCAGTCTTCTAACTTTGTGACACTCCACAAATTCCAGTACAAGAGAGATATGGGCTACTGGAGACAGTCCAGTGAAGGGCCACTGAGATAGCTAAGGAACTGGAGCATCTCTCATATGAGGAAAGGCTGAGACAGCTGGGCTGAGAGATCCCAGAGAAGGCTGAGGAGGGAATGTCATTTAGTGTGTAAATATCTGAAGGGAACATATAAAGAAGATGGAGCCAAGCTCTTTTCAGTGGGACCAAGCGAGAGGAAAAGAGGAGGTTCTGTCTAAGCTTAAGAATACCATTTGCTTGCATTACCCATTCTTCTCATACCCCTCACACCCCCAGCCCCTAAAAAAAGCAAAAAAAAAAAAGGTCTAGCCAAATTTATTCAAATAATCTTAAGTCTGCTCCAGATGTCAGCCTGCTATTTATCTCCAATAGGTTTACATCATGAGAAAATTTGTAATATTTCAGGAATCATTAAAATGGGATGTTGTAAACCTGTTTGCTTCTGTTGACTCAGTTTTCTTCTTTGTGGAATCCTAGTCTCATAGAGCATGGCCTATAACAGTTCTATTGTCTATATATATTCCTTCAAGTGAATCCTTCACTTGTTTGGTTTATGTTGTTGTGGGTTTTTTGGTTTTGGGTTTGTTTTGGTTTGGTTTGGTTTTTTTGATTGGGCAATCATGAATATCCTAAAGATAATTGAACCCTAAAGCTATTCATTTTCAATATAATATTCATAGGAAGGAAATCTGGAGGAAAAGAAGTGACTTCTTCCAGTCAGAGGGAGAGAACTGCCACCTTGTCTCACCTTTTTTGGGCTGGTGAAGTAAAATC
>JAVJGG010000043.1:902375-922289 GCA_035590195.1 Aviceda cuculoides
TTTCTTTTCAATGAAGTAAAATCACCCTAGCAAGTGACTTGTCTAATCTGAGTTGCCAACTGGAATACCTTCAAAAGATTTTGGGTTGTTGATTTAGGACTGCTATTTGCACTTTCATCTTTGTTTTAATCTTATTATATATTTGTCTAGGGATTAGAATTAGCAAATTCCTGTCTTCTCTTTTACAACATCATGCTTCTCTACAAGGCATTCAGTCTCTTTAATGTATCTCATCTTATTTGAAAAACTACAAGAAAAATTAACCTGAGCTAATGCAGAACATGGAAAGGTGACAGTTTGACCATGGTCAGAATGACCATGATAGAATACAAATCTGCACTGAAGAATGTTATCATTTTGGAGCTCTTAATCTGGTGAGGCCCTTTACTATCGCAATGTTATGTTTCATGAAAAAGCTTTTCTTCACCCAAACTGCTCAGAGAGGACCAAAATGTTTTTGGATAAAATCTGAATTGAACCATCGAGCCCTGGAGCTGTAAGTCACCATTGTATGAATTAATAGTTCATCACTAAGTGGTTCTCTCTTGTATTGTTTGTATTATCATCTAGGATATGGGGCCAATGCTCTTTCATGTAGGTAATTTAGGTTCTCAGAAAACTTGGAAAACAGCCAATATTGGAGTTAAACTTGACTGGAAAAAAAAAAACCAAACAAGAAATGCCAAACGTAAACAAACAACCCCTTCCCCCTCTCCACCCCACCCCCCAAACCCAAAAACCCCAAAACCCAACAAAAAAACATGAAGGGGGGGAAGTAACAGTAGTTTTCCACTACCTAACAGGCACTGCAGCGATGGAAAGAGAAGAAATGGTTACAAATTGCAGCAAGGGAAATATTTGCTGGACATGAGGAAGAAATTCTTCCTTGTGAGAGTGTTGCCAACCAGGGACAGGACACAGAGATGTGTTGGGATCTCTGTCCTTGAAAATACTCAAAGCTTGACTGGACAAAGGTCCTGAGCAACCTCATCTACCTGTCAGGTTAGCCCTCCGGAGGTTGAAATAGAGACCTCCTGAGATCCTTCCCAAGCTATTTTTTTTTTTTCTGCGATTCTTTGAAATGTGGCAAAATGGAAAGGCTATAACAACTTTTAAATGTTTACAAAAATGGTGCTTCATTCTCTTTTCAAAAACTGTACTGAGGTGTTTACAGGGGTTCTGAAATTACTGTGTATTTCCCAATAGGTGCTCAAACCCCACTGTGAAAATCATGCTAAAACATCTGAGTTCGTTCCCTGTCAGATGTGCAGCTGGTGTCATCCCCTGTCATATATCCTAATGCTGGGTTGTACCCAGCTGTCTCCAGCTGCAACTACAGTGATGATATACCCAAGTAACATAAGTTCAGGAAGCTCTGCTTTGCCACACAAGCATGAGATCAAAACCACACATATCTAGCTTTGGGGAAAGTTTTGGTATCTGAAACCAGCTTTGTAATTTTAATTTAGTCTTGAGTTCTCTTACAAAGGAATCTTTTTCTGCAATAGAATAGCTATTTTCCTTTTCTAGAAAACATTTATGCTAATAATTCAGCTCCCACAGGAAGCCCAGATCTTACTTTTATCCTCAGCTACATATAACTGAGAAGACTTAAATTTTCTTCTCTCTCACCTTATAAAATGAGAGTTCCTTAGATAAAACAGTACTACATAAATGATGAGCCTGGTGACAGAGTGGAAACAGCTGTTGGAGATGTGTGCTCAGGGTTCTAGGATAACTGCGAACAGGGAAGAGGAGAGATACTCAGTGGTGTAGTAACCTGATTCAATGGGAAGCTGTGGAAATGGTTTTACTGCAGCTATTAGTTTGTGGTGTATTATATAAGAATCTGTAGAACGTATATTGCCTTTTGCAACGAGATCCTACTCTACTTTTTCTGCTGTGAATTCACAGGTTCTGTTACTCTGTCTTGAACCTGTTGGTAACTCTAGCACCCAACCAAAGTTGATGGAAAGGGATTATGCACAATCATTGTAGTCTGGGTCATGTTTGACAAAAGCAATGATGAATGTCATCAGAAAGTTGATTAAAGGAAATGTCAGTTTTCATACATGATACATACTGAATAATTTAATGTTCTGTGTATGGCCTAATTTGAACGGGTACATTGTGTTGTTTTTTGCTTCTCCTGGATGACATTTCGTGAACTGTTGAAAGCAGTGCTAAAGAGGCAGACAAATTAATGGGGTAGAGATACCTGCCAGATTAGAAATACCAGTAAGGTAAAAGAACAAAAGAGAAGTAGGTTGGGTTTTGGTTTTCTTTTTTTTTTTTTTTTCCCCCTAGTGCACTTAGATTAAGTATCATTCTGATTTAATGTAAAATTCAGTTTACTGAAAATCATTGTTAATACTTCAAAATGAACCTGCACCTGCCTAGATCTATGCCTGCACTGTATCATTGATACCAGCTGAGAGCTAATTATCTGTGATGGTGGCAATGGACCAATCCTTCCAAACTGAAGTCCTGTAAGGTGTTTTTAATTCCTTTTCCCTCTGTCAGATAGCAAGGAAGTTTTCAGGATAGTTCATAAATATCTCCTTTAAAATATGAAATGATAATGCCATCCATAGTCTTTCTTTGTAAAGACCTTTGAATGCTTAATTATCAACTTGCAATCAAAATTGCAAATAATTTTATCAGAATTTATTTACTCATTGTGCTTTTAACAATCTTGTGGTCAGTAGTACAAAGTATAAGTGGGGGGAAGAAAAAAGCATTTGAGCATCTGCAACCATATTTCACCTCACTTCAAAGCTGCCTTATCCCCGTCCCCCCTCACAGGGGATTCTTATCTGAGGTTACACTATTGTAAGACTCATGGAGAAGTTTAACTTCTACACTGGATCTAGTATTTGAGATTAGATGGCTTGCAGATTTTCAGGGCTACCACTGATGCTATTCTGCCATTAGAGAAGGGAGATGATAATTTGTTTAATGAGACAGCACTTACTTCTGGACTTGGAGGACTTTGGGGAGTCTTGGATTCCATCTCATGGCAGTCCAAAATATTGAAAAAGAAAAGGATACTTTTAAATGTCCCTTTTCCCTCCTAACTGATTCTGTAGAATAGAAGTCATGTTAGAACAGAAGTAGCAGAATAATGGAGTTACAAGAGCTATGGTTTTGTGGTTTTGTTGTTTTTTGTTTTTTGGGGGAGTTGGGTTGTTTGTTTTTTTTTTTCTCCTGAAAACATTGCCATGTTTTTTTCTCATTTGTAAAAAACCAAGAAAACAAAACAAGAAAACAAAACAAAACAAAACCACCACAAAAACATTGGCTCTATATATAATCATAGTCTTGGCATAAGCATTTTTAATGTGCACTCTGGAAAATCTCCATAACTTGTGGCCATTTAAAACACATTAAAAATCCGAAACAAATGTATATGACATTATCTCATAATATATTTTCATCTATCTATACCAAGGGCTTCTAGCCACCTCCACAGAGGTAGCAGAGTTTTCCTTTTTATCATCCATGATGCTGTACAATTAGGCTGTTCCAAGTATATATTTGGCTACTGCTAATACTTAAGCCTGGTTTGCTTCCTACAAAGCTGGGAGAATTTTATATATAAAAGTGTTCTGCCTGAAAGACACTTTTTAGTCATTATCATAAATAGTGTTGACTCAATATAATGCATTTTTAATAAAAATTAATTCTTCCAAAAGGAACATTTTTCAAAATAGTTTCACAAAGAGAAACTGGACAGTAGTAATTACTGTATATAGTAGCATCTTATGTTCAAACTGAATTTGCTTCTAGTAGCAAACCTATGTTATTTATATGGGGGATATTTTGCTTAAACCAAACAGTAGGTTAATGTGCCATCTGAAAAGAACTCTGTCACCTCAGTAACAGATGGAAGGAAATTCATCAGTGTGAGCAACTTTAAAATGACTCTTTTTTTCGTTTAATGAAAGCAATTGCGATTGGTTATCTTGGAGCTATGGAATTCTATGTTTCTAGCTCTGTCCATTACTGAATGAAAGAAAACTTTCCCGTGTTTTAGGCTGTGTTCATACTACTGCTTACTATAAAACTCATCTGATGCTATTTTTTATAAAAACCCTCTAGTGTCTCAGGGTGAAGATATGTGTGAACCAGGGATTGCCTGTTAGACAAGTTCAACTGGACAGTTTGGTCATTCCTCAGGCTGAGGGGAGCGAAGAATATTCTGTTTGCCTATAATAAAAATGTGTCTGATCTTTCCTTTAAAAGTCTTGCTGAAGTATATTTTGGAAAAAATGACTTGATATTTGTTATGAAGTGGTCTTTGTGTCATGTTTGATAGCCATTAAGATCTGCCAAGTTTGGCTGAGTTACAAGCTTTTTGAGAAATTCTTGTTCACTGTACTTGATAGATACTTGCAAGATCTGGAAAGCTCAGTTCCCTCTGAGTCCTGCCAGCACAGAGCCTTGCTTCAGCCAGCAGCTGGCGGGACCTTCCTATAATTGCAGTTGTATGATTGTGGCCCTGACCAAAGTTGGGGCTTGGGCTGGAACTGAGTAAAAAAACCACCCCAAAATCAAAAAACCAATGCCCAGACCAGGACCAGGGTGCAGGGAAGGGGAGAGACCCTAATTTCAGTGCAGAAGGTGTAGAAATGCACCTGGGGTGGAATTAAAATAGTTTATTTTAATACAAGTGGGGTTTCATGAATGGACTGTGGCCAAGGAGGAAAACACATGGACTACAGCATGACTCATAAGCTGCCAAGAAGATGTCTGCATCAGTAAGAAAATGTATTGGAGGACACATCAGTTGAGGTACTTGTGGTGATTCTGGGGGAGTACTGACAACATGGTACAAGGAATGGCAAGTTCTGATTTTTGCCAACTATGTTCAAAAAGGACAGCCAGAAAATCTAAGACAAGTTGCAAAGGGTTGTGTGTGTGACTGAGGAAAGAAGAGTGTCAAATGAGAGTGCAGTAGAAGGGCTTGGAATGTTTAGCAAGTACCGTTTTATTCTCCAGAAGAACTCCTTTAGCTACTTACGCTAAAAGCCAGTGCTTCTCAACTACAAATGGGCATAAAATAGCCATGATACATGTAGACTGGTAAGAGAAGAAAGACTGTAATAATTAGAAAGAGCCTTCCACTGAGGTTCAGCACCTACCAACTTTTAAGACTGAGTTCAGTAGGAAAGGTGTCATATGAAGTGGTACCTGGTATCTCAGGAGATAGTGTCGAAGGGCCCAACCTCTCCCTCTAATCTTATGTTCCTATTGCATGTAGAAGAGAGTTGAGCTCAAATAGAACAAGAGTCACCAGGATTGTTCTGTTCTCCACCCTGGCAGAGCTTGGCATCGTTACTGTCAAAGTTTTGTTTTCTGTATGTTTTTCTAATGGGTTCCTTTTATAAGGTATAAAAGTACATTAGAAATACATTTTTGGGTCATGCAGTGCTTGAATTTTAGATCAATTGCTAATCAAAAATCCAATCTTTAGGAATATACAAATGGAGGACGGTGATGTAATGAATACTTAATTAGGTTAACTGAGTATTTACTACACCATTGTCCTCTGTTTGTGTCTTCCAGTGATTGGATATGTGTTCTGGCTGGACAAGGACAATCTTAGGAGGAAATTTGGCTCAAAACTTTAGAGGCTTGTAAGTATTGAGGGTCAGTTACCACATAGTGGAGATTCGTAAGTAGAAAATGTGACATTACTTCTTGAACAAATAGGCCGTATGAAGCTTCATGTGGGGAACTAGTTTCACAGTATCACTAAAAACACATTAAAGGAGTGTAAGAAACTAAGAATAGAGAAGTGAACAAATCAGAAGTATCAAAGATGACAATAAATAAACAGAGCTTAACTAAGTCATTGCATGATGCAACAGTATAGTAATTAAGCAGAAGTATCATAATGGAAGATAATAGAAAAAATGTTTGATAGCTCAGAAATCTAATAGCTTCTTTCTTTTAATACTTTTACCTGGAGCCAAGATGCTTTGTTTCAGAGATTCTAGCAGGACTGAAAAGTGTAGAGGCTTTTGTATTGCAGCAGTATAAAACCAGAAAATAAGTCAGTAGTATTAATATTTGGCAGACTTCCCATTGTGGGTGGTTTTATGTGCCAGAATTCTAACAAAGAACTAAAAAAGAACTGAATGTCTTTGGTGAAAATAAAATGTCAAGGTTTTTCCCCAGTGTATGTACAGTGTATGTAGTGTGACTATGGTGGTCACGGTTGCAGGACTAAGTACCCAAAGGATAAGGAATACTGATTGATTTGTGCCTCCCTGTCTTTCCAAACTTCTTTTTGGCTCTTTCTGCTTTCATTTTGTCTGCCCCAGCTCTTGTCCCTCTTTCCTCACCTTCTCCTGAGATCTAGTTCCTACTCCTAGAAATGTTTTCAGATTGTACTCTGATTTAAAATGTATAAAACCCTGAGAGAGGGACCAAACCCAGTCTCCTGTTCCTACCATGTCCTTTACAGGACACAGAACCTGGCTACCTTTTTTGACCTCACAACCTCTTTGTTGGCTGGAGACTGGCTCTGTTTCTTACAGAAATTACTCCCCTGACCACTGTGCTAATGGTTAGGGGGGATATGGCCACCTTCTCTGTGGACTGGACTTGAAGGTCTCTGAACTTTGTGCCTTCAACCCCTGTTCAGTGTGGTAAAGAAACACAGGAGGAACACTGCTGCTGCTGCTGGATATTACTTTAGTTTTTTCCTAACCACGTGGCCAGTAATCCTGAAATCTGTCTCTAAACAGGATAGTTTTAAAGGAACATTAAATGATAAGAATCACGCTAAGACATTGCAAGTCTACCTAGTTGTGGAGGACAATGTTTTGATTAGTACAAGAAGAGGGGATTGATTTCAGTGGGTACATATGATATCATCATTGCTTATCACTCAGTCTCACATGTCCTGCTGTGGTTTCTCTGTTCAAGGATGGAAAAAATACACTGAGCTCAGCTGAGTTGTTAAAAGCTGGAAGTCTGGTGTCATTTGAGGTATACCAGGCTAACAGATCCATCCCTGTAAGGTTTGCAGATATGACCTGTGGGAGGTCTGTGCCCTTCTGGAAGAGCAGCTGAGGACCAGGCAGGATACCCTGCCCTCTGCATCACAGAACCATTGCCTGCTGTTGCAGGAACAGGTACATACAATGCGGGTTTCCCTCAGTACCAAAGAATGAGTTTGCCATGTGTATGATCCATACAAAATGCATGAGGTAAATCTGAATTAATACTATAGTACTAACTAGCACTAAACACCAGATATAGTCTAGCATTTAAAAGAATATTTTATAAGGTCAGCTACGCTGACCTATTCGTTAAGAACTTTTGTGCTCAAAGAAATATTGAACTCTTAATAATTCAAAACATAAATATTTCATGTTGCTGAGATTTTAAGAATTCTGAAGAGAAGTTTGAAAACAGATTTGCTTAATGTGTACTTAAGAAAAGCCAAACAGTTGTCTCCTTTCAGCACCCATTACAAATAATAAATTATACATATGTATATGTTCCTTTTTCCTTGAGAATATCCAAGCATTCTTTACAGTAGTGCTTTAAACCTTGCAGTGGCCATCTGAGCCCAGATATTGCTGACATCTTAGGTACCAAGATGTCCTGGCTTCCTGCTTTTATGGCATGATCAACTGCTTCTGTCACCATCTCGCTTTTGTCTTGTCCCATTTTCAAAAGCCCCAGCTTAGCTCCAGAGAACTTTTTTTTCCCTTCTTGCTACTGCATGAGACCTATTGCTTCTCAGTCCTTCCTCTGGGCTTCTGGCCACAATCTGTCCCACCACATACAGTGCATCTCCCCTTTTCTTTGCTTCCCCTTCCAAGTGCTCTCAGATGCTCTTATGTGCTGTAAATCAGAGGTGAATTTGTTGCACTGGTGAATCTGAACAGAGCTATCTCACCAGTGCTGAAGGTGGGCATACAGGCCCTGAACTGGGCAGCTGTGGTCAGTGGCTTTCTCTCATCTTCTTAATAACTTGAGCGCTGTTTCACCCAGAGGTGTGCCTGTCAGCTTGTGCACTGCAGGATTTTTTTCATGCCATGCTGCCAAATCCTTTTTTAATACTGTGTGCAACATTACAGTTCTTGTATTTTCTGAGGTCTGTTCACCACTGCCTCATTCTCTGCTGCTGTTCCCATCCAGGCAGTGAGCTGAGAGATGCTGCTGACTGCTCCCATCTCATCTCCCTCCTGCTCTGCTCCTTGCAACCTCTCCACCTACCTGGAGCTAGTCCTGTTCTCCAGCAGCAATAGCAGCAGTGAGTGCTAGAGGCTGTGAGGAACTGTGGAGAAGGACACAAAAGCTGGTGCTGATGTCTGTCGGTATGTGAGGAAGTGGACCTGGAGCAGAGAGATAATACGGCTGTGCCCTCAACCCTTTCTTAAAGTTTCCCTGGGTTGCAAAAGTTATTGTTGCTTGATCTTCTATGGGCCTTTCCACATAGTGTTGTCTGGTTTTGTTTCTTCTTGCTTCTTCATACCATCTTCTGGCTACTGCTATGTCTCATCCTTTCTGACTGAACCCTTAACCTCTCAAGATCTGACCTTATGTACAAATACTGTCTCACACAGAAGAATCTGGAATTGTTATGTAGGAAATTAGTATAACAGAACTGAAGTCAAGATCTTGTGGGAGGGAAAAGTGAGTTTCTCCTGTAACATCTCTAAAGTTTCCCACTCTCATTCTTTTATAGATTTTGCTCACTCACACCCACATACTCACAAGCATCAGCTCATGTGCCTGATGGTCACTGGTGACCAGGATCACTTGTGTGCAGTGCAGAAGACAAGAGATGCTGGCTATCATGGCTCATAGGTTGTCATTCATTGGTGACAATAGACTGATCTGGGACTTGCCGTTGATTCCCTTTAGGAATGGGTACTCTTTGGGATCTTTTGTGTTGTTATTTTGCCTCACCCCTTTCTAACTCTTAGATTCTTTAATTTCATAGTTCTCTTGTATTCCTCACTGTGCATTTTAAGGCTCCAGTTCTCTTCTCCGTCTTCTTGACGGAAAATTACCTTCTTTTAGGTAATTTTGTTCCTCTTCATTCATTTGGATTAAATCCCCGTATAAGGTACTCTGTAGCAATTAATGCATACTTTTCCTGTTGATCCTTATTTTGTATTTTCTTTGCATGCTTTCACATGTGCACACACTTATAGTCATACTTCCTTCATACTAATCTTATATATTTTTTCAGCAAATCTCAACACGTAAAAGGAAAGATAATAAATGGGTGCAGGTAAAATACCATGGATTACAGAGAGGAAAAACTCAGATTAGTTGTGGGTAATGAACTCAAACTATTGATAAAGTATTCACAAGAAGTGGGAAAGCAAAATTGTTGCTGGTTTTTTTGCATAGAATTATTGGCAGACAATCTTTTGGCACGTTACCAGGTACTACTTCTAAGAGCACGGTTAGAATGCAATGCTCTGTGCTGTTATGATAACCTTATTAAAGGAAAAATACGACTGAGATTGTAGAAGTACAGTACAGGGCATAAAATACCTGGAACATAGATTACAAATCAAGAGAGGAAAAAAGAACAAGTTTTTGCATATCTATTTAGGAGAGAGTTGGGGGGCAAGGAGGGTGTGGGATCCCACTGCGTGCCAGGACCCTGAAGAGAAACACAAATATAAAATAAAATCATTGGCAGAGAGTGTAAGTTAGGGCTAAATGCTGTGTCTGGTTCTGCTGAGTAAGAAAATCAATGGGACTTGTCCTGAGGTCAGATAATATCAGCAGAATCTGCAGTATTAATATTTTTGCCCCTCATATATGTGGTTATAGGTTAAAAATAGTCCAAGCACAGCACAGTTTGGGCAGATGTATTTTTTTTAATAGGATTTGAAGTAAAAATCTTCTAAGCTTAAAAATGCCTGCTGAGAATTAGCAGAAAAAACAAAATATTTTCCTGCCCTACTTTCCCTGCTCAGCCGTTCCTGTGCAGGCACATGAAATACAGAAAACTGTGGAGCAGCATACTGGTCTCATAAAAAATCCTCACAGACTCAGCATGTTTTATGGCACATGCGCTCTAATCCACTCCTCCCTCTTTTATGGCTCTCAGCTGCTCTTTATAATAGTTGAAGGGTTTTCATGTTCTGTCTGTGTACTTGACATCATGGTAAATGTATCAGAACTGTAGGCAAAGACCTGCTGCTGAAAGGGCAATTGCAAGGGTGGTAAGAGTAGAACATTGTTAGGTATTTGGCCATGTTGCTGAGCAAAGTCTTTCCCATTTGTGTTAAAAGCTGGGTAGATTCTGTGATGGAGATTTTCCTCAATCATTTGTTCTTGGGGTGAAGTTTCTTCTTTCCCACCATACAGAGAAGTGCAAGTCTAAACAATGACTACTCCTGAGAACTCTGTGAAAGCCTGGAATCAGATGTGCAGAGGTTCACTCCACACCACATCTGCTCTTCTGTCATGGCAGGTATGCTGCCAATCTGCAGTCAACCTGTGTTTGCTGTAGTGAACTCTGGAAGCCCAGAGCAACATCTTCATTGTTCCCTCGGTTGCTCGTCCATTCTGCAGCAAGGAACTTTCATGATATCTAGACAGTTCTGCCCGCTTTGGCTTGGAGACAGTATCATAGTGATGACTGAGCCTCTGGCTGCAGAAAGGATGGGAACTGTGTCTGAGTACAACAGCCAGAGGTAGAGGGGATGATTTGCCTCGCTCCTATGTTTTAAAAAGCATAGCTCTAATGATTTAATTTCCTCACAAATTTGATGTTGACTTTTTCCAGCATCATGAAAACAGCAATTAAGCAGTTAATCCTAAAATAAAACCTTGCAAAGGAAAGTAATCTCTATACTTTTAACTCTGATTAAATAGAATTTGTTCTATTAACTTGAGAAACTGCTGAAATGTAGGGCAGCCCTGTACAACTCAGTACAGTAGCATTTAGGGTCTGATTTTAGATTAAGAAACTCTGTCCATCATTTCTGTGCTGCTTTACATATTTAGCTTCAGGAGCAAGCTGTAGCTTGCTGCTATGTAAGAATATCATGGTGGTTTGGAACAGACACTTGTAGCTCAGTGCTAACCTCCCGTATAGCATTAGAATGGAGATGTGCCAGGAAGAAAGGACAGAATTGTGACTCTCAGCTGCTGGAAGAAATTTAGAGCAACCTGAAAACTGCTTAGTTGTAACCATTGGATGATCCATCCATCTTCACGTTGTGCATCTTAGACTTCTACTTGTGTTGTGGGCTGTCTGGAGTGGCTGCAGGCAGTATGTTGAATGTATATTGGAATGCATTCCTGTGTAGGGAATAAACACAAACCACTGTCACATTTAAGATGTCATATGGGACTGAAGTTACCCATAGGTCTGCTGTGCTGAGAAAATGCACTCGGTATTAGCAGCCAAGTGCGATAGGTTAATGCATGCTTCAGCTGGTGTGTGTATTTTTTGAAAATACCAGGAAGCAAAGTGGCAGCAGGTGTGAGAGGTGAGTCTTGTTTTTCTTTCTTTCTTTTTTTTCCTCCTTTTTTAAATTTTTTTTTTTATTTAGTCAGCAGAAGGTCTGCAACATTTTAGGTAACCTGAAGATGAGTTAAGGATTAGGCAGGCTTGTAAAAGAAAGTTGCAGTGAAAGAATCTTTGAGTAACAAAAGCATGAGTTAACCATTCAGTACCAGTGGTAATCCTGTTAGTATGTTAGCAAGGCAACTCTGCTGGGGAAAGGAGATCTTCACAATGTCTCTTTGTGCAGTTTTGTGGCTCTGAATTGAATATGATTGCCCTGATGCAGGGCTCCATAAATTAAGCGTTGAAATTAAAGCTCAAGATATGCTTTTATAGCTTGAATTTATCATTTTCTAACTTGATGTACTTTCACAGATTAAGAGAATTCTTGGAGTTGCTATTAGGCAATGCAACAAACCTGAAAAAGTCATTAGGTGAGCAGTGGAGCAAGAAAGAAAAGTGCAAATGAAGGAGGAGGAAGTACTGACCTTCCAAAACGCAAAACCTGATCTAGCACAAGATGTACAGGTTATAGTTAGGGCATTGACAGTCAATACTTCTAACATGCTCAAAGGCAAACTTAGGTTATCATTAAAACAATGTGATAACCAAGCTATATGATTTCCAGCTCCTTTTCAGATCCAAACTAGGCAGTTTCAGATTTAGGTGGTTAACTTCTAAGAGAGATTTAGGAGTAAGCAGGGAGCAGAAATAAAGTTAATAGATGTAACTCCATATGTGATTTCAAGAGAGTGAATACAGAGTACTTGGGTAGTTGTATAGTCCCTTGTAATGCAAACCTGACCTCTTTTGCCTATTAAAGAGAGGCACTGACAGGCTCTAAAGAAAATGCTGTCGGTCTTTCTCAGCAGTGAAGGTGACTGTTCCTCATATTACTCCTTGCCTGTACTTTTGATTCTCACTATCTATTTTTATACCTAGGTCTGTGTTTCTATTGGTTCCGTGCCACTGTTTGGTGCTTAGCTTCCTACTTTACCTGAGTTGTGTAGACAAAAATGAAGGGAAAAGGAGACATCAGCATCCCTTATCAGCATCATTTTGGAACACAGTAAATTTCTTGTATATCCAGAAGGACAAATACAAAAGCCCTAGGACACTGAGGGGAAATAAATATGGAAAATCAACATAAAGAGAGGAAGTGAGTGGATGACTCATGAAAAAAGAAAGAGGCAGGACTATTAATGGAATATAGAATAGAAAATAAATGAATGAACTAGAGGTAGAAGATGCAAAGGAAAGAGGATAATTTTCAGTGGAAAGAGGCAAGATGGAGAAAGGAACAGAAACCAAAATGAAAAAAGGGGAGGATAGTATAAATAAAAGATAGAATGTTGAAGTTAAGCTGTGGCTAGTAATAGGAAAAGAAAAAACCCAAAACACATGGAACAAATATTTAAGAGGGTGAATAGATAGACAAGAAAAGAAGAAAAGGATGGGTTTAAGAGCCAGACTGTGAACAGGAAGACAACACTGGCAGATTTAGAGCTGTCAGTCCGACTTGGATGTCCAGTTAGGAGAACTCAGGAGTCACAAGCAGAGGCTTGGACTGATAGGACCATCCAAATCTAGTAGAAAATCTTGTTTAATAAGATAAAGCAATGTTTGAAGTCACTTTGTGCCAGAATGTATCTGTTCCTCAGAAATATGGCTTACTGCCAGATACATGCATGATGCTGGAAAAGTTAGAAAATCTTCCAGGAGAACTGGCTTTCAAGAGAAAAAGATGGAAAATAGACCCTTCAAATTTGAGATCTTCTCATAGGAGGTGTAAAGCTAACAAAATACTAATACGCCTGAACATGAGAATAATATGTATGAAATGCTTTATGTACAGGTATGAATGGGGCTCACTAAAAGATAAGTCAAGGACTATGTTACTAATAATTAAATTTCATGGATAGGATAGGAAAAAGGTGACATAAGTGAAAACCATAGAGCTCAACATTTATGTATTTAAAAAAAAATTAAAAAGTAGGAAAGAATAAAAGGTGCTATTGCAGTTGTAATGATACTGGTTATGCATTGTCTATGACACTGTGTCATTAGGTTCTGGTACTATGAGCATAAAATGGGAGGGCTCATGCTGTGAAAGTAGTTTATCATCACTAAAATATGGATGTGTGTGTGTAAGAAGTAACACAAAAGGTATGAAACATTGGAACTAGTTCTACTGTGAATTATATCCCAAGGTGGTTTAGTATGAAGTTAATAGAACTTCTTGGAGGAAAGCCAGGTTTCTACCACCATCTCCTCCTTTCCAAGTGAGTACCACACGTGTTAGGATACAGGGCGATACTTATATTGCTGCTCTCTTTGACCTAGAATGGCAAAAGTTTTCACCTTGTTTCAGTAAGGAGGTAGAGGACATCCTGTGGCTTATGATGAAGGCACTTTCTAGGGAGGGGAGGAAAGAAGTCTGAACTCCTTAAAGCTGAAAATGAAATTGAGTCTTCACTTTCTGGGCAACTGCCCTGGCACATTCATACACAGTTTCTAGAGGGGCACAACTACCTTGTACCTTTGTCCCAGTCCTCAAACTCTAAAGAGAAGTGTGCAACACATGGGAGTATAAGCGTGGGGTGAGGCAGTATCCAGAGCTAGGGAAACAAATGAAGTTATAATCATCTGCAAGAGATTTGTTTGACTAGAGTGTGCCTCACAACCAGTTCACTGAGCTGAAATTTACTGGTGATTGCTTGAGCTCAAGAATAACAGCCTGCATAGAAGAGTGTCAAAGACTGTGGTGCTGAAGAGAGACAATGGTGATCAAGGAAAACACACCAACCAAAACCTTCCAGAAAACATTTGGCAGTAGAAGTAGCACTTACAGGCTTTGTGGTGTGTTTAGAAAGGTGAAAGTTATTTTGTCATTGTCCAGGTTCTTAATGTCCTTCCATTTAGAGTGGTGCGGTATGTGAAATTAAGGTCAATAAATTACTGAACAGATTTTTTTAAGTCATCAGGAAAATATAGCAGAAGACAAACAGAATGAGTCAGAGATAGCCATCCTTAAAGTTTGGACTAGAAGTGAGAAATAGTTGAATGTACACTGGCAACCAGGAGAAGAAAAGACATTTATTTTCTATGTATCTTTGTTATATGTAGTTTGTCTGAATTCAGATTTACAGCACAGGCCCCTCTCCATACCCCAACCCACCACCTCTTTTTCTTTACATGCTGTTTTCTAGAATAAGAGCAAGTACACTACTGCAAAGAAATTGTGACCTAAATACAAACAAGATTTTTTTCTGGCTGTTTAGCAGCCTTGGTTCCCATAACAGCAAGGTTTTAAATCGTCTGGCTTCAGATGTTTGTGATCCAAAAAAAAATTCTCACCAGTTAGATTCGTACCAATGTGAAAAATGGATTTAGTGAAAGATATGAAAGAACAGAGCCAATCTAACTGAGCAATTTGGCACCAGACCTATCTATTTCAAAGTGTAGAAACAAGAATTTTACATTACTCCAGGGAGGCATTCTGCAATATTTTTAGGAAGAGGGAGAATCCCATGTCCCCAGAAAATCCCATACAGAGAATACAGACCGTGTACTGAAAGAGATCTGGTTCAGCTGCAGGGCTCTGTTTAAGGGGCTGCTCAGTGGCTCTGTTCTGACTGCAGAACCTACTGTCTCATATTTTGGGATCTCTGAGCTCAGATTGCTAAATCGAGACTGATGGAGGCTTCTCAGGCAGGGAGCCACTGTAGGGTGTGAGTCCCTTTCACTTCTGCCTTTACGTTGCCTTGTCGTCTCTAGGCAGTATCTTCCTGACCAGATAGAAATTGAGACCGTGGGAAGTCACCAGAAACAATCCCATACATATTCTCCTTCAAAGAATAGCGGAGAGGTGGACATGACTGAAGTAAGTAGGATGCAGAGAATGCAGGAATCCCAAGAGAGTGAAGTGAAAGATGGAGTTCGAATGAAGAAATAGTTTGAGCATCCCCTGAAATTATCAAGATGTTTTTTCCATAGCTGTCATGAGTACCCATGGGCTAGAAGATGGTGCTACAGTCCACCATCTCACTGGAAAAAACTGTATGTAAGAAACTCCACATTGAGTCATTCCCTTACAGTTTACGGGTATTGTTTTCCACTGTGGTTAATGTAATTTGGCCAGTGACTGATGGCTGTTCCTTTCCTCTTGACTTGATTTAATTCTAAGTAAGGCAGACAAATTGTAGGCAGCACATTCAAGCAGGCACATAAAGAAAATCTATTTTTTTTCTAGAGAATGACACCACTTACCTGCTTGTTAATGGCTGAACTATATGGATCCTTTAGACTTGTTTCCATATTTTTTACATTGTTTTATCAGTAGGCAGAAACTTGCGTGCATTTATATGGTATGCAAATAATCTCATTGTTGCTAAAATCCTACATGCTGACAAGACTACATGCAAAAATCCAGAGCCCGATCCTTGGAGCTGGTGACTTGCCATCAGTTCAGAAAGGAGCTACTTCATGACATTGAGTCATTGGATATCATGTTTAAGGGATGTGAGTTACTGAAGGTGAAATTATTTACAAAGAAGCAGAACGTCTTTTCAGATGTTGAAATACCTTAGAGTTCTTCATTTAACATGTTGTATTTTCACATCTTCCTGTTTTCTATATGCCTTTCTCTCTCTTTTTGCTGTGTGAGACTCAGAAATAGCCAGAGGAAGGACTCTGCATAGTGTTCTGCAATGAACAAACTGAACAGAGATTTATTGCTGCTTAAGCAAATTTAGGTGATTCTAGTTACAAAGTTATATAAAAACATTCCATGTACAGGTGTGATTTGAAATGGATGAACTTTTCAAGGCCCTACAGAACTATATCTGTGTATAATTGTATCACTCCTGAGAGAAATATCTGCACAGAAATATTTCTGTGGCACTGCATTACACAGCTACTAATTCAGGCATATCTGTATGTAGAACTCTTTCAAGGAAGGCTTACATGGGAATGCCAGGACTTTTCAGACTAAAATAGTTATATTACTGCAACCTCTAGCATAGATATATATCATTGTATTACTATCTTGATATATAGTTAATTTTCTTCTGCAGGACTTGATAAAATCAGTGTATTCTTTGCTCCACCTGTATGTTTGTACTCACATTAAAGGACGCGTACCATTTAATTTAACCAAGCTAATTAAAGTGGTGCAATTTTTGTATGTCAGCAAAGCCCAACAGGCCTGTGTATATAGATAGTGCATACAGGCAGTATCCTATCACTTCAGAGGTTATCAGGTTTATCAGCAAATTAATATTTGGGCCTGGTACGTTTTATCAGCTGGTTTTGCTGCAGGGACGGATTCTGATTCTCTTGCTCATGTGCGTTGATCTGAACTTACTGGGTATATTTTTATTTAGTGAGCTTTGAAAGTGTTTTGAAAGTTGATGCTTAGATGAAATTTCAAGAAATTACTGGAAAACAAAACTCCAGGAAAAAGAAAACTAGAAAGCCCCTAAGCCTTGATGCAACTGAAGCTGAAATTATATTTTTCTGTGTTTCAATTTTTGCCTTTCACTAGAAGAATCCATATTACTACAGACCAGATCCTGAAGTGTTTTTCTCAGTGGAAGTTTTTCCTGAATTAAAAATCGAGGCCTGACTGGACTGACTCAGCATTACCACTGATGCTGATGGAAATAACTAAAATTACTGTGGCCATTGATGAATTTTATATAGATTTAAAGGGACTCGGGGAATGTTTAATCTGAACAGAATAAGTTTCAGTATGTCGCTTATAACTGTGTAGTCAGCATAAACTGTATAAAGCTAATATTTTGAGAAAGACTGTTACATTTGTAGAGTGCTACTGTGTATAAGCCAAGCTACAGTATTAAGTTGTAAAATGAAAATCAGAGTACCCATTTTATTGGTGCTATAAAACTTACAAAAAGGCAAGAAGCCAGACAATCCTAGGACTTACGATTCTGAAATATGAGAAAAATTTTTCTAAGAACCTGAGGTTTAGAAATATGTTTGATGAGAATAAAAAAATTATGGAATATGTTCTAGAATGGCTTGGTTAAGTGTGTGTGTCTTACCTCTGTTCTGTTTTACATTCTGCGGTGTTTTGCAAAACTTTGGATGTGTGCAGTCTTAGTTGTCCACAGAGAGTCAGAATGTGAGGAAAGATGAACCTAGGTAGCGTGTAAATAGTGAGGTGGGCCAGGATTTGAGCGTTTGTCACCCCTTCCTTGCTGGGGGACCCAGTTGAAATGCACTAGAGCAGAGTCTGAATGTCTATCAGAAGTAACTCACTGGGATCTAGGAACAGTGTGAAAGATTCCTTGCTGGCGTTAAAAACCCCTGGATGTGTAACTGGTGTGTTTCATTCACACACTGTAAATAAAATCAGCTTGTGGCTAGAAAGGCATTGCCTACAGAGATGAGTTTTGTTTTCCCACCACCTCTTCGCATGGGCATAGTCCATTTCCAGGAGAGTCTCTACCAACACACTCCTTAAAGCAGGCCCTTAGATGTTGCCAATGTTGCTGTGGCTTTTGGCCTTTTATTGGTGTGCCATATGTTTGCTAGAGGACTTTGTGACTGTACACGAGAGGTGTGGGGCAGAGATGATCCATGGACTGTCTGGATGAAACTGCTATTTGATTGTCTGGAAAACTGAGGGTGTGTCCCTTCAGGCTTCTGTTTTACGCAATGACTGCAAATTGTTTTGACACATGGCCACATAGTCCATGCATATCAGTGCTGCTATAACTTTTTTTGTAGCTTTTAGCAGGGTGGGGTTTTTTTGGGCTGCTTTTTTGTGAGGCTGTCAGGACATTTTGTTCTGAATCTGAATATTGTGATCTTGAAGGTGGGTAGCTAGCCAAAAATTTGAAGGTGATTTATTTTTTTTTAAGTGTTTGGCTCCTGTTTAGACAACTGGATGAAATGGACAAATTTCCAGATTTTCTAGGCACTTGGCATCTCTGTCTGCCCTTCTTGGTCTGCACCTACCTTTATCCTACTTAAAAAGATAAACAGGGTTGGATGGTTCCACAGCAGTATTTGCAGACACTGGGGTACTGGGCACATTAGAATAAATATGAGGGCAAATATTTGGGCCATAAAAATGGTCTGAGAAGTAAATGAACCCATCAGCCAAAACATAAATGGCGTAATCCTGCTGTTAATGTTGTCCCTTTCGATAATGGTGGCCACTGATAAAAGCTGATAGATGTAATTGTTCTTAGCAGTGCTGAGTCAGAATTAGGGCAATTGTTCTCTGGGGTTTGTGCATCAGGTACATTATAGTAAAAACTTTGGGGATTTGTAGTGTAAGGTTGTGCTCTCAAAAGTCATCCCACATGTTGAAGGGTGCCCAGGCCCACAAAAGAGGTTTTAGCTGAATGTTAGGGTCACCCCCTCCCCTTGATAGACCAGCCCAATCCAGAGAGGATTCATTTAACATTTCAAAAGACTTTGTGGGGTAAGCAAGGGAAAAAACAACCCCAAAACCCCCCCAAAAGTGGGAGAGAAATACTAGCAGAGAAGCAGTTTCTGCACTGGGCAGTAGGTACAACATAGTTGCACCCCTGAAGGACTATGTCCTGTGTGATTTGTCTCATTAAATATGTCACCTTAGTGACTTAGCTGTTGTATGAATGAATGCTTAAGTTTATCATCTTTGCTGGGATTTGTGGTATTGGGGTAAAACTCACTGCAGCTGCAGCACCCTCACCCCTGCTGCTGAATTTCTTCAATTTCATGGCACTGTTTTTTGTCAGTCCTCCATCACAAAGGGTAGAGGAGGAAAAAAACTGTAACTGGAAAAGAGATCGTGTTCCATCTTCTCTCCAGCTGCACTTGATCACCTTGAGCCTGTGTATTGCATTGCATGAGAAACTGAAGCCCACCTTAAATGCTCATAACTCGTGGGTGTGACTTGCAGAATTGTACCAGCCGAGCTGCTGTCGGGGCAGAGCGGCTGCAGCAAGGGCGAGAGGGAGCTGAGCAGGAGGAGGGTGGAAGCGGGGCCGGGGGGTCCGCAGGGGTTGGGCAGAGGGACGGTGCTGCAGCAAGGATGAATCCCCGAGGGAGCAGCGGGGCAGCTCTCCAAGAAAGAGGTCGTCAAACGTACTGCAGCACCACACAGACGGCACCAGACCTGGCCGGAGGCCCATTTTTTTCGGAGCCTTGCGCTGATTTAACCCTCCCAAGCGGATGTACTTTAGCATTGCAGCAGGTCCAGAAGTGCGGGCGGTTTGTGGCCCTTCCCCCTCCCCTCGCCCCCGAAGCTTCAGCAGCGAAGCTGGGGCGGAGACGAGGGGCGGCGGCGGTGCGGGAGCCGCACCCCTCCCGGCTCGGCAGCGAGAGCCCGCCGCCACCGGGAGCGAGGGGCCCGGCTCACCGAGGGGCCGCAACACGTGGGTGAGGACGGTGCG
>JAVJGG010000043.1:922941-941729 GCA_035590195.1 Aviceda cuculoides
AGCGGCCGACAGTACCTGGAGCTGGAGCTGGGCCGCGGGGCGCTGCTGGTGCGGGAGCGAATGGACCGCGAGGCGCTCTGTGAGCTGAGCCCCTCCTGCTTCCTCAGCCTGGAGTTGGTCATCGAGCAGCCCATCGAGGTGCACAACGTGGAGGTGGAGGTGCTGGACATCAACGACAACGCGCCACGCTTCCCCCGCCAGGATTACCGGCTGGAGATCAGTGAGTCTGCCGTGCCCGGGGCCCGCTTCCATATCGAGAGTGCCCAGGACCCTGACGTGGGTACCAACTCTGTGCAGAGCTACCAGCTCAGCCCCAGCCGCCACTTTGCCCTCGACCTTAAAGGCTTCCAGAGTGGCAGCAAGCTCCTGGAGCTGGTGCTGCAGCAGCCGCTGGACCGGGAGCAGAGTGCCCTGCAGCAGCTGGTGCTCACTGCTGTGGATGGTGGGGAGCCCCCCAAGTCCGGTACGGCCCAGATCTCTGTGCGAGTTGTGGATACCAACGACAACCCACCTGCCTTTGACCGCTCCACCTACACTGTGAGCCTTCTGGAGAATGCCCCACCTGGCACACTAGTGGTCAAACTCAATGCCTCAGACCCTGATGAGGGCTCCAACGGGGATGTGATCTACTCCTTTGGCAGCTACACCCCACAGAAGGTGAGGCAGCTCTTTAGTGTGGACCCACATTCAGGAGAGGTGCGGGTTAATGGTACCTTGGACTATGAAGAGGCATCCTCCTATGAGATCTATGTGCAAGCCACTGATCAGGGCCCTGTCTCTATGGCTGGGCACTGCAAGGTGCTGGTCAACATTGTGGATGCCAACGATAACGTTCCTGAGGTGGTCCTGACCTCCCTGTACAGCCCAGTGCCAGAGGATGCAAAGGCAGGAACTGTGGTGGCCCTGATGAGTGTCACTGACCAGGACTCAGGGCTGAACAAGCAGGTGAGTCTGCGTATTCCCCCTGGCCTCCCCTTCACACTCAACTCATTCAAGAACTCCTACACCTTGATCACCCAGGGCAAACTGGACCACGAGAAAGCAGCAGCGTACAATATCACAGTTACGGCTACCGACTCTGGGAGCCCCCCTCTCTCCTCCCAGAAGGTGATCCATGTGGACATCTCCGACATCAATGACAATCCTCCACGCTTTGAGGAACCTGTGTACTCAGTTTACATCCCTGAGAACAACCCCCTTGGAGCCTTGCTGTGCACTATCAAAGCCACTGACCCGGATGTTGACGAAAATGCCTATGTGTCCTATTCTCTACTAGATGGGGAGATTGAAGGGCTACCTGTTGCCTCCTATGTCTCCATTAAATCCGATAGTGGCAACATGTATGCTGTCAGGTCCTTTGACTATGAGACACTAAGGGAGTTCCAGGTGGTTGTCCAGGCTCAGGATGCTGGGATCCCACCACTGAGCAGCAGTGTCACTGTCCACATCTACGTGGTAGATGAGAATGACCATGCTCCACAGATTCTGTATCCTACCTCAACCAACACTTCAGCAGCCCTGGAGATGATCCCACGGTTGGCATATGCTGGATATTTGGTAACCAAAATTATAGCCATTGATGGGGACTCAGGACAAAATGCCTGGTTGTTCTTCTACCTGGTGCAAACCTCAGATCCAGGTTTGTTCAGGATAGAGCTCCATACTGGGGAGATTAGGACTACTCGCAAACTGGGGGAGGACAGCGCACCTACTTTCAACCTGACGGTGGAGGTGAGAGACAATGGAGAGCCACCGATGTCCTCATCAGTAGCCATCACTGTTGCTGTGGTGGACAGAGTTTCCAAAATCATCCCTGATACAAGACGGCACTTTAAAAGTCCAAGCAATTACTCAGAGATCACTCTTTATCTCATTATCGCTTTGAGCGCCATCTCCTTCGTTTTTCTTTTCACAATTATTGGGCTTACTGTTATCAAGTGCTACAGATACAGTCTGTATGGGGACTCCTGCTGTGCAGGGTTCTGTGGGGTCAGAGAACGGTGCCCTGCTGAATTATACAAGCAGGCCAACAACAACATCGATGCTAGGTTGCCCCACGGTTTAAAAGTACAACCCCATTTCATTGAAGTGAGGGGCAACGGGTCTCTCACTAAGACCTACTGCTATAAGGCATGCCTAACAGCAGGATCAGGAAGTGACACTTTTATGTTTTACAATACCTGTGGCCCAACAGGAACTACTGGTCCCTCTGCAGTGATGACTGAGAGGCATCTGACAGGACAGAGTGGGCAGAGTGCACAAAACCTGATCATACTTAAAAATGACTCCATTACTCCTAATGAGGTGAGGCTATGTTGATAAATGGTCAGCACAGTGCTCTGAGCAGATCTGCACTTAAGCAGAGGTTCAGAATGGAAAACTCAGATTAAGTGTATTCCCTTTTGGGCTCACCAACACACAGCTGTGTAACATGGTTCTAACGAATCTAATCTGTGCAATGCATTTTGTTCTAGGTAAATACTGAAACTTTCAGGGTCCATTGGGTAAGTTCAGTATATGTATCTATTGTTTGAGATTCACTTTGTTTTTTCAGCTTATGCTGTATAGAGTATTGCCTCCTTCCCTTTTCTCTTACAGATCTAAAATCACCTGCTGCCACAGAGTGCTAGGGAATGACACATATGGTCTTAAAGTTTTAATGCAAAATCTCATATTGCAGGGGAAAAAAAGTTATTAGCCTGGAAATCAATAGATTACTTTATGCCGGTTATAGATGTTTGCTACTTCATTGGTTGGATCCCTAGGCAAAGCTGTTGAATTTAGATCATTGCAATAATACGCTTTGCTTATTAATGTGGGCATATTTTAGTTGTCTGAAAACTGCAGTCCTTCCTTTGATAATGTTTGTTCTACCTAATGGTGCATTTCATGCTTTCTGGACAGTGACAATCCAGTGATGTCTTTGTAGAGAATTACAGCAAGTTACCATCATGATATTACAGTGTGACAACTTCTAACCTGCTGGGTTGCTATTGAAAACTGTTTAATACCTATGGTTTGGCCAGCAGTGTATTAACCTTTTCAATATTTTCCCACAGTGAAGAATTAATGGTTGCTTTATGCCAGCATACAGGCAGTCTGCAATTAGTGTGCGGTTTGCATGTTCTGTACAGTTTCGTTTCTGCACATACTGGAAATAAATCCAGAAGCACTCACAGAAGAGACTAATTCTGGTTTACAAAAGGAAAATTTTGCAATTACTGTGTGGTTTTTATACCCTACAATTGTGATAGACATAAGATCAGTTCGTGCATTAGTGTGTGCTATGCTTCCAGATGTGGGAAAGCTAGGGGAGTAACTGTGGTGGGATAGAAAGGACCCTGACTTGTGTATTCTTTTCTCAGAAATAGAATTTATTTCTTTATGCTTACTCACATATGAAGATGTTAGCATCTTTTGCACCTGTTGTTTAGCACACAAAGATGCACAAATCTTAAGGACTAGCAAGTGTTCCATAAAAATGCTTTTAGAGAGTAATGATTATCCATTCAAAATTAATCAATTTAAAATTAATGCAGTGTTTTTCTGTAAATCATAGTGACAGGGTGTGGGGGAAGTATTTTTCCTCTTTCTACACAGTTCTTATACCTTAAAATCTTTCTGAATATAATAAAATGCCTGGAATCTGTTTGATACAGGACAGAACATGAGACATACTCTGTAAGTATGTACGCTGAAGGATCTAAGAGTGAAATGTACACCCTACATCTGATTTTCTGGGGAAAAAAAAGGGAATCAGTAATGGAAAATGGCTTTACTTTGGACGCAAGACTGGTAGGAAGTAAGTTTAACAGACAGATTCCTCTCACATTTTGGGAGTCACTCCACTGAATGCAATGAATTAGCAAGTTTTGAACACCGGTGCAGATCAGGCAGTGGCAGCAAAGCCATCCCAAATTTGGAGTACAAAAGTAGAGAGATGTATAGAACAAACTAACAGATGCCTGCTGGGTGGAGTTATGATCCAAAAGATGAATCCATTATTCAAATAGTTCTATGTGATATAAACAGAGGTGAAATTCTGACAAGTTCTACTCATCACAAGTTCTTTTCTTTAGGTCCCTGCTTCTTAAACTGTCCTGGGGTAGTACATACTATGAAGATGTAGCAATGTCAAGTGTACATGAGAAAATGGATGAGCGTAATGGTATTCATTAATTACTAGTTCCTAGCTAATTACATACTATAAAATCATGTCTTTCCCTTGTTTCAAAGCTAATTACATACTATAAAATCATGTCTTTCCCTTGTTTCAAGCTCAGCATATGCACTGAAGATGCCACCCATCACTTAGCAACACTGAATTCTACTTTCTAGGAATAATGATCTTTGTATTATTAGATCTTCAGACAACTGTGTTTCTCTTTTTAGTTAAAGTGAACTTTTAATCAGTCTGTAAAAGCCCATGCCTTCACCTGTGAAGCATAGCAATAGGCATCATTGTCTTTTTGTTGATTTGCAAGGTTAATCTCTGATGTGTATGTTACTTTTGGATAATGTAAACAGGTCCTTTTTTTTTTTTTTTTGAGTTTTTGGAAATTGATCTTCTATTAGTTGTTCAGTGATGAGGATAAGACCAGGTGAATGGGTTTTCTATGTATGCATCTTGTACATAGGGTTTCATGAAGGCTAATATTTTGCAGATGTTTATACAGTGAGAGGAAAAATATTTCAAAGTTATTTGGGATTAATCTCGGTAACACTTGATGCAATAAGGTCTTAGCCCTTTTCATATTTACTAGTAAGGTCAAAGATATTAATAATTACTTTATACTAAATTGTGACTGACTTCATTGGGTCATTAGAAGGATGCAGTGGAAGGGAAAACCCAGTGTATGAAGGTTGAAGCACTGATTCCTGTGTGACTATTCTGACTTTTACTGCTAATATTGTGATGGGGGAGTGGGAGCTTGTTTCTGCAAGCCTGTGCTTCTGCATTCACGCTGCTTGCCTGTATGGTCCTTTATAGGTTTATAAGAATATCTCAAACCAAGTGTGTTTTGTAAAAGAAGAAATGTACTAACACAGCTGCACTGAAAACCTTAGAAACAGTTATTGCTGGCAAGAGTCTGGTGATAAGGATGAGAATGCGAGGTTAATTGGTATCACACTTTCATCAGCTAGATAACTACTGCAGGGTGACCAGGGAGGCAGTGTGGGCAACAATACAGGTATAGCAAAATACTGTGGCTTTGTTGCTGGCATTGCGCGAGGTTATGGGCAGCCTGGATTCCTGCCTTTCAAAAGAGGGGTGCACACAGCTATGAAGGGGGTACATGAAGATGTGATTTTGTTACTGGGCATTGTGGCAGTGATGATCCACCATTTTCAGGCAAGGTTTCAGTGCTTTAGTCTGGAGTCCCTTTCCTCATATGCCTGTGAAGGTGCCGAGTGATGTCTGGGTAGTGTCTGGTCCTTGGTTTGTCTTTTCATCTCTCCTGTCTTGTTCTTACATTCTGCACGGTTAAGCTCCTTCATTATGTCTTGCACCTCATGACAACCTTTTCCCTTCGATGCATGGAATAACAATCAAGCCAACATACGGTTTAAGAGGTGTTTTCTGCCCCAGAAGGCAGCCTGGCACATTCCTAAAGATGAGTGGGCAGTCTGGATACTTGACAGAACTAGATATAAACTCTCCTGATTATACGTTTTCTTGTACCCTTTTTTAGTGTGCTGACACATGTGGCTGACAAAATATGATATTTCATGTGATGTTCAAAAACAAATTTCCGTGGTACTCTATGGACACTTTAGAAAGTGAAACAAAAGCTGTGCATTAGTGATGGTAAGACCCAGGGGCTCATTGGAGTTCTGTGGCTGTTTGCTCTGCTTCTGGCTCTTTCTCTGTATTTTGCACTTCAAAACTAGCTTGCTAAACACATGGAAAAAAACAGACAATACTTTAGTTGAACACATTCTGATACTACTTTAAAATACAAGCATGTTTTGAAGTGTCTAAATCTAGTAAACCCACAGCATTGTTGGAGCAGCCTTTCCAAGAGATTTCTCACAGAGGCTTTAAAGGTATTAGTGGTGGAATATCTTACAATCTCAGTTCAAGAACTTAAGCCTTTAAGAAATTCTCCAGCCCCACTGACATTGTAAAGGTTAACTATAAATGGTTTTTTGGTTTGTTTAGTGGCAGCATCTGAACCTGTTCTGCTAAGCAGGGACAGTGCTATGTGCTCTAGGGCAGTCAGAGTCTTGGTTTGATGCTTATGGCTGTGCCAGCAGAAATTTGCATCCAATATTAAGCAGAGGTGCGTTCAGATGCACTTGCCTGTTCCCTTCACCTTAGTTTTCTCAGAGTTAGCAATACAAATGAACACTGCCAGGAAGAAAACATTTGGCCTTCTGAATTACACACTTTTCCAGTTTCCATTCTGATTTCTTGTATGATAAACACATGTTCAGTCTGTAAATAGTTTGTTCTCCACATCAAAATAATTCTAAATATTTACAGAAGGAAGTCAGGAAGAGAAGCCTCTGTTTCCCCACATCTGTCAGCATTGTCTCACTGGAAAATAAGCAGAACTGTATGTGGTCAGGGGTTCTAAAAGGCCTTTTATTATTGCTTCAAAGCAGATGTATTTAATAAATATACCTTATGTCATTCCATTGTGCGTTTTTGTGGAAATAGGAATCCTTTTAGCAGTCTCATCATATGGTAACTGTTTGCAAATGTTTGATTCACACTTCTCTACCTCAAGCAGGCCATATTCTAATACCCACTGAAATGAATGGTAGCCTTTGCACTGATTTTCATGAATATGGGATCAGGGCAACATTAAAAAAATTTAGAAATTCCTTCTAACCCAGGGACAAATCCTTCAAGTATTAGCTAAAAAAGAGAACTGAGCAAAATGTTTGTAACAATGTATTTTCAACTGAATTTATTCTCCATGAACCAATGAAATTATTTTTAAATTAACCCATATGCTGTGCAATTTGAAAACAACTGTGTGAAATTTTGCGTGAGCTTTTTCGCTACTGAAGTGGCTCTGTGCTATATTATATGGTCACTTGGCTTATCAGGCTTCCCAGTAGAGTTGGTTGTTTATGACTAGTTACATTAATGCTTGTGGTTATGTGGTTGGCAGAATGTAACCCTGGTGCCTGGAAGAACTGGCAGGAGCAAACTGTTGGGATGAGGTGCTCACCTAATGCAGTGACAACCACCTCTATAGGCACTTGGATAGATTTTGACTCATCTCACAACTATGATGGTGTGTGCTGTTACTAAATCAGAAAAAGCAGGTGATGAGAGAAACAGGGAAGGGTTAATTACTTCTGTGCTGGATCGTGTGATTTTTCTCACCTCCACTGATGAGTGGTAATGACAGGACCACTGGACCATACATGGCCTCCAGAAATCTCTGAGGGAAATGGCAAGCTAAGACTACCTTAAAATTAGTAGAATGGACTGGCATGTGATAAACAGGGTCTTGGAATGAGCTGGGAGCTGGAGAGGTAAAAGGAGCAATATTATCTTCGTCAGCATTGTGTGATATAGGGAGAGCATGGGGATGTACAACTGGGAAGCATCTGGACCACTTCAGGGCCTGTATTCCTCTTTGTGCTTCCTCTCTGTACTCGTGCTTCCTGGCCAGCTGTACCTTGTCCTGGTGGTGTTGATTTATGACACAGCTACATGGCTCACAGCGAAGTCTGAGAGAGGGCTTGCAGAGGAGCCCCTTGACAGCTCCTCTGCAGACTCCTGTCCCCTGGGACTGTGCTGAAGACTGCTCTTCTTTGAGATGGGTCATATCATGTCACGACACAGTGACTGCATGCTGCATGACAGCACATGTCAATGTGGCAGGTTTCAGTGGGTGATCTGGTAAAGGTGGACTGTTTGTTGCCAGAGATACAAGTCAACCCAAACATGCAGACTGTGAATTCCTGATAAGTCTATAAGAAGCAACACTGCTGCGTCTGAACTGGGGAAGGATATTACTGAACAGGTTTGCTGCACCTACTATGCTGTCACTTCTATTATTGGTCATGCTTTTTTGCTTTTCTTGCTCCTATTTGCCCAGTCTCATTTAAAGATGTATTGAAACATCTTTTCCTTTATGACCAGAGGATCTTAAAGAACTACAGTCTGTAGCAGAACAAAAGGAGAAGCCAGTTACACTGATAAAATTGGAATCTCACCAATTTTGCCAGTTGCAGGACATTGGCCTGTGATAACACAAGTATGGGACAAGCATGCACCTCTTGCTGAGGCCTCAAAGTTCCCAGTCAAGCAGCATGCACATGGTAAAACTGGGTGAGAATAGGTCTGGACAAAGGCAGACTGCTGCCCAACTGCCTGCTCCTCCTGTTCTTCATGTGAAGACTTAAAAAAGTAGACAAGTCCCAGACATTGAATTTTTTACAGTTAAAAACAAAAAACAGCCCCTGAAAGGTCTGAAAGTCAACTGTGGCAATAGGTCTTTCCATCTCCAGAATATATTTTTCCGATCCTGTCCCCTCCTTCTGCTCCTCTGGGAGCAGCACTACAGCCCTGCCTAAAGAGTAGTAGCAAATAGAGAACTGTTTGGGAGTAGCCGCAAGAAGCTGGATAGTAACTTTTGAAAATAACACAATCTCCTAATTGCTGCTGTTTCTGTTATATTGACATGGTGAATGTTGGTCCATGGATGTGGAGTGAATGAATGATGAATTTCTGATGAGTTTCTCCTGCCATCATCACCCATTTATGATCTGGTGTCTGAAGGTTCCCACTGCAACAGAACATATATTTTTGTCTTCTAGCCAAGAGCTGGAAAGCTCTCAGCTGAAAAACAAAAATCTATATACTTTGAGCAAGTGGCCGTTTTCCGCTTTTCTTACTGCTACCCAACTCGTGTCAGACTTTTCAGCTCTTTGATGCAATCTCACTTCATCTGTGTTTTGTCTGGGACTGGTAAGACTCCTCTTCCTCCTCACACTGCCTATAAGCCTGTACAAATTAGTAGCCTGCACCTCTCAAGTTGCAAAAAAGAGCAATGGGGCTTTCCCACCACCCCCAGTGTAGCAGTTCCCCTGCTAGAAGAAAATCTCCAGCAGAGCCAAATCTTCTGGTGTCAGCACCCTTCATACATCAAGAAAGGCAAACTCAGGAGAGGATCTGATCAGTGTGTATTATTTTCTATCCTCTTTCATTGACTATTACTACATGGTTGACTTTAGAGTTGCTTTGACATCCCTGGGACCAGGGCCAAAACAGACTGAATCAGAAAATAATAGAACCACACATAATGGGCTCCTTGTCAAGCCACTTTCTGCTAAACTCAGCAGAACCCAAGTATGCCAGAGAACTGGGGGCTAAATGGGAAGGAAACTGCTAGCACAGATGTTTAATGTGTGGTTGCAAATAGCAGCCTCCTCCCTTTTGTGTAACTCGGACCATAAAGAATACTAGGATGTGCATCATCTGAGAGAGCATCTCACTCTCGAGTGATGCTGGACCTGGGAAATATGGTGATAGAGCGATAGCATAAGTTGTAATTGCTCCATTTTTATTTGAATAAAACCTATTGATCCAGGGAAAAGCATACCCCAAACCTCGAGAGGAAAGGCAGAGTTGACTTTAAATAATTCAGAGCATTCAACACTTTCTTTTTCTCTTTCAAGTAATGGGACAAAATTCATTGCTGAGGCAGATGCCTCCAATAGCTTGAAGAGAATTAAACCATTACTGTCATATATTATTTGTGTATTTGGCACTGTACAAGACAGGCCAGGAATGAGTGTAGTCCATTATGTTTCTGGACGTAAGTTCTCTCTTTGAATTCAAGTGCTTGAAGTTAAGCGCTGGCTGCGATATCACCTACAGAATAACATCTTGAGAATCCTGAGAAGTAACCTTGTTATGTGCTTATGGCTTAATTTTAAAGGACCTGAGCTCGCATTCATTGGCTGTAGTTGAAAATTGTTGCGATGGTGCCCTGACAATGCAAAAGAGATTTTCTGGAGCAATTTTTGATCAACAAAGGTTTTCTTAATTATGTCTTTATTTAGCAAGCCATTCTGCAGCAGGTTAGCATATGCTGAGGTTTGTTGGTCAAAGGGTATTGCTGGTTACTTTCCCCTTCCATCTCTTACACCCTCTCATGAATACGGAGAATGTAGTAGTTCTTGATATTATGAAAGAACATGTCTGCCTTTGATAAAAGACTTGCTGCAGCCTGCAAATCTGATACCGTCTAGTGCGGTCCTCTGCAGTACACTAAATGCCAGCAGAAACCTCACAGCAGACAGACTACCCCACATGTCCCCTTCACAGGGGCTGTATTTTATACATCCTCAGGCAGATGCTATTCAGTGCAGCAGCTCCAGTTTCCTCGACTTATCAGGTAAACAAACAATGTGTTTTATGGATATGTGATGGGTTTTTTTTTCCTATGCCCAGAATGTTGATGACTGTACAAAATAACTGTCTACCAGTTTCCAGCATTAAATGTCATTCCACAGAGATCATCTCTAGCCAAAGGCATTGGCATGCAAACAAGTTTCTCTATTAGAGACACACTCTGTGTGTCCATTTGAAAGTTTCTTTAGATTTGTAGAAAGATTTGGCAGTTCTGAATGTTCACAAAAATTGAGTAGCTCCATACAGACTTTTCTGACAAAATTGGCCAGATGCGTATGCGTTTCAGCACACTTAACATACATTAACAACGTTATCCTGGGCTTTTGTTTCTACAGCCAAAACACCCCAATCCTGACTGGCGCTACTCTGCATCCCTAAGGGCAGGAATGCAAAGGTAGGTATGGTGTTTCCCCACATGAAGGAGAATTCTGTTCTTGTCCTCTGTGAAAAGGACAAAGCTGTCTGTCTCCTCTGATGCCCTAGACTGATGATATCTGTACACTGAGAGGGAAAGCACTGAGAGGGAGAGTTCTGCTGCTGTCACTTCCAATCTCCAAGTGTTACAGATTCAGTCTGACTGCATCTTATGCTATTATTGTACTACCATAGATCTGTCCTTTTTTTGTGTTTACCTCCTACTTTTTTATACATTGACTGTCAAGGCGTAATTGCTCCAATTATTGAATTTTTTAACTGTGATTATACACTTTTTGTTTACATTAAAGCTCCCTGTAATCATCAATGCTGGTGTTTCAATATACTGGCTGCAGCACTGATGCATTTTCCATCTTCTTGTCTCTCATTACCATAAAAGTATGCTGCTCCTGCAGTCAGTTTATTAACCACATGGTGCAATCAAGATGTTAATACAGTTTAAAGGACATTTTGAAGATATGAGGCAGATTTTCAAAGCAGGAAAAGTGAGGCTGTGTCCGAATCTCTTTAGACATCTTGAAAAGTCCTCTGCCTAACATTACAAGAAGTCTCTGCTGTCATTTGCTACTCAGTACACCTGGAAAAAGACAATTATAATGAAGTTGTTTTTGTAGACTCTAAATAAAATATTTTTGCTCTCCCTTCCTGAGCAGATTAGAAAACTAGTTTTATATTCAGGTGTAATCTTATGTGATTAATAAGACTACGTTACAGGTTTAGACACAATTATAAGGCTGCAAGAGTTCCTAGTGGCACTACAAAGTGCAGGATGGTATGCTTTTCCCAAAACTGTTAGTGCAATGGGACTGTAGTCATCACCTTTTATCCATTATCCACAGGGCTGAAGAATCTTCATAAGGTTGACATCCAAATCTCAGATTCAGATTTTCCATCCCTGAGACGATGCTTCATGTCGGTGAGGGCACAGTGTACCTCTCCAGCTGACTTTGGGCTGCTGTATAAAAAAGGAACCTAAACCTCGGGGACCAGAAGGAAAGGAAGAAAGAGCAAGCTTGGTTCTGTGGCCTGTTGGGCAAACTGCTTGCTTTCTTTTATGTTCCTGCTGGGTTTTGTTTGTTTGTTTTGAATCCCTGCTGACTGCTTACTGGAAAATGAATAAACAGTCCAGGGAGCAGGATCCTGAAGCAGGAATTCCATTTTATTTACTGGTCCTCAGCATCAGGCTTGCTCTTGTGGGATCCTGTGGATCCACATTCCTTTCTATACAGGGTTCAAGATCTTGCCTGAAGTTACTTGAATAATTAATGAAAAGTCAGAGCTCATTTAAAGGAATTCATCCCACAAGCAAAGGAGCTAATGAAGCCTTTCTGGGAAATTGTATGTGTTCCTCTGTTCTCTCAAATCAGCAGCCCCCTGTCCATACCTGAAATCTCAGGTTCTGAGCCCATGTGACATGCTTAGCTGATGATTTTCATAAAATGCTGATTTGTCATAAAAGTTGTAGAAACTTGGTAGCTGTAAGACCCTTGACATCTGCTACATTTGGTTGAAACTGCCCATTAAGTT
The DNA here is from genome assembly GCA_035590195.1 of Aviceda cuculoides. Lineage (NCBI taxonomy): Eukaryota > Metazoa > Chordata > Aves > Accipitriformes > Accipitridae > Aviceda > Aviceda cuculoides. Next base: position 935,288 of record JAVJGG010000043.1, read on the forward strand.
CAACTGGGAGTGTGGAAGGGAGCTGAGAAGCAGATGAGCAGAGACAGGGACACAGTCACAGAATCCTGTTTCTCGAAGGAATTTCACACAAATATGTGCCTAGTTTTGCATTAGAGGTAGCAGATTTTTTCTTTTCCTTCCATGTAAGGTGCTGCCTAATATCCAAATTGGTACTTTCAAGGCCAAGTGTTCACGATGTGGCACTGTAAAATTTGCTGTGTTTAGTTTCTCCATTTGAGAAAATGTATTTCTCTTTCTGAATTGCTCTCAAGAAGCATGCAGTAGCCCAGGAAGGTGGGATCTGTTAAAGTGGCATAATGACAGAACTAACTCCACCAACTTTTTGTCATTTGCTTTAATGGTAATACATCATAATAGCAAAGCAGGTTTGTAACTTCCTTATTAGCGACTTCCAGTCAATGAAAGCAAAGTGTCCTGCAGGTATGTTTGGTTTATAAATTATGCCACAAGTGTGTTTTAGTAAATAATCAAAGATATTTTTTGCAAGTCAAAACAGCTAGTTTTCCAATGCTCCAGCAGAATTTGTTAGCATCAGGCGATACTATAGTAGTAGTTGCACAGTGACAAACAATTATGACCTTTGAAGAATTACAAGAAAGGGAAGTGTTTTAAAGCTCAGGGCAGAGGGGAACTGTATAATCTAACTATGATATATGCTTATTCAGTGCTGTGCATATGGAGGAGGCAGGAGTCATACGTGGAGGACCAGGAGGGCCTGATCAGCAGTGGCCAACAGTCTCCAGTGCTACTCCAGGTAAGGGTGTGAAAATCCAGAATATATGTGAGGAACTAATGTTAACTGAAGTAGGCCTTCTAATGCTTTTGTCTTAGTTTTTCTTCTGTTTTGTGTCTCTGAAAGAAGTTCTTGTAAATTAATCTGTGGAGTCTAAATAGAGTGGAATAATAAAGCATAAAATACAGCTTTTTCTTTAGTCAGTCTAGGACGAGCACTGGAGATAAGAAGCCTTGATACCAGCTTTCACTTTGCCTTTGGAGGTTATTGGTTTGTTTAATGGAATAATGGAAGGTCGTCAGTTCTGATGTGTGTATTCAGATTCAAAATGCTTGGATCTAGAGCTGATTTGGCCTCCATTTCAAAAGAACAGCAAAACTGGGGTAGGAGCTTATCAGTTCTCTCTTTGTTATTTTTACAAACCCAGTAAGTCTCTTTGAATGTCTCTTCTCATTTTCTGTGGTGAAATCAGACCTATTTTTTTTGCTAGCTATTTTCATTCACTAGCATGTGATGATGGAAACTAAACTATTATTTGCTTGTCAAAATAAATGACCAAAACCACATTTTAGAATGTAGCTTCATTTACTCAGTCACTGACTCATGCCTTCACAGCAGTTAATATGAATTGGCAAAAAGTCCTCATTGAGTTAAGAAAAGAAAAATCAGCTGTATCTTTTGCAGTGCAGGCAGTAAAATATTCTCACTTTTTATGTTGGAGCAGGAATGATATAGAGATGTAGTGTAGTAGCCAGCCACTGGTGTGATCAGTGATTTCAGTCATGCCCAAACTAAGCTATCAACTTAGTGGATGCCCTGTGTAGGGTTGTGAGCCCTGTATGACAGCTCTGTGAGCATTGTGAGTCCTCCAGAAATTCAAATGAGGAGTGACAGTCATATCACAGAGGCAGGTCAAAGGCTGAGAAGTGGTGTCTCCAGGAGAAAAGATGTGAGAGCTGCTTTATTTAATACTTCTTGGTGCAAAACTTTCCCTTGGCTTAAATGGGAATCTTACCTGTACAAAGGGCTGAGGAGCAACTTCAGGATTTGCAATCACAGTTACAACATAGCCATGAATTAACGGTGCCCAGCAAGAACTGCATTGGTGCATTGCAGAAGGGTTGTCCGCAGAAAGAGATTTGGAAGTTAATATAATATATAATGAGCCCCTAGTATATAACTACCTGGTTTTCGTGTGCTCTTCCTTCTGTTGCAGGCTTTGCAGGAAGCCACAGCTTATTATGAAGGGTGCGTAACTGTTGACCTTGCATTTGAAAATGTCATCACAAGTACACTCTAACCTTTACAAGGGGTTCCCTCAGGCTTTCAGCTGCACTAATCATCCTTGACTGAGCGCTTAGTGTACTACCTTATACCAAGTGTGCAAATATTCACCCAGAAGTTTGCTTGCTGGTAATGCAGATTTCTAAGAATGTGAATGTAATTGCAAAGGTAGCATGGTCCTGTCTTCTGAGGAGATCCATTGTCATTTGGGTCCCAGAGCCCTGTTCCACTACGTGGACTCCTCCCTGCTATTCTTTTGGGTTTTATTATTTTAGACTCACCTGGGGAACCTGAACGTGTCTTTGTTTGAGGAGCAGCAGTAATCCTTGGCTCTTATTGCTCTTTCCCTCCATGACCATGCAATGAGGCACTTGTGCAATGCATGCATCCGTGTCACACATGCTGCTCTGTATGTTGGTGGCTATGTAGGGTGGAGAAAACTGTAAGGCATAGTGAGAGGAGAAGCTGGCAGGAGGTCCTGTGGAGCTGGGTGGCTGGAGAGTCCAAGCGCCAAGGCTGTTTACTCTGGCCCTTGGACTGAGCGTTGTAGATCACTGTTTCTCTGTGGTTTTTATTTCTAGGCAATGTATTCAAGCAGGTTGTAAGAAATACCTTCAGCAACAGGAAATTTTTCTAGCATAGAGGAAAATGTGACTAATTAAAATTGCATTATGGAATATCCATGCTAGTTACAGCTACCTTTAAATCCAATATCTGTGAACCAGGTTCTTTGTAAATTAATATCTTTTTTCCTGCAAAACGAAGACTCATTTGTTTTGTCTTTGTCCACTCCCAAGGGATTAGTGACCCCAATATAACATTAATTAGCCCTTTTTTTAGTGGGTTTCAGGTAATAGTCTTCTCCACTCTTTGTAAGCAAAAGCTAGAGATATCCCTGGTCCTTAATAGCAAACAGGCAATTCATTGGGAAATCTCAGTTAGGATTAATGATTGTGTTACTTTTCGTAGCTTAAGTACATCATCATGCATCACATTTTCAGCAATTTACTACCACTATTTTAGAATCCTATCTGCAGTTTCCCACAAATATCTCTTTCAATGTTTCTTTCTTTTTCTGGCTTAGGTTCAAGACCTGTAATATTTTTCATCAGGTTAACATACATAACTGATGCTTTTCAGAAGAGATTCAACTCCTGGTCAATTGAGTCAACAAATGCATTTGTTCCTGACATATCATTTGCATATGAATGGAGTGCACCTGGGTCCAGATAAACTGCTAGATAAGCTATTTGTTATCTCTGTTATCATCAGCATACTGTGGCAGCTGCAGGTCTTGACTTCTGATTACTAGAAACCACTTCCAAGCCTGTTCTGTGCACATTCTCCATGCAGTTGTTTTAGTCAATTGATTAATCCCAATCAGTTTGTCACTAAACCATTCATTTAACAATCCACAAAAGCCAGGGGTAAGATGCCTTATAGAGACAGAGTTAATCAATGAGACCATTCAAACTGATGTCATAGGAACACTTTAAGAAGGATGAAAAGTCAAGTGTTAAATCAGTAAATCCTTAATTCCTAATGCATAGCTGTACTCGAACATCACGTGATGTTTCAGTAAATATGTGCTGCCCAAGCAAAACCTTGTCCTCATTTGACTGACAACACTCCTATTGACTTCATTGCATATTTCACCCATGCAGGGGACAGTGAATCTCCATTCATTTTTAAATTGTGTTTGCATTTTCTTATCCACCAGTCCAATAGTTTGTAGGTTTGTAGTCAAGATACTTCCAAATGAGGTGGGACAAGAAGGCTCAAACTCCCTCTGGGTAGAGGATAACATTGGGTTTAGCAATCTGGGGCATCTCATTTGCCCCCCACATGCCGTATAGTGAGTCCAGGAAATGCAGACAGATTTCTGGTTTCTGCTTTATGTCCTTTGACAGATTTGGCAATTATATCAGACTTTCTACAGGTGACCACTAATCTCAGTGAACTTTGGTTTTTGGATGCCTAACTCAGAATAAATGGAGCTTGATTTACAGAAATGGTGGGGGCTCACAATAGAAACCAATATGAACAGAAACTGCTCTAAACATACAACACTGAAGATTTCTGAATAAATCAGACTGATGCATAATTCGGAGCTTAAAATTAGTGGGCATTAGACAAATCTGTGGGTATTTCTCTCTGCTCCTGGTTCTAATCTACAAAACAGAGCTGGAAATGCAAGTGCTTCACAAAAAGAGTCTAAAGATGCTTTCATAGCACGTATAAGACTCAGGAGAATGTAAGGTTTTGTGATGAAAAATATCCATGAGATATTAAATCCTGTATGCAATTTAGGCTTTATATACATGCAGTAAATAAGGCACTGGGCCACACACCACATATATAGAGGGGGGAAAAAAAGACCTCAATTCAGACAGCTCTGTAAACAAAAGAGGAAAGGACCTCATGAAAAAATCTGCATCTGAAATCTGTAAGCATGTAGGTGAAGACCGTGGGTGGGGGAAATACTGGCATCTCTGAAGTTCATGGCAAACAGCCCTCTGATTTCAGTGAAGCTAGGATTTCAGTGTCTAGCCTTACGAATATGCACAAGGGACTGAATTAAGGTTGCACAGGCAAATGCCATCCTAACCTGCGGTAATTTTATGCTTCTGATTTTGCGGTGGTAACATTCTTCTAAGTATATCTTGTCATTTTTGTTTCCTTTTCCCAGGTAATTAGCTGGGGAAGAGAGGTGGTAGCCTTGTTTTTTAAAGTGTTCTTATGAAAAAAGCAATTACATTGTGTGAGAATCTACTGACCTCGTCATGGGCAGTCCTCCATGCTTGACATTCATGGTGCATATGTTTATCCCTTGAACGGGCCAAGTAAACAGCAGTAGTAATATTGGCTGCTGTTCCTTAAGGGAAATAAGCAGGAGAGACAGGTTAGCTGTGGGTTTCATAGCTACTTGAAAAGGCACGGGAATATTATAACCAAGAATGGGTTTCAACTCTAGGTCTGAAGAGGACTGTGTGTGCTATATGAATATATATGTGTGTATATATTAATATAAATATGTTTGTATATATATAAAATCTTTATACAAAGACATATAGCTCCTTTTGTCCCATCACCCCTGGTCTGACTCTTTCAACATTTGTCCTCTGAAATTTGTGTCCGTCACAGTTTTCCTCTCTTTATTCAGTTTTTCCTGCTGTTCCTTACCTCCCACCTAACTGTGACCTTTTTACACATCCCTAGCTAGGGATATTCCATGCTTGTATACTTTCAGACTGTCCTGAAAGACTATAGAGACTCTTAGATTTTATGGTAGTAACTACAGTTGGTCTGGAATAGATTTATGTTGCTCTCAGAGGATGGTTCCTGCTGCAATCATCTGGAATGCAGAAGTCCATTGATGGGGCATGGCCTGTAGAATAAATGATGAATACTGAAAATTAAATGAGAAGCAACTATAAATATGGCAAATAAGCAAAGCTATCTGAAAGGCAAGTCAGTCTTCCTAGTAAGTTTTATACTGCTGGTTTGGGGTAGAGTGTTGTAAATGGAATGACTGTGGGAAAGCTGTGAAGAAAAGGGATGCTTGCGTGGATTTTAACAAAAATGTCCAAGAATGCCTTGACAGGAGAAGAGATTATTATAATTATCTAGTGTAAGTTGTGGCATATTCAGTTCCGTATTTCACAGACTAATTTGTATGTCAAGCAAGTAAATCCTACTTTAATAGGACCATTCTGCCAGAAAGAGACACTTTCTTCCAACAGAACAGTGTGTGAAGGGCCCAGACAAGACAGAGGAGAGATCTGAGCAGAGAAATCTAAGAAGATGAGGGAGGACACCAGTAGAAATCTTGGAATAGGAAGGTGAGCACAGAAGACCTGGTAGAGGGAAAAAATTGGAAAAGGATGCTAGAAGGTCTACAGGAGGCAGATAGCATTGGGAATGGCACAACGTAGACTCTTAAGTGACTACTGAGCACAGGTCACTGGAAAGAAGATTGGCACACCAAGATTGGGTAATAGATTGTGATGGGGGGGGCAGAAAGCCACATTGCAGTTAGTTGTTCTCTTCATGGAATAATAATTTGATCTGTCTGCATCTTCCATTCCTTCTGTGCTGATGTCAAATGGACTCAGTGATTTTGTTTTTTTCAGGTTGACTCTTTCACTGTTGCAACAGGCACTGTTCTTGAAATTCAGCAGGCATAACACTCCAGTAAAAGCTCACAGGGGGCCACAGTACTGTCACAAGGCTCTTGGCCTCTGAAGTATTTTTCTAAAAATTCAGTTTAAAGAGAAAGAGCCTAAGAAAATAACTCTGAGAATTATGAGACCTGAGGTACAACGTATTTATAGAATCATAGAATCATTTAGGTTGGAAAGGACCTACAAGATCATCGAGTCCAACCATCATCCCTGCCCACTA
>JAVJGG010000043.1:952090-1013301 GCA_035590195.1 Aviceda cuculoides
AACACTTCCTCCCAACTTGGTGTCATCTGCAAACTTACTGAGGGTGCACTCGATCCTTTGCCAACTTCGTTGATAAAGATACTAAGGAGAACTGGCCCCAAAACTGAGCCCTGGGGAACACCACTTGTGACCAGACACCAAATGGATTTAACTCCGTTCACCACAGCTCTCTGGGCTCGTCCATCCAGCCAGTTTCTTACCCAGCAAAGAGTACACCTGTCTAAGCAATGAGCCGCCAGCCTCTCAAGGAGTATGCTGTGAGAGACAGTGTCAAAGGCCTTACTAAAGTCCAGGTCGACAACATCCACAGCCTTCCCCTCATCCACTGGGTGGGTCACCTGGTCATAGAAGGTGATCAGGTTGGTCAAGCAGGACCTGCCTTTCATGAACCCATGCTGGCTGGGCCCGATCCCCTGGTTGTCCTGGACATGCCGTGTGAGCACACTCAAGATGAACCGCTCCGTAATGTTCTCCGGTACCGAGGTCAGGCTGAGAGGCCTGTAGTTCCCCGGATCCTCCTTCCAATGCTTCTTGTAAGTGGGCATCACACTGGCAAGCCTCCGGTCGTCTGCGACCTCCCCTGTTGACCAGGACTGCTGGTAAATGATGGAGAGTGTCTTGGCAAGCTCCTCCGCCAGCTCCCTCAGTACTCTTGGATGGATCCCATCGGGTCCCATAGACTTGTGAGTGTCCAGGTGGCGTAGCAGGTCATCAACTGCTTCCGCCTGGATTATGGGGGGTATATGCTGCTCTCCGTCCCTGTCTTCCAGCTCAGGGAGCTGAGTACCCTGAAGATAACTGGTCTCACTATCAAAGACCGAGGCAAAGAAGGCATTAAGTACTTCATCTTTCTCCTCGTCTTTGGTGGCAGTGTTCCCCTCTGCATCCAATAGAGGATGGATATTCTCCTTGGCTCTCTGTTTGTTGCCAACGTATTTGTAAAGACCTTTTTTGTTATCTCTCACGACAGTGGCCAGGTTGAGTTCTAGCTGAGCTTTTGCCTCTCTAATTTTCTCTCTGCATGACCTAACAAGATCCCTATACTCTCCCTGAGTTGCCTGCCCTTTCTTCCAGAGATGGTAAACTCTCCTTTTTTTCCCAAGTCCCAGCAGAAGCTCCCTGTTCAGCCAGGCCGGTCATCTTCCCCAACGGTTTGTCTTGCGGCACATGGGCATAGCCTGCTGCTGAGCCTTTAGGACTTCCTTCCTGAAGAATGTCCAGCCTTCCTGGACCCCCTTGCCCTTCAGGACTGTCTGCCAAGGGACTCTCTCAACCAGTGTCCTCAACAGGCCAAAGTTTGCCCTCCGGAAGTCCATGGTAGTGCTTTTGCTGACCCCCTTCCTTACCTCACCAAGAATCGAGAATTCTATCATTTCATGGTCGCTATGCCCAAGACGGCCTCTGACCAACACATCTCCCACCAGTCCTTCCCTGTTTGTAAACAGTAGGTCTAGCGAGGCTCCTCCCCTGGTAGGCTCACCTACCAGCTCGGTCAGGAAGTTCTCTTCCACACACTCCAGGAACCTCCTAGACTGTTTGCTCTCTGCTGTGTTGTATTTCCAGCAGGCGTCTGGAAAGTTGAAGTCCCCCATGACAACGAGGGCACACGATTGTGGGACTACTGCCAGCCGCTTGCAGAACGTTTCATCAGCCTCTTCAGCCTGGTTGGGTGGTCTATTACAGACTCCCAGCACAATATCTGCCTTGTTGGCTTTCCCTCTCATCCTTACCCATAAGCACTCCACCTTGTCATCACAATCATGTAGCTCTGTACAGTCAAAACATTCCCTAACACAGAGAGCCACCCCACCACCTCTTCTACCTCACCTATCGCTTCTGAAGAGCTTATAGCCATCCATTGCAGCGCTCCAGTCATGGGAGTCATGCCACCGTGTTTCCGTGATGCCAACTAAGTCATTTCTATCCTGCTGCACGATGGCTTCCAGCTCCTCCTCGGGGCCGCTTAAATCTCCTGCGGTTGCCCCTGGCAGTGCCCCCGCTGCCTCAACCTCTGTCGCGAGAGCCGCCGGGTCCCCCCGCTCTTCCCCGGGCTCCCGGGCCTCAGGAACCCCCCAGTCCCCCTCAATCTAGCACTTAGCTGCCAGCTTACCATTGCCTCTGCTGGCCTCGCCACTGACTGAATGATGTCTGTAGACCTACTTGTGTTGCAGGCTTACTGCAATAATTTAAAAAAATAATTTAAAAAAAGAGTCAGTTTTCAACTTCAGGACAATGGGATACTTTCCTGCTCTTACCCAGCTTGAACTCCAAGAAATACAGAGACAGCTGGCAGGGAAGGTAGTGGGGCTTGTAGCAGCAAAGAGCTGGCCTACATTTCAGGGAGGCTATGTGGACTAAATGGATGGGCTTTGTGTAGTTCCATATCAGCTTATACCAGTCTTAAGTCTGAAATTTTTTATTTTGCTTTTTCTTTTAGTTTTTGCCATACATTCCAGTCCTCTCTCAAATCATCATTGTTTCTCCTCTGAGTACAGAGTTAGCTGGTTCAAGGAGCTGATCAGCTCGAAAAGGCTTGTGTAGACTTAATTTTCAACTCAGCTGTTGTTAAGACCTAGAGACACAAAAAGAGGTAGGGATACCACAAACTAAATGCATGGAACTGCATGGAACAAAGGACTGTTGTGCTTGTACAGAATCAACCTTGTGAAAATATGGTGGCAGAAAGAGGAAATAAGAACAGATCTTGTTGTAGAGTTAATTGTAACAGATAAGGAAGAGAAAAGGAAGATAAGGACTTTCATTATCTGAGTAAGAAGAACACAAACAATGAAAGAGATACTATGTCCAAGAATAATGAAGCATTTGATAAGGGGTTTGAGAAGTATAGTCCCCTGACAGAATTAATTTTTCTGAAATATGTTATTTTTGAAGTATATTTATGAAGTAGAATATTGAATAGATATCTGCATGAAGAACATAGAACTCCAGTGCTGGAGAGATGGATTTCCGAAATGTGAGATGAGACACAGACGGGTTACAGCTATGCTCTAACAACTTAGGCTATGCTCAGCATGTGGGGCTCCTCCATATTGCAGTGAACTTGCAAAAATACTGAACATTTATTTCATTTGTGCTCACTGGTTTGCTTATGCAGAGCCTCAAGTGTGGATAAGCATTGTATCAGTCAGTGAACCTGGTTTTGGGGCCACTCAAAAAAAAAATTTTTTTTCAGAAAAAAAACCCAGATGCACCATCAGAGAAATGCTCGGGTCTTTAGGAGATGGATCAACATTTGACTGCCATAAACACAAGGCAAGTGTACCAGATCAATATATATGAGACTAAGAATCAGGAAAAAAACAGAGGGTGGGTTTTTGGTTTAACTTGACTTGCCTGTGGTGTGAATGATAGCAACCCAGTTGGTCACACAAACCTGTGAGCTCAAGCAAATTCTGGTGGAGAGAAATGACGTGTTAGGTTTAGGTTGTCACTTCCCAGAGCCAGTAGCTAAAACATATCAGCTGAATTATGTTCACCAAGTTCCTTTTTCACTATCATTTGAACAGCCTATCATGATTACTGGAACTGCTGACATCTGTGGTGTAGATGGAGGCCAAAATACAATGAGACGTGACTTCTGTGTTCTTAATTAAGACTATAACCTTTGCCCTGTGCTGGGGAAGACAAGCAGTGACACTGTGTATGGAAACATTTACTGTAAATCTACATACTGTAGCTATCCAGCCTAAGAAAAACTAGGTACAACAATCCACCTGGTGATGTGGAAACTTACAATGAAGATGAGACCTATGGTACAGTTTTAGCAGACCCAGACATTCTCAGTAGATCTGCTAGTCAGAAAGAGCTGCCAGGCATTCCGCTGCCATACGTGCAGCCAGCCTGTTTGATCAATGGCTGATTCCATTTCAGATGGATTGCGCTGCCAGCTGCAATATAATCAGCAATACTGATAAGCAGCAATATTGGTTTGGAGAACATGACCAAATGTTTGTGTTGCATTAACAGAACTATTCAATGGCTAGTGGGCAATTGCAGGCTGTTAAGAAGAAACCCACTAACCATGAGACACTGTTGCCTGGAATTCATCATAGCAGGTGGAGTAAGCCTTGCGCGTGGTTGCAGTGTTGCACGAGCATATTCACAAGAGAGGAGGGAGACCTCATCATGGGTTCTTCCTGCTCTTCCCATGCCCTCTAAGGATAAGTTTCTAAGAGCAAGCTGAAGTCAAAACAAATCCACTGTGAAGATCATGAAACTACTGAAATGCAGATGGCTATCAGATGTAGTAATCCCACTGTGGAAAGAACACAGTCTGTGAAGAAAAGAAATTGCTATATCCACTAAAATTGGAAAAGCAGATCCATAGCCAAATAATTATTTTAAAACTTGCAGGTAAACTGAAGATCAGCATTGACAACCCACTGAAAAAAATATCAGCTATTTCCACCATCTGAGGACAAACTGATCTGCCCAAAGCAGACTTTCCTGATTGTGGTGCAAGGACTGAGTACTGCCAGACAGAATGAGAGGACTCATCAGACTAGCTGACTGCCTTTGTCTCAGCTTTTGGTAGGCATTTCTGGGAGTAAATGCTTAAGGGCATTAGGGCTTGAAAGATTTTTTAGTATTGATATATACGGACAATAGAGGAACTCCAAGACATCTGAATGGCACCTATTTAAAGAAATGGCACTGCATTACCATTTTAGTGGAAAAGAAAGAAAGCCTAGAGAAAAATCCCCAGATCATACTCTAGAAATGCCTCTAGAAATAAGTGTAGGGAGCATGTAGCCAACTATGTCCCTTTCATTGCAGACTCAACTTTACAGTGTATCTAAAAGTGAGATGAAAACTGCCCCAAGACAGGAAAATTTGGCCAGGCAGATAAGCTGAAGCTTAAGAAGGCAGAAGAAATCCTATATTGAATAATGCTAACATCTGAAAGCTCCAGTAGTCCACAGGGGATTGAGAGCCTGAATGGACAAGCCCAGACCAAAGGACAGGAAGGGAGTAAGCAGTTTATAGTGTCACCAACTGCCTTTCCAAATTCTGTACTTCCAAATCACTATCTAGGAAGCTCTCTAGATTGTTGACTTGCAATAATGCAACAAGACCAGATTCTTGAAAGAGTAAAAAAAAATCATTCAGAGTTCCTGCCTATATCCACTCTCCTTCCTACACTATTAACCCTTTTAGCTACAGGTTTTCTGACGATTTCTTAGTATAGAGGAGAACTTTGTGTATTGATCCTTCACTTCTGGTGAATTCTCCATCTACATGGCCATAAATTCTTTTCTGTAATCCACATACGGGTATTCCTTGCTCTGGTTTTCTCTCTCTTTCCTCTATCCTGTTGAAGCGACAGTGCTATTTTCATGCACTTGTATCTCACTTTTAGGTAATCAGCTTTATTTTCATGCACTGCATCTCGTGCTGTAGGAGCACTCCTAGACCAAGACTAGTGAGACTTGGACTTCTGCAAAATGTCATTGTTTTCTGTTTCTACTGAATGGATGAACAGGTTGTCCATTACTGTTGTGGATGAGTCCCAGGTTTTCTTCTGAATCCTGGAAATGACTGAAAATCTTACATGCATGTTTAGCCCTTGCTTTCTATGGAAAGTGAGGTTCTGTACTGCTCAAGCAAGTGGCTGTTCTCTCCTTACATGGGCTGACCAGTCATCTTCTTAACTGTTGAAGAACTAAAATGCTGAGGCTGTGGTGAGGGTCATTTGGAGACTCCTAATTACCTGTATCTTTTTAAATTTTATTTTTAGCTTATTTATGGAGCGTAGATTTCTCAGTCTAGTTGATGTCTTCCCTTAATGATACACAGTGCCTGGAAGGCCAAACTATTTTTTTTTCCCAACCATTTCAACAGTCTTTGATACTACTGCCTGGGATTTGGGTAATATGTTCATGAATTCTGGAAAAAGTGGACAAGATTGCAATGGACTGCATACATGGACTCATACATCTACTTTTGAAGTACAGGCTGGTAATTGGAGAAAACACTAATTAAATATTTGGTCTACCATTTCAGCTTCACAGCAAGAACCTTTCCTTTGAGCTGTGCAGAGCATTATACTTGAGAAGTTATTTGAAAGCTAATTATTGCCAGTCCCATGTACAGAGCTCAGTAGTCAAACATCCAAAGATCATCTGATTTTAAAAAATTAAACTTCTTGTTTGTTTTTTTCTACATCATCAGAGTTATGATTCTTTTTTTGTTCCTCTTTCCACACCTCCCAGGCGTTTCCTAAAGCCATAGGAATTATAGATTTGATTTTGTTTCATTCTGAGATTATATAGTGCTGTAGCAGCGTTTGAGCCTTCAAAAAGTCTAGCAGCCATCATGTAGCACAAAATGAGAGAACTGGCCATGTTGCACTTCAGAGTAATTACTGGTTAAAAGTGGAGCTGTATTAATTCCATGGTATTAATTTTTGTGAACATATAAATACAATTTGCTACAACAGTTTTGGCGAGCTAGTCAAGCCCATTTTCAACATAGAGTGCTGCTGCTGAACTGTACATTTTTAGATATCCTTGATGCTGACTTTTGGACACACAACTGCTGTTGGGTTAATAGTTAAGGTCGACTCAGATGCTGAAAGTATTACTTTTGAAACTGGTGAACAGGTATTCCTGTAGAGCAGAGCTTACTTTCTGCTCTGCCAGATACTGAGTTTTTGGCCTTCTGGGCTGTATACAAAGTCCTTCTACTTTCACAGGGGAACTGAGGCGATGAGAGGATTGTTTGTGCTTTGAGCGGCCTTTATTCAACCTGAAAAGCGGCGACCGTTGCAGGTTTTTTTCATAGGGAACATGTGGTCTGAGACCGTGCAATTCTGATGGTAAATATGAATAATATGTAACATGGATTAAGGTAAGGGGAATATTTGTTTGTTGAGATAAATTTAGTATTTGTAAATGGGGACAAATTGTTGTACCTGGCAGTGAGGTCTCCTGTTTACCGCAGAGGAGAGATGCTGGGCGGAAATTTCTACCTCCTTTGTAGACCTGCTTGTGTTTCATCTTTGACCTGGAGGAATCAAGGCTAGTAGCCACTGGCTATTCCTTGGCAGTTAGGGAAAAAGGTGGTGTAATTGTTATTTACGGTATGGAGGTTTGTCCCTCACACCACTTGACAGAGACCCATCACATCATAACACCTAGGCTGGGAGGTGTAAGTTGCAGCAGATTCTGGAATCTGGAGGTGAAAGCTTCCAAATCATACTATCGCTAAAGTTTTGGGGATACAGACAGTACATCCAAGCAAACATTCAGCTGGGTTTTCAGAATAACTCAGGCACACCTTTATGCTGAGACAACAGTTTGAATGTACAGAGTTTCCAGATGAAATGTCACTGCCTAATCGGGAGAAACATATTCAGGTCAAGTGCCAGATACAGTTATGCAGGATAACAGTGTTGGTCCACACAGCCTTTAGGGAAGCAACATAATACTGGAATACTGAAAAAGAATCCAGAAACCGGTGCACAGCTTTGAAGGAAGCCAGCGGAAGACATTTTTCTCTCTTGCAGACCATGATTATTGATTACTCAGTTCTGTGATTCTCAGACACAAGCTCTTCATTGACTGGAATTAGATTTATGAAGGCAATTGCTTTCTCTGCAGCAGTAACACATGTATGGCATGTTCTGTTTGTCACAGATGCCTGGGTAAAGGAGAGCACCTGTTATTAAATGCATGATGGTGTAGACAATAGGATGGATAAACAGACCATGAAATTGCATTGAGTTGGTCCTATGCTGCCAATCTGGAATACTCAAAACTTAAGCCTTAAGTACAGGTTGTTTTAAAAATTATGATTTTTTTTTTTTAAATAAAGAATGAGTCCCTTTTATTTGCTTTCTGGTGCATTAGCAGCCGAAAGTAACTTCCCCTCCACCCCGTGAAACATGAGATTCTCACAAAACTACTGATACTTAAGTAAAGCAACAAATATTCTGAGAATTGGCAGGATGGATGGGCATGACATGATCTCACAGTGCAGAGATTAGAGACACAAAAATCTCACATGGGTAGAAAAAGCTACATGAGAAAATTCAGGTTGCAATTTATGCTCTTTCCTTATTTAATAGTGATTAAAATACAAGAGCCACAAGAGAACAAGCTTGATTCCATTCTGTGTGTGTTAGACTATGGCAGTGCCACCTGCTCAGCATTTTTCTTTCTTAACCCAGCTTTTATACTGAGCCTAGAGCAGAATTACTTGGAGAAGCAGCAGAAAATTTGCAGAAAGGCTTGTGATAGTTGAGGATTAGAGGGCAGGAAATGGATGATTCACTTTGGCTTCTGAAGACAAGCACTAAAACAGAGCTGCAGGCAGGAGCAGAAACGGTGCTTGGGAGTATGAACTGATCCTTATATAGAGAGGGGAAAAATAGCAGGGTTTGCCTTAAAGCTCTGCAGGTTTGGGTGCAGTTGCAGACATAGTTGTCCAAACAGGTGACTTTGGGTCCTAGGGTGGCCTTGGATCAGTAAATTTATCTCAGCTTCTTCAGGAAGGGGAAAGTCATCCCATCTGGCACCATTTGGTATACTTCGGTGAATGACTGAGGCCCTGAAGAGAACAGCTGAGAAATTAACAGATTATATTCAGTATTTATAAACAGTTGTTTTGTTGGCATATTGTTGGCTTCCCCTTTCACCTTTTTTTTTTAATTGTGTCTGTATCTCTCAAAAATATTTATGTGCTAAAGGGAAAGTTCTGGCCCCTGCAGAAAAAGAGTAAAGCCATCATAATTTATTTCTGCTCTTTGTTTCTCTCTGATACTATAGGCAAGGCTGTATGGCTCATGTCAGTGTTTGCTATTGAGCCTAAATATCTGTCCTCCCTCCTCATATTGTCCCCTCCTGAACACTGACACATCAGCTCTAAGCAACTGGCAGATTTGCTCATCCACAGAGATACAAATCCGTTCGCCTGTTCACTGAGTTGTTTCACTAGAGATGCAAATTGGATAATTGCTGATGTACAAATTGTCAATAGCTGCTTGTTGAAGATCAGCATGCATGATTATGCTGTTTTTACAGGAAGAGTTATTAAATATTAGTGCTAGTTTCAGTAAATATGAACACACATTTCTGAATATAAAATTCAGAATTGTATGCTTCTCTGGTGAGTAGAATGAACTAGATTAAGCACAGCATTCTAAAGCATCCCTTTGCTGTCTTTTCTCCTTGGAACACAGTATATGTGCTTTGACTGCACTTCCTCCAGTCGCTAAGCCACTGCAGAAATTCCAGCCATTGAGCAGCTGCATGTATGCTTGAATGAAGTGTATGCTATTCCATGTGTCAGCAGGAAGAGATAAAAATAGAGCTTTTTTCTCCTTGTTGTCATGAACTGTGTTTCTGCTGGCTACCCCAAGCCATTTCTTCTTCAAGTCCAGTGTAAAGGGAATATGCTTAAATTAGGTTCAGTGCTGCAGTTGTGCATCATAGGGAGACTATGAAGCAGTGTAAGGATTGCAGCTATTTACACCTAGTGCTTGGTGGGACAGGGCATATCAGATTAATGCATGGCTGCTCTTGCTGCTGTCCAGGCAACTGGCATTTTGCTGCAGAAGCTGCCTTTTGGTTTTTTCCCCCTTTCCAGTGAGGGAATATATTGAAATAGCTGACAAAAATCCCCCTTGATGGAACTGTCTGGTTTCACAGTCTGAGAATGAAGCTCTTTTGGCTTTGTGCTCCCCTGCTGACACATGCTGGTCTCACACCTTTGCAATAAATAATTGCTGCTGTTGCCAACTCATACACCAAATACTGTCAGCTGAGAGATCTGGAGAGCTGGTGGGTGAGTTGGTTTGCCTGGCACTGGGCATCCCCGAGTGGGAGAACAGTGTTCCCTGGTATAGCAGGAATATACATTTATCATCATGTGATCTGACATATGTGAGCTGCACCACACATCAGGGCTCTGTGACTTGAGTGGTCTGCCTGGTTTAAAATGGACCAGGACATGATACCCTTTAAGCTACTATTCCAGATCCAGGGTTTATAATGTAACAAGCCCTTTCCTCCGTGACCTGGCCTGGTAGCAGTGTGACTGAGGAGAGATGCTGGGAATGTAGAATCTGAAATGGGGTGTTCTTGGAGGTGGGAGAGGGCTTGGCCCATCCTGGGAAGCACAAAGCTGGTTCAGGAGACCCTGGTTGCATATGGCTTTGTTGGAATTGTAAGTAATGTGGTCTCACCTCATGTTTCCTACTCAAATTAATCTTTAAATTGTTCCTGAGGTGTAAGCAGCTGCTTTGGCCTACAGTTTCTGAAAGAAACACTGTCTTTACATTATGTATGTCCACATCTGTGCAAGGACTACTGTGAGTAATAGCAAGACACAATTTATGCCAAGAATGTGTCAATGCACACACCTCTGTCAGTGGTTTCTTTCTGCTATAGAAGTGCCTTGCACAGTGTCCATGGTACAGACTGGTGTGTATGAGGCTGACACTTCATGGTGGTCCCTGTCACTGTCAGGCGTCGCTCTATGCATCGTTCTGAGTGCACTTACATGTCAAGCATGTAGGTAATAATTAAGAAGCCAGCCACCTCTTCAACAATCACAGAAATTCAAAACAAATGAACCAATTGTAGATTAACATGTATGTATATATGCACAACTGCAACGAGAAAACAAAAATTTAAAGTTTAATTCAGTGTTAAAATATTTTAAAAATATTCTACATGTAGGTCCCACCAGATGGTAATTTAAAATTCCTTTTGAAGTGAAGGATTCAAGAGGCAAAAACATCACCTTTTAGCCTTTATAAACACTAAGTTCTTTTAAACGTCTCTATTCTTTGACAGCTTGTCCTAGTTACCTGGGCATATGACATATTTCCTGAAAGGAAAATAACTGTGCTATCAATCCAGATACAGTCTGTCCTTGATTTTCTCTCTGCCTTTTCATCTAAATGAATCACGGCTGTAAGAAATGTGAATTTTCTAAAATTTAATCAGGATAGGGTTTTTTTCCTAAGTCAGCCTCCATTAAGCAATAAGATAGAAATTAAGTTAATTTTCCTTACTTTGCTCTCAGATATCCATTTTACATCCATTACACTTTATATGTAATAATTCATTTCCCAGGTTTGATCTTCTAGTTTATTTCAAGCCAGTTCTTCCATTTTTAATATTTCCTTCAGAGGAGGAGTGAAATGGCAGGCATATTATATAAATAATTTTCTGATATGTTACTACAACTGTTTGAGCAATGCCTTTCTTGGAAGAGAGTTCATTAGCAAATAAGCAGTTCCTGAGTATAATGTAAAGCATTATTTTACGTGGAAGGACAAGCCTAAGTCACTTCTCCAATTGTTCCATTAAGGGAACAATTCTTGGCTTAAAGCATGACTGGGGCCATAAAATCAAAATCAAAATAATTGAAATGTAAAGTAGGTCATTTACTAACTCTTAGACTGGGGTTATGAGGGCTCTATTCTGAAAAGGATACAGTGATCAAAAATTAACAGAGATGGCTCTACCCACTTTTTGTATGTGTTAAGCCTCCAAGACTTAAAACTTACCATCTGATGAATATTTAACAAACTATAGCCCTAGAGACAAGGCACAAAAGGCATCTGTAACTTTGTTAAAATGGCTGTTGCAATGTGGTGCCATCCATTTCAAGCCAACTTTGATCTGATCTTTACTTAGATAACCATACCTTAATATTCCATAGTTGTGTATTATCCACCCTCAAGTAATCTCTTTGTCAAATTTGTTTCAACCTTATATGGCCTTTACAGCACATCACCTAGCAGTCTGTGATTTCAGTTTTTGTGACCAAGTAGAATAAAGCACTGAACAAGTTAGGAGGTTCATAAACACATTTAAATAGGCTTTTAACAGCCAGTCAGAGCAGAACAGCATGCAGATCAGCACAACTACACAGATATGCCTCTGTTGAAAACCTAATGCAAACTTTTTATAGTATGGTTCAAGCAGGTACTGTCCTCTCGATTAAGAGAGGACACCTTTAGCTGCAGGGAAGGACAAACAGAAGGCTTGGAGCCATGATACAGTAGGTCCAGACTTCCAGGGCAGTCAGTCTGGTTCATCTCATCAGTACCAAAATAATCTACTTTAAAGGGTTAAAGACTCAGATGACTCGAGATGATCATAATATCTGGATTTACCTACAACCTAAGAAAAAGTACTCCAAGTGCGGACCTCGCAACCACTTGGAAGAGCAAAGCTGTTTCTGCAGTAGGAGAATGGATGTGTGGAGTCTTTGCAAGGTCGTCTTCATTTTCTCCTTGGAGAATGTTTAAAAGATTCTGAAAAATAGAGAAATCGTGTAGCATGCTTATCCAGGGGTCTTATCATATTGTATTAGCAGTTACTCATCACATTTAATTAAGATTCTTTTTTAGCTGATGTGAAATATTATTAGCTCCATTCATCCCATATCAGTAAAAAGGAATAATAATGGGATGTGATCCTAATAGGAGATGATAGGAAGCTACTAATGCGACACACATGTTGTGGAAGGGAAAGAGGGCTGTGACTGCCAGAGTCTGTTTTGAGGCCTGCGATGCCTTCGAGTTTTACAGGCCCTTCCCGTGGAAGGTATTAAAGTAACACACCTAGGTAGGTTGCTGGCTAACAGCCGTATCGGTGAGAATCAAAATAGACATTGATTAGTATTTAGTTAATTGGCTTTCGGAGGAGGAGACATTTGCAGAGGTTCAGTTATAAACTAGTCAGAGTAGGTCAGCGAAAGGATTAAGTAGGTCTAAATTGATTTTATATACCCATATGGTATTGTTTATTTTTAAAATTAAGAAATCCCATGAGGATAACAAACCCAAACTAAACTAAACAGTAATAGTATCCTTTCTTCCCCTTTATGGTGCAGATAGAGGAAAGGGCAGTTTCATCTTTCATCCATAAAATTCCAGTAAAATTATCCCTTTATTTGTGATCAGAGCCAGAGAGCCAGGGAAACAGGTTCCAGCTCTGAGGTTCAGAGCGCAAAGCCACCTTCAGCCTCTGAGAGACAAGGCACTGCGTTTTCCACTCTCTGAAGCTTTATGAGTTTTTTGAAAGGAAGATCCAAGCAGAAGGCTTCACACTGTAGTCATCTGGCTTGGAGATTACAATGGTTTGGGCTGCTGGAGTGAGAGCCATATACAAGAGGAATGGTTGAAGCCTGTAAGCTAAACATGGGTGATGAAAAAAGAAAAAAACCTTATCTTTCAAGACTATTCCTTAGGTGTCCAAGGTCCATTACTATGCCATCCTTTCTAAGTGGTGAAGCTCACACATTCATTCAAGTTTAAAATAGACGCCTCTAAAAGCACTGAAATGTGTCCCTTCTTCTTTCACTACCACTTCAAGCATCCAATTAGTTGGTTAAAATTAGGTTCTGCTTTGAAAGACTAAAATTGATGCTTCAAGTTTCCATAGTTACTGTCTTTCTATTAATTGTGCTCAGTTAAAAAGTGGGGAGTCTCTTTTGCCTGCCAGCACTGGATTTTGGCAGCCATGCTGAGTTCTGTCCTCTTTCTGCACCAGCAGTTATATGGACTGTGCTAAGGTAGGTTTACTTGCAGAAGGTTTTCACAGCTGTAGAGACTGGTACTTCATAAACAGTTTTGTTGAGGTGAAGCAGAAAGGACTGAATTCAACTGAATTCTCTTAGGAGTGTTCACTCTCCAAGGTGGACAGAAACAAAAACAAGGTAGTCCTGCCCAGGAGATCCAATGCTAGGAGAATATCTAATCTTGCCTTCTGTCTTCCCTTCAGGTAACCTGAAATCCCCAACCTGAAATTTTCCTTCTTTGGGGAATCAATCACAGCCATCGAGATGGGGGCTGAGGCAGAAGGTGGCTGTAGTGGCTGTAGACAGGAGTCCAAGCTGCTGATCCTGTGATCACCCCACAGAAGCAGAGTGGCCTCCAGTGGCAGGAGGTGACCGGATAGGTAGAGTCTGTGCTCTTGGCCTCAGTTCAATGGCTTATCTAGCAGAGAGCAAGGGGACGGGAGGGGGCGGGGGGCGTCGGTCTGCAGAACGCTGTTACAGGCTGCAGCAGCAGCCAGGAAATGCTTCCTCCTTTTCACCTTCACAGCAGGATTTATGATGGTCTGTGAGCCTGTTGTCTTTCACATAAAAGTGCTTGTATATTAAGAATTACATTCTTTTTTATTTGAATTTGACAGAAAACAGTAACTAGAATTGGCTTTCCATAATACAGACTAAGCAGCGCACAGCTCTGTTCCTGTCCTCCTGACATTCGGAGCTTCGTCTTCTGCAATGTCTTTTGCGCTATTTGCAATATTTCATGTCTTTATATAATAGAGTCAGCATCCACACACAGCACCAGTCAGCTGAAAGCAGTTGGAATGCCACCTCCCTCCTGGTCAAATCCAGAGGGAGACTTGAGCCACAAATCAGACATCCCGGTTTTTAAAGATTTGTCTCAAAGTCCACATTTTTGGGATGTGTCACCTAGCAGTCCCAAAATCAGCCCTCAGCAGAGGTCTGGGTAGCTGCTGCTCCAGTCTGTTCAGTTTAGGCATTTAAGGAGGCTACATAGCACCTGGTTTGACACGAAGGCAAAGAAAAGCCTTTTCTTTTGTGGAGGTGGGGCAGGTGGCAGTGAGGCCAACCCACCACAGGTCCTCAGGGGAACATTGTCCCCAGCCGCTGCCCACACCACCTCTCCCCTCTCCCTTCCCAGGTACTGAGGGGCACAGCAGTCCCCCCCCAATACCAAGTGCCATTTTCCTGCATGATTCACTGCCCTTTACCTTACTGTTTGTATTAAAACAAAGGCAGAACGGCTGATGCTTTAGCTGTTCACTCTATATTTACAATTCATTTATAAGATGAAAATCATCTGGGTTGTTTTTTTTACCTGTTTTCAACTATGAACTCTTAAAAATAGTCACTGTGGGCCTACAGACATGGTAAAATGCCCAAATAAAAGTCCATCTACTTTATATTGCACGAGTAGTCTCTCCTTAACAACCTCTGCTTGCAACACATTCACATGCTGCATCCTCCAGACTCCAGTGTCTGATTAGAGCTGGAAAGATGATACGGAGCATTGTGTGCACGCTGTCTCAGTGATGCAGCAGATTAGTCCTCAGTTTGGTGAGGAAAATGTTAAAACTTGTGCTGAGCAAGTACTAACAGGTGCTTTCCAAGCCAAATTCTACCGGTGGGAGCAGGGCTGGGCACAAGTACAGCACTAGAAGGATGTTACTTGAGAAAGTTGATGTTTTTGTGGGAGGAAAAGCCTCTTTTAGTGAAAAGAGAGTGAGGGGAGCTGCAGACACCATGCTCTGTTTGCTCCTTCAGCAGCTGCAAGCAGCCATTTAGCCTGTGTTGTGCTCTGGCCTGTAGCAAGCAAATCAATTTTTGCTTTCACATATCTCAGAATATGCTGGCAGAGCTATTTGGTAGCTGAGACAATTGCTTTAATATACAGCCATGTAAGATTGCTTTCTTACAATGAGATCGATAATCTCTATTTAAATTCAATTTCAATGTCAGCATGGACAGTAACCTGAGACTGAACTGGAAGTGACCTCCATGCCCACCTCCTGCTTTGTATCTACGTGTTGGAGCAGTGGGGGGTTATGGATCTCCCACAACATATGAGCTATAATTACCCTGTTTAATGTTGGTGACTTTAAATCCAAGCAATGGGTTAAAGCTACAGGCTCCTTGGTGGGGAGAACTTTTCATTTTGTTAATTCCTCCTGTCTCTGAATCATTAGTGCAGAACAGGTCAAACAGATGGAAGGGCAGAGTGAGATTTATTTGTTTTTTCTTTAAGACTCCAAGTTGACATAGACCTCAGAGATCGTTGGGATTGTTTGGTAAACGGATAGTTAAAATGGTTCGACTTTGTTCTGACTGAATCAGTTCTCTGTCTTTCAGTTCAGTATCTGTCATTTTATTATGCTGATGATGGATTTTTATTTGTTTTCTTTGTTGTTTCTGGGGGTTTGGTTGGGGTTTTTTTTTTAAATAAAAAGATTAAATGGGCATTTTAATCCCAAAAAGGCTTAGGGATGATCGGTGAAGCCAGAATGTCCGCAGAGATCCTCCAAATGACACAGAGAGGGTTTTTCAGTGCATGCTGTTTGCATTTGATATGCTCTTTCAGAATCAGTGCAGAATGTCAGACTCTTTTATAACAGTGAATATTCATTAAGCCTGCCAGAGGCAGAAGCTGCAGTCAGTACAGCATCAGTGGAGGAGGCAGGGAAGAGAGAAATCAGGTTAATGACTAGCTTTCTCTGCAATTTGCTTCCTGCTTATTGCCTGATCTCAGTTTTAAATAAATTCATTTAATTAATGTGTTTTGCTACTCTGACCTGTGGACAGAAGGGTCTGTGATTAATGATAGGGTATTCCTAGTTTCACAGTGGCTTTAGTTGGCATGTTCTGGTGTCTAGAAAAAAAAAAATTGAAAAAGATTTCCTTGAAACTTAATAATAATAGATGGTTTGATTGAAAGCTTTTATCTAAATGATCTCCTGAGTCCATGAGCTACCAGATTTTTAAAGACGCGGACAAACTGGGGAGTGGGGAGGGGTGGAACAGAGTGAAAGCAAGCTGCTGTCTTGGCTCAGCATGTCATGCAGTGAAAAATGTCTCTGCAGGGAGACAGAGCTGCACAGAAATGCTTTCTTCTTCTCCCCCTTGAGCAGGGGCACATCTGTTCTAACACAAGTAGCCTTCTTCTGACAAAGGTTCTTTAAGAAAGTAGCAGAGGCATAGGAGGTAGAGACAATGTATATGACACTCAGAATATAGGGCCAGCTCGCATTACGGGAAGTGAGCACCACCTGTTCCTAGTAAACATCAGATTGGAGCTGTGGGGCTATACAGGGACAGGAAAAAAAACCCACATGGCCTCCCCAAAAGAGAGAAAAATGTCTGTGAGATAGAAACTGCAGTCTTAGTCCGGACCTGACGGGATATTGATTTGTGGGCTGAGCGATGACATGTTCTGTGAGCAGGCGTTTTACCCCAAATTTAGAAGACATCTCAATTTCAGGCTGTTTGTACCCATCACTCAGCGCTTTGACTTTGTTCCACTTACATATCAGTTCGGATGGTTTTACAAGCGGTTGAAAGCCAACCCTTCAATTGAGTGAATTCGCAAATGCTGCGTCTGAAAAGACAGCACTGTAAATCTCAGTGGCAGACCTGTACTTTGGAGTTTTGGAGCAGAGTGTCACTCAAGACCTAAACTGTACTGGTGGTATTGCTGTCAAAACTAAAATGTGGACTTTTAAAGGGTGGAAATGGTGCATTCTTAACAATATGGCTGAGCTTTCTCAGGTAGTTCTGAACAGAAGATGCCAATGTCTGCCTGAATGAAATCCCACAAAGTGATTAGGGATGAGAAAGTGGCCTCATCTTGCAAATAGTTGTACAGGATTTTTGTGGCTGTCACTGTTAAATAGATTAGTTTCAAACGTTTTGTTTTTTAATACCCTGGCATGGTCATCAGTACAGCGTCCCTCAAACCATAATGCTGCTTAGCTTGCTCCTGAGGGTGGAATTCAGCTCCTTTTGCACTAGCCACCCAAGAGTTAGCTGTGTAGTTTACATTGGCTGTCTAGGCTTTATCTGTAGCTCAAGAAGCAAAGATGATAGAGCTCCAGCAGAGAAAGGAGAGAAGCAAAGAAAATTCAGTGCATCTAAAATCAGGCATTTAAGCTAGGTGGATTGAACTGCCTTCTGAGGCTGCTTGTCTCTGTAGACTGTAGCAAGAACTAAATTAGACAGTTTAGATTGGATACCTACTTTTTGGTGGCTGAATTTAAAAAAGGGATACCTTATTCTGTGAATGACATCTGAGAAAAAATTTTAGGTGCCTACAGCTACTACATGCTAAATTTCAGGGACCCTGTTCCTTGTAGTAGGTGCCTGGGCTCCCTGCACAGAGCATGGGGAGAGTTAGGTACCTCTGAAAAACCTGCGTGCTGAGATCAGGACTGCCTGGAACATGGGAGCCAGAAGCTCTGTGCTCAGCGAGGTAACACAGCTCACCTGCAACCTGCTCCCTTCCTGGGACCTTGGAGCCTGTGACACCCACATGACACTTTCTATCTTACAATGTGTAGGAAATCAGGTGCTTTCAGAGCAATTAGGACTTGTTGAACAAGTGCCTATTGACTGAGATTTGTATGTTTTTCAAGTCCTGTGAGAGGTAGAAGGCTACAGCCTATGACCTGTAAATGCCTCTGGAAGAGGCAAAAGTAGCTAGGCACTGTACCGTACTGCTTCAAGCTTTCAGGTAGGTGATTTTAGGATGGGTGTGTGGGTGTGGGTGTGGGTGTGTGTAATTCTGCCTGAGGATTTCAGACAACAGTCACTGGATAGAAAAAGAAATATTTTGAAAGACAACCTAGAAGTCCTTTTCTCCCAACTAAATATATGATCTACTTGACTGCAGGCTCTGTTGCTCTAGGTTCCATTTAAAGTCTACTGAGACACTTGTATTTTGGTGAGAGTAGAAGGAAATGGAAGGGGTGAAAAGTTCATTTCCCATTTTAGCTTGCAGATACTCAGGCGAAGAAGCATCAGAAGCTGCAGGTGCAGCCTAGATTGTGGGTTCTGCTGCATGCATGCATTTTAAAAATAAATCATTTAGTCATTGAACGTGAAGCCTGCCGTATTCCTTGAGAGTAAAGCGAAGGGGCAGTCTCCAGAGTAGTCCATTGAGTTACACTAGGAAATGGCCAGACTCTGCGTTTTTATGTGGGAACTCTGGCAAAACCTCCCTGTGTAGCTGTAGGAAGAAAAGTATAATGTTTTAAATAAAGTGTTATAAGTATAGCTGGTAGATTTGCTTTATTTAGATTTTCCTCTAAGCTTAATAAACAACTTTAAAGCATTCAATAAGACCCAGAAAATATGCAAGAGAATTACAACTAATCCTGTTAAATGTAAAATAACATCTAAGTGGAAGATTTTTGTTGTTAAATTTCTGCTGATAAGAAACAGAAGAGATGTTTAAGGAAGCTTTGGAAACTGGGTGGTAAGTGACATTTATCCTTGATCTGAAATGCCTAAACATAAAATGTTTTTAGTACAGCTGAACTGTGACCTTCCAGCCTGCCAATACAGATGAACACACATGTTATCAGGTAAATCACGCAGAAGGGAAATTTCCTAAGGAGACTCTTGAAGCCCCACTCATAGGAAATGATGGCTATTAACTCATTAAGTTCTATCTGACTCTGTCTTTTTGTATGTGAGCTCTCCACATAGCTGTAAGGATAATTAGTGTCCTTTGGCTTGCTGAGTATTAAGGAGTATTAAAATGCTTAGTTTGTATGGACAACAAACATATTCGGGGGCTGGGAGAAAAACACATAGAAATGCAAGAAACCCCCTTAGTCTTCAAGTTGACAGAATCGTGATTCCAGGGTAGATGTGATGGGTTTGTCGTGTTTGGATACAGTATGTCAGATGTCTTTGTGATAAATGTTACTGACTTCATCTGCTGAGTGGATTTGTCTAGGCAGAACCAGATTAGAGGCTCAGTATCCTGTTCTGAATTAGATTTCAATAATGCAGACGTGTATCTGCACCCTGGTAGACTGGCAAGAGTTTTCATGCAAGAGATATTGTACCTTAAGGATACCCTCTATTCTTGCACGTTACTGTAGTTGTGTGGTAAAATGAATAATATAAAGTCACTGTCATTGTCTTGTGTCCTGTCTTCAGCCTAACATGCTCATGTCAAAATGGCATGACCACACACCATGTTGTTTCAGCTGTGCTGTGGTGGCATTGCGGTCCATAGACTGTTGTAACCCTGTACGCTTCAAAGCAGGTTTTGGACTATTCGCTGCTACAGGCCTCTCCTCAACCAGAGCAAGAATGGTTCAAAAATTATTTGAGGTCACCTTCAGCTGTTTTTTTCCTGCTGGGAACAGGAAAAGAGCATTGGGTCCATGCCAATGTTGTTTGGAATGAATGTTGAATGGGCTTGTTAGGAAGGAGAAAGGATTTATTTGTCAAATAGAGCTTAATTTATTATGTACAATGTGAAAGCTCACATTTTTGTATTGCTAGAGAAAGACAATTGATTAATAGTTTGGAAAAAGGCCAAGACACACAACATTCACCTTTGTAATTTATCATCTCAAAGAACAAAAAGCTATGTAAAAGGTATCTTACCAAAATACTTGATTAAGTAGAAATGAAACCTGGTTCATATTAATGCATTTAGTATGAAAGGGCTTGCTAGACATTGTTATTACCAGCAACAAAGATGTAACAAATCTGAAGTTGATAGTTAAGACTGCAGGAAATTTACAGAAAAGCTACAACTGATACAATAGAGGAACTTCCACATTAATAATAACTTGAAAAAAGAGAATTGAGACTAGGGAGGTTAAGGTCACTAAAACAACTTCAGCAGTTCCTGGAAAGAACATAAAGTCAAATCTTCTTCATCATTAAATATAGTCTTACGGGGAAAAGAAGTATACAGGTTCTTCTAATTCTTGGTTAAACATCACATTGTAAAAGCAGTCATACAACCTCCTTCACAAAGATTCCATGTGACAAACCTATTACACAGATGCTCTGAGAGACAGTTCTGATGTGTCGTGTATACACATTTCTTTGGCTCTGTAACATGGACGTACTGTATAAGTATGGAAAAGCTTAAAAAGGATTCATGCTTTCCAGTGGTGTTTATTTTGCTGCCAGGCAAGAGAAAGACTGTCAAGCAGTGTTCTTTAGCTTTTGAACCAGGAGAGCCTTAGGGCTGCATTTATGACACATTTTATTCCACAAAAAAGTATGAAAAAGTTTACAGATACAAAAAAATTGTACAAACAACATTACAGAAGATGAAGAATCATAAAAGAATAAGAAGTATAGGCAATGCTGTTCATTTCATGAAATGGCTGCTACAGGAAATGCAGTATTCTTCATTACTGCTACAAAGGTACAGAACAGTCAGTAGCTGAGGCTTACTGAATAGCATTTTCTGGTCTGGCAAAACATTGGAGAACTTCCTTTAGATTGTTTACGTTGTTTTCTCTTCCTACCCTCTTTCACCAGCAGGAGACCTAGGATTTCTCTGTTTCTTCTCCTTCTTTCTGTCCCCATGCCTCCTCTTCCAAGGGATATGGAGTCCCTCTCAGCTGGTTTCCCAACCCTTCCTTGTAGTAATGCAGATCCTACCTGCTGCTTTACCTGAACATCTTTACCTTTTCAACTGGACAGCTCTGGTGCAGAATACATGATGCTGAGGCTTAATCAGATCGATGGTATTGGCATTGTTTGTGTGGTATTGCAAGAATTTGTGTGTGGGTAGGTGTGTTACAAGTGTGGCAGGTCCTATGTTTGTGATACTGCACATTCAGAGTGTAGATAAGAAAATTTTCATCAGATTTGAGGGTTTTAGCGTCAATGCATGAGCAATGAGCTTTCCCCTTATCACAATCCTTTAAACACTTAAAATGAGACACTAAAATATATATATTCTTGCTAGTCAAAATTGGGAGTTTTGTAAATTACAAAGAATTTTCAAAGTTTAAGAAAAAAGAAACCAGACAAGTTTTAAGACTTTCTCTCATAGAAGAACCTAATTTGTGTTGCATTCATTATGCTAGAAAATTGTCTTTGTCAGGGTAACATACCTAAACATTTCAATCTGATTAGCTCAATCTTGTCAAAATCATGGAAATTAAATTAAAACTTGCTTCATACTGCAAGCCTAAAGCTGGAGACAGAACTTGACTTTATATTTGCCTGTATAAAATACTGTGATCTACCATTCTACCATATCAATTCAAAGAACCAAGAGCTAGTCACCAGTCTGGTGTTTTTCAGCCTTTATGTTGTGATATTACAATAAGAAAAAAGAAACAGAATAGTGAGGACTTTCCTGGTTTGAGAACTCCCTGCAGTATTATTTACTTCTGAACCACTCTTGACAGCTTACCACAAATTTGGCACCAGCCCTTTCTGATTTCCCATTTTGCTTATAAGTTCATAGTTTAGAAAAACTTTACAACTGTCTTACAAGAGTCATCCCATTTCCTGGCAAAAGGGAACAGGTTGTTAGACCCTCACCTTGAAAAAGACTATGAATATTTCTGAGACCAGATTCTGCGCCCTGATTGAAGGAGTCCTGTGGTATCTCTACCCAGGCAATTCATTTCACACCCGTTCTTGCTCTAGGGCGGTGTCTGCTGATCAGCCACATTGCACACATACGTACTTACATACATACATGCTAGTTGGTTCTCAGGCTCCTCTTTGGGATGCACCAACTCATTCCTTCCATGAGGAATCCTGGACACAGCTGACAGGATGGTTTGCTAAGATAACCAGCAAGGATGTGCAAACTGCAAGGCTGACTCCCCTGCCCCAGACACTCCTCTAACCTTATCCCAAAAGACTTGACACCCTCAAACATACCCTTGTGCTATGCAATACACATGCTTGTGTTTCATGCTATAAAACACTACAGTGGGCTGCATCACAGCAATCTCTTATTCCATGCACTTTAAATTCAAAAGAAAAATAGAGAACAACTCTATTTTAAGGCACAACATGGGATCCAGAGCATGTTGGGCCCAGAGTATGTGGAGTGAGTCAGTGCATCTTAGCATTGAGCAGGCTGGAGAGGAACCAGTCAGTAACACCCCAACGAGCAGCCAGGCAACTAAGAGTCAACGCAGAGCGAGACTAAAGCCATAGCTTTCAAATAGGAAGCTGATATTCACTGTGTGCTTGTATTTAATGGTGCTTTAAGCTTTTCTTGCTGTTTTGACTTTTCCAGAACCTGAGGCGGGAGAGGTGTCCCCCCCAGTGGGAGCTGGTGTGAACAGCAACAGCTGGACCTTTAAATTTGGACCGGGCAATCCCAAACAAGGTGGTCCTGGTGAGTTGCCAGACAAATTCATTATCCCAGGATCTCCCGCAATCATCTCCATCCGACAGGACCCACCAAACAGCCAAATTGACAAAAGTGACTTCATAACCTTTGGCAAGAAGGAAGAGACCAAGAAAAAGAAGAAAAAGAAGAAGGGAAACAAGACTCAGGAGAAAAAAGAAAAGGGCAACAGCACCACTGAGAACAGTGACCAGTGAGGGGTTTATACTGAAAGAACCCACTTAGCCAGTTTTTGTAATAATGGCAGATTTCTCCTATGTAGCAACTCCCAACTTCTTCCTACTGTTAACAAATTTCCTGTATGTACAGACTTGAGAAAATCAGCAGGAAATTCAGTGTCTGTCTAAATTGCTTAACAGGTTTTGTCTTAAAAGCTTTATTAAGTCTGGTGTTAACTCTTTTTCTCCACTCTGGCTTGTTTTCAGAATCTAAAAAGCAGACACAAGTTTCCTTTCTCCTACGCCGAAAAGGAGAATCTTCACAGTACAGCCAGTGAGAGGTTGGACTCTGCACTGTGGTTCCTGTGCTCCTGTCTTGATGACACTTACAGGACAGGTTTAAAAGTTTTAATGTTGTGCACCCTCTATCTGATTGGAAATATTTGTGTGCAGATGTCAGCTAGGTGATATGAGATCAGATAATAAAATGCAAGAAGAGCTGGTAAATATGCAACAGAGGAAACACCTAATGAACACAAATGTTCAAAGATGTTCAGGCTGGGGAGGAAATGTCTGAAAGGAGATGACCAGACTTTTCAAATCTTGAGAAGTCACTGTGTGGAAATACTGAGTCCTATACATGACGTATTGTACACACTCCTGCAAATAAAAACCTCACATTTACAGCTCTTTAAGATACCATAAATATTATCTCTTACCAAGCAAGCCATTGGGAAAATTGACCCTTAAAGCCCTGCATTACCCCGGCAAGGCTAGCCCTCAGAGTGTAAGAAGGGCTGGGCTGACATCCCAGGAATGTAACTGTGATGTGTCCCTGTTTCCACTCTGACATTATTTTGCACATTATGTCTCTGAAAAGGTCAGAGTTTTTCCATGACACTTATGCAAAAGAAAGAAAAAAAGAAATGTTAACTATGCTATTTGTTATTTGAGATATTTATTTATAAAGAAATATAGCTGTAAATGTTAAAGAAATATGATGCCCCTTAACCCAAACAGAAGTCAATCTAGAGCCATTATGAATTACAATTGCTGCTATTAAAGTGCTTTAGAAAAATTGCCTGAAACATCTGTATTATATCGGCCACTTGCCAATAACAGCTTTATTCTGTCGGGTGACTTGGGGGCTGCCTTTTGCATGTATTAATAAATACAAGAATATCTTCTCTCTCTCTTTTTTTTTTTGCATTAATCTGCACTTTGAATACACCTTTGCAAACAAATGTTCTAATATGAAGAAGCAGAAGCAAACTCCTCACACAAATGGATTTACTAACCTGCTAGCTCTGTGCAGTACCTTGGTGTTACCTCCCACGCACCCTTTTCTGATTTTAGTTTTACTTTTCTATGAGATTATGAATTTCTGACCCTACTAACACTCATTATGTAAAATTCAAATACTGTATGTATGCTGTATGCTCTTATAAGAATCCTGAAATATTTATTCTGTGCTTGTGTATGTGAATGTCAATGCAACTATTATTAGAGTGGACTTTAAGCTTTACCGTTGAATGTAAATTCATTATTTCTTTTTGTACACTTGTGAAAAGGTGGAGTAGTGTTAATTTTTTAAGCCACTGTTGATTATCAGTTTTTTGTGTATGAAACACAAGTAAAATATCTTTCTTAAATCAAGCCATGCATGCATTTTGGGATTTATTGGTAAGAATCTGTGAAGCTAAAGCTCTGTGAATTACTAAACCTAAGGGTATAAATGGAGTATTGAATGTGGTTGAGGATGTTGCTATAAAAGCAATACATGTATTTTTAAATAGACTTTAGCTGATGAGGGACTTCCAAGGGGTTTTCTACATTATTGTGCGTTCACAGAATAAAGCTCAAGTGTCATCTTAATTGGAACTGTGTAAGAAACTACATAGCTCTAAAATATCTAACAGGCCCTTTAATCTTGGATCAAAGAGAACAGCTGGATTTCTTGAGACATGTCCTGGATGTTTTGCGTTTCCAAACTGCTGACAGTTCAGAATAAGACAATTCCTATTCATTTTTAAGAACCTGCAGCAAGTCTTAAAACATCACAGAAGGTAAAGCTCTAATAAAAGAATTCATATCTCGAAGCATAAACCACCTTGGCCTCATGTGGTCTCTTTAGAGTTTTTTTTGCTACCAGTCTTCTTTTACTGGCAATGAAAAAGATGCTACTTGAGTAGGAGAATTCTTGATTCAGTTTTAAAGGCTAGCCAAGAGGAAAAAACTTCAGATTTGGGGAGGGAGCTGTTCCTTTATGCCAGTGTGTTATGCCAGTATATCTAGACTTATTTTTGTATTTGGTGACTAATCCAACAATTCCCAAATTGTTCATAAACTGGAGTTACAGTGGTAACTTAAACACACAGAAGGATACTGTTGGTTTGTGCTCATCATAAAGTAGTTCTCCTCAGTGCCTCTGGCAAAAATCCAGCACAAAGATTTAATTCTTATAGGAATCTTTAACATTTGATTATTTTTAGATTTTAATTGAATTATTTTTTTTCTTTTGAGTGCTTGCATTTTCCGCTATACAGGCCGATCTGGTTCATTCACTTGTCATCAGTGGTCATACACAGCTGGTTTTCCAAGGTTTGCTTCTATCAGAATGAACCAAAAGCAGCAGTATGTCTCTGATTCGCCTGTTTTAACACAAAATTACATTTGCCAATGCTGGCTTTGTTGCAGGTGCTTACTGCAGAAGAACTGTATGCCAGCATGACTTGGTAGACAAAAGCAGAATATCTGAAAGCAAGCATTCCAGTATGGAGATCTAATAGAACATAGAAAAATGTCTCAGAGAAGAGGAGATGCTCTTGCTGGAATTGTTTAAGAAGCAACTGGATTGCACTAGTAGAATATACATGAGACAAATTCACTGTGTTTTCAGAAGGTTGAATCAGGCACCTCACCAGATTTTTAAAAGGTTTTTCCATATTTGAACCCCCTAGTACAGCTGGAGTGCTGAGATATTTTAAGTGAAATTTGGCTATTTCAAAACTAGTATACAAATTATACCACTGACATCCTTGATTTTGGATGTCCAAGAGGAGGAGAAACCCTTGGCATGAAGTATTTTTGGAGGACTGGGGGGGGCAGGGGGGCAGAATTTATAGATTCTACCACAGTTTTGGGGGCTAATGCTTAAATACCACACAATGGGAACTGAGAATCAGAGGTGGGCAAGATCAACAAGAATCAAGAAACAAAAGATTCTTTTATCCTCTTGCAGACAATTAAATGGGCAAGACAAAATACACTGCAGAATTTATTAACAAGGAAATTACAATTTTACAGCTTTTTACCACTTGAACAATTTATTTCTCTCAGAATCCATATATTTTCTGTGAGCATACTGTCTTTGGAAGTCTGGTTTTTATGCATACAAGATCAGTGGCCAAAACCATTGGGCTTTTATAACAATTAAGCCTGAGTGATGTTGTATATTAATTACATCCTGTCATTAAAAAGATACCTCATTTTACATTAGGCTTCTAAGATTTAGTCTTGTGTAGTTTCTTTCTGCTCAGTATTTGGGTTATTGCACATCACAGGAAGGGGATCCAATTAAAGTTTTCCAATGATCTTACATAAGGGGAAGAACATAGAACCCAAAATGCATTTCCCAAATTTCATATGTGAAACTCCCTTACAGAATTAATTGCAGCCACCTTTGATATCTTTTAGGATAATCTGTCATTTCCTCTTCTTCTCCAGTCATTTGATGTTTTTCAAGAACCGCTTCCATTTTTGGAAAAAGCTATTACACTGTTAATTGACTTTCTCCCCAGGAGAAATGTGAGTAAGCTACCTTTATAGAACAGTGCTTATTAGCACATGATACAGTGACTACAATTTCTATAGGATACATCATTCATGCTGGCTGGTCAAAAAACTTCGTCCTGCCCATTCTGGGGCTTAACAGTCTCAAGGTTCCAATAAGTAGCATTTCCTTGAGGAAACTTTATTTTACTAGCTCCCTAATCTATATGTAACGTATTTAGGTACAAAACGAGTCAAAGATTCTTCCTGCTTCATGCCACCAAACACTTCAGTTAGAGCTTTCTGTGTTTCTAAACCTACCTGTTCTCAGACTGTAATTACATTCTTAAAATGTAAAGTCATTTACTGCCTTTCTTTTACACAATTTGCCTCACATTTTAATCCAGGTGATAGCCAAGTTTGTGTCAACAACTGGGTAAAATAAATCTTTCTTCCCTATCCTGTTCTCCTAGCAGCAGTTTTGAGGATCTCATATAAGACACGTATTAAGGAAGGAGCTGAGCCGTTATCCTCATTGGAGTCCTAAAGAATGAGTAGGTTGCTCATTTTTGCTGTTATTTAATTGTTTGGAAACTACTGGCCATTCCTTGACACAGACACTTTTTGAAGATAGTGCCAAAAGTCCCATGTTCTGTTAAGGCTCCTGTAAATATGCAGAAGTATCACCTTGATCAAAAGTTTCACTTTGGTGAGTAAGTGTGCACTGAAGCCTTTGGTTTCTTCCTTCACATGTCTCTGAGGGAGAAATGAGTGAACAGCTGAACAACATTTTGATATCAGCACACATAGTTTAGTCTGCATGAAGGAAAAATATGCTCTGGAAAGTATTGGACAGGCTGAGGACTCCAAGAAATGCAATAATAAAATGTGTATGCAAAGAGCTTGGTATGGCAGCTGGTATATATTAGGCCCTATATAATGCTCACACATGCCTGAGTGGCTGGCTTTGCACAGTGCTCACACAATTGGGCATACCAAGAGTGCATAGAACACTTGTAGTGAAATAAATGCTTTATCACATTTTAATGACCTTGTGCAGCTTAAACCAGCATGCTAGAAAATCAATATTGCTAGCATATAAGTTAATTTTCCATTAGCTCTTGGTATGGGGATCCTCTACTCTCCTGACTTCTGGCTCCTCTCTGTGGCCTCCATCCCTCACTAGAGGATCCAGGAATACTGCTCTCCATTTGCAGATAGGTATGTGTGTACATATATATATGTGTATATATATATATATATGCAAGCATTTATATAGATATATATAAAAATCTGGGACCTGGTCATGTTGTTATACAGAATACTGCAACACCTACTGTCAGTGGTAATACTGCTTAGGTAAAGCCTATTATGCAACTCTATCTGATTTTTCAAGGTGTTGCTATTATGGTGACATTATGCACCTACTTCTGGAATATGTGTTTTTCAGGTGCCTTTGGCTGGCTTAGAGAACTAATTAAAGGAATCCTTCAGCATGAAGTACAACAGAATTGCTTCTGCCACATGGTGAGAAAAGCGTATCTTACACTGTGCTGTGGATTCCCTTTCATATCCCAGGACTGCCTCCATGCAATCACTCTGACATAAGTTTTAACATCAAAAGATGACAGAGATGTAGTGAAGTAAACATCTCTCAGAAGCTGCACAGCTTGGCAAATATTAAAAATGTTTGCCTGCCAGTGGCACGCAGAGCTAGGTAAGTGTCTGAAAAAAGACAGTGAGTAACTCATCCACATTTAAGAACTGATGTCTACAGCATATTACAAGACAGACATGCTAGGCTTGAAAACTAGATTTTTTTTTTTAAATCAGGACCCTGACAAAGATTTGGAGGCTGGCCTTCATACCAAGTAGAGCAGCCATAAGTCTGTTGTCACTCCCACCACTCAACTCACTTGTCCCTCAACATAATGAGCTCCATTGTGGTGGAGAGGAGTGGGACGTGTCATGAAGAGATAACTGCATGTATGCTGTCAGGTGGGTGAGGTTATGCTACAGGCATACCATTGCAATAAGGCACATAGACCAGGTGTTGGATACACCTATGGGGCTTTGTGTTAGGTGAAAGGTGAAAGCCCATGTTGACAGTGTGCTGTTCCAGCAGGAGCAATATCTGAATCTCCTACCAAATGTGAGACCTTGAAGGGCTGCTCTGTGGGCTCAGCAGTGGGTATTGCATCAGTGCTGGGGCATTACGCATGATTTCAGACTTCAGCACTGAGATGGGATAACATTAGAGCTGGCCCTGGCAACCCTGTTCCAGCTCCTTCAGTGGTATTTTATGGAAGGTTCAAGTGTCTTGGCACCCCTTGAGCAGCACTGAGGAGAATTAGAAAGTCCTTGCCTGTTAATTACAGGAATGTTGCCACACAAGAAGCTGACAAGACATAATAGTTATTACAACACATCAATCACAGCCACCCTAGAGTTTTAATCCTGCAATAGTTTTCCTGTTAGATAAATCCTTCAGCTTTTCTGGGACTCAAATTCCACTTGGTGCAGCCTCAGTGGGAAAAATGTGTGTGATTCTGGGGGAAGCTAGACTGAAATGTGTGTAGATGTAATTCTATGTCCTAACTAAGCCCACACTGTACCATAGCCCTCCTTTAGGAAGACATAAATCACTCCCTACCTTGAAGAACTTCCTTCTCTCAGTGTTTCAAGAATCCTACCTCAAGTGTCTCTACCTGTGACACAGTGTGCTAAGCAGTTACAAATCAAATCAGTTCTGTACACTAGGACTTAAGGCTTTTCAGCCATCACCACTCCTACCCCCAGATTATCTACACCATCAAAGCCATTACTGACTGGTGTCTACCTTCCTCTCCATCACCTATGGTGCAAACAGCCTTAGGCTCAGTGAGTACCCAAGACCTCATTCCCGTAGGCTGGCCCAGGAGGCTCAGGCCCTGCCTAGAGCAGTTACGCCAACCTGGCCCTTCCCAGATGCTGTGAACTCCAGCTGCAGGCAGCTTCAGTTGGCATCAGGGCTGAACTTGCTCTCAACTCCCTACCTTGCAGTGTGGAAATTACCTGGGGTGCATGTTAGATAAGGGACAAGCTTAACACCATGAAATTCTGCTTGTCTTAGATGCCTAAAAGGGGATTGTGCAACATTTAGGTACTGACATTGGAAAAAGTGATCCACAAAGCTCCTGGTGGGTGTTCACCCAATAAAGAGGTGTGTAAATTGTGTTAGACCTGTAGACTCAGGAAGTTCTTTGTAAGACTGAATTTAAGCTGCCACCAAGCATCACAAAAGCGACCTTGATCTTTCCAAAGCCATATGTAACAATCTTTTGTTAATCTGCAGTTGCAACATAAATGCAATCCTGAAGATAAACTGCATCTTACCCTGAAGGGTGACTGCACTGAGAACTGGCAGGTGCAGCTACCTCCCTCTGTTCTCAGGGAGTAAATAGCACAAAAAAGGTGAAATCGGCTTTATTTTATCCACAGACTGCCTTCACACACACAAGGGGACATCTCAGCTGGCCACATAGGGTCAGATTCTGGCCAGCAGCACAAGCAAGGAGATATTTATTAGCCAGAAAGTAGTGGGAGTGTTATGTGGGTGAATTTTTCCACAACATTAGAAGATACCAGAGATTCAAAGTGTGACAGGTCAACCCAGGGCAGTAAATGCACTTAGTTTCAGTCAGAGGGAGGGGCTATTCTGCCTATAGATCTTGCTAATGGCCCCCTGGGTCAAGCAAGCTTTCATAAATGGACAGCCCATATCACCTGCAAAGCTGTCGAATATGCTGTTTGGCAGATGGCAGGAACTGTTGACCTGTGAGTTACATTGCTCCAGTTGTTTGTACCTAAGAAAAAATTAAAATTCCTGTCAAGTATCTTTGCTTAGGCCCTTATTGTGCACTGCTGGGCTCCCCCTGTGAACCTGCCAAGCCATGTGGGTGCGGGCATTCATTAGTATGCACGCAGACTAATGCAAAGCAAGCTGGAAGTAACAGGATATTGCAGTGCTATAATGCCAAAACCTTCACAACCTGATCAATGTTGATGGTGCAGTTAGCTCTGCATTGATTAATTTACAAAGTGAAACCCCTACAGCAAGTGAGTTTTGCACCTAAGTGCTCACTGCCACAGTGCCGACCAGAATTATGCAGCTGTATAAAATAATAAATAGGTCACAGGCAAACCACAGGTGTAAGCATGTGCAGCCCAAATGGTGCACTGTGCAATGAACACTTACAGGATGGCTGCACACCCTGCAGGGTAGACTCTGGCAAATTTTTGTTACGCTAAGTCTTGTCCCTCCCCAACAGACTAAAACTTTTAGCCCCAGAGGCTCTTGTCCATGCTTCCTGACCTCAGTCTGCAAGGTGATGTGTATGCTCCACCATACATAACTATATTGACTGTAGGTGCCAGTGGGCTTTGGGCTGCTTGTACCTGTGCTGTGTAGAGGCATAAGGCTGGCTACAAAATCCATAGATGCTGCCAACCAGTGGTGGGATTATGGTGGCAAAAGGGCCAGCTGCCCTGATGCTCACCCACCCACATGGCAAACGGTGATTTGCTTGAGCCCATCCTGAAAACTCTCAAGGTCTTTTCATGTCTCTGCAGCTGGGTGAGGTCAGGGCTGTCATTCCTCTCCTCTGATACGGTAGCTCAACCAGAAGCCCTATGTCCTCTTTTAAATGCATGGGGGAGATGCCTTTCTGTATTTTCTATATACTGTCAAAACAAATAAAAGGATTTGGTGATAAAAACTGTGTACTACTTCCTCCTGCCCTAGCCCAGCTCCCCTAGTCTCCTCCAATAACTTGTTTTTGAAATGTAGAACTCTGCAAGTTCAGCAAGACTGAATTTATGCCCACATCCAGACACACCTTCAAAATGAAGAGACTGTCCAAACGCTTCCTGTCTAAGCCTATCATGTCAGCTTCTCTTCTGCTCTCCCACCCACCCACTTATCCCAACCTCTGTTTCAGAAAATTGTTTAAAATATTTTGAAAATCCACGCACCTTCCTTCCTGGCAACTGATGGCTCACAGCTTTTTAGCCATTTGTAAAGTTGAGTGTCCAAGGGCTGACACAGACCAAGGCAGCAAACATCCCCAGACTCCATCAACCAGTATCCCAGTCCTTCCCTGGCATGTGTGACCAGCACTTACATATCCAGGGACAATCCCAGCTGACATGCAGAGCATCAGCTCCCAGTGGAACTGGTTCGCCAACTAGTCCAAAGCCCTTTTCAATACACAGCTGTTACGGATATGATTCCTCTTAGACACATGACCTACATTCTTGATCATACAAGATAATGCCTTTGGACATGATAAAGTATATGTGTCTTTGTTGCTCTCAACCTTCAAAACCAGTTCAGGTTAGTCTGTATAATTGATCTAAGTGTCTCATTTTCTATTCTAATAGTATGTGCCATCTGCATGTTTTTCCTTAAATAATTTGATATCTTCTTCTACATTATTAATTTAGCAGCATTTGGTGAAGAAGAAATCCCCTGGAGATGCACAGAAGATCCCGAGAGAAGGATTTACACTTAATTGCTGTATTCTGTTGTAAGACATTTAGTAGCCAGTTTACTGCTTTGTTATATATGATCACTGTTGTGTAAAACTAAGGCACACAAATTGATTTTTTTTTTAGCAGTGTTTTCTATAAATCAGGCCAATGAACCATTAAAAAATTGTTTTGCATTTATTTGACAAGACCTATTTTTCATAAAACTTTAGTTTTATTCTTTACTGTTTGCATATCATACCAGTCTTTCCTTAATTTTTCCTGGCTCAAATTTCAGGCCCTTTCCTCTATAATTTTCTAGCTCTTGCCATTTGGCCTCTTTCACTGGTTTCTCTCCAGAGTTCCAAGAGGTGTTAAAATAATCAGTCACTGAAGGGACCTGAGCCAACTCTTGTATCGTTCTTGAACAAAGGTGTCTATCTCACCTGCCATCAGCTCCAGGTTCACTTACACATGCAAAAATGTAAACACATGTAAATGGACACTCACTTGTTACACCTTGTAGTATTTTATCTGTTTTGACTGTCATCACGGCAGAGGTTTATTTTATTCTTAGCATAGTAGAGCAACAATTTTAGATGAAGCTTCTGGGCCAATACTTTAATAAAATAACAATTGCTAGTGAAAAGCCGTGCACATTAGAGACCTGTCTAGAAATGTTCTCATTTCTTACAGTCATTTTTGGCAGATACTTATCTAGCAATTTCTCATCCCTTTCAAGGCTCTCTAGAATGAAGCTCTCACAGCTTCTCAGGGCTTGTTTCTTATCTCCTATTATCTCATAGTTACCCTTATACTGACAGTGGGGTGTACTGAAGCTAGGGTTCTAACGAAATGTTTTAATTGGACCACAGTGAAGTATGATATTCAATATAATGCCTCTGCCAAATGCAGTTTAGTGGAGGTAGGGTAATGTCACAAATCTAATTGTCAAGCCATGTACATGCTGCCGCAAACTGGGTCCTGAATCCTACTTTCAAGTATCTCATTCCCCAGTCCCTGGTGCAAAAGACTAGAAATTTTGCAGTGGTTTCGTTTTCAATTGCTCACATAATCAGTACAGTTCTTCTGAACCATTTGCTTTAATATGAAATTACATACATGACACACTTTCCCTTTTTTCTCAAGAACCCTGATTGTCCTTTTCTCAGAAAATAGTCTCATAGAAAGTGTCAGAAAATATTAGAGAAAAATTGGAGCTTTTGACACATGAAAAGATGTGGGAGGGAGTTGCAGGTAAGAGAGCTTTTCTGTAAACATGAAGAGAAATGAAAGAGTTAAAGACCTGGATTTCTGAACTATGAATGTTTCAATTCACCATTTTCAGCTCTTTCAGTTGTGGCAGTTCACATTTCTCTGGCTGGCTGGTGACTTAGGACAACCCCTTCAAAAATGCAGACATGCTGTCAAGATTGTCTTCTGTATGACAAGCAGAAGCATGAGATGATAGAAATAAAATAGGAATTTGATCATGCAGTGGGCAAATGGCACAAGGTCTTTCATCAGCCTTTAGCTTTTAACAGTAATGAAATATAATATGCCACAATAAAAGCTGGGGGCAAGTTTGCCTTCGCTGGTATGTTTTGAAAGCAGTGCATTATTACATACATTGCTTTTCTTAGTCAGTACAAGACATTTTCTGCTACAGTCACATAGATGGGCTTCTTCCTCAAATATGTCTAGCAAGGTCACTATGATCATATCACTGCTTTTTTTTTCTGCTAATATAAGATCATGGGAACTCACTTTGAATATGGCTAAGAAAAGGCACACATAGACTCGAGGCATTAACAGACACTATTTCTTTTCCACCCAAGCAACGTGAGTAACAAAGCATCTGTTCTTTGTACGTTTCTGCTGTGGGCAATGACCATACCAGATCCTACAAAGAAATGAGAGCATAAGCGGCTGCACGGGCATACTGCTATCAGAGAACTGGCAATTTTAGGTAGCTGCCTGCTTAAGAAGTCTAGCACTGTTAGAAAATACCTAGTAGTCCCACTGAGCATACACTGCCAGGGTGTACATCCTGAACAATGAAACACAATTTTATACCTATTTAATGATTATTTTTTTTGTCTGAAACAGATGATCTGGAAATTGAATACCATTGGGAGCAAAAGAATTGCTCTGCTGGGCTTATTGTTTTGATTCAGGTTAGAAATCTTACGTATTGCTAACCTAGTTTCTTCATTTTGTGACTTTAAAATTTGATCCTTTAATGTTTTATCTAATGCACTTCTCACTTATATAATTTTTAAAAAGAAAATACATTATTTTACAAAATATTTTGGCATTTAAGGGACAGCCGAGCTTCTTTTAATGCACAGCTTAATATATTTCAGACTAGGAAAGAAGGTTATTCCATGTCAAACCCCTGAAGATAGAGGAAGTGAAAAAAATGCTTTTAGTGAAAATGTAAAAGAATAATTTGGTCACAAAAAAGAGAGACAAAAACACCTACTGAATAGTGTTTGGAGGTTCCACATCTTAAGCACCTAATAACTCAAATTTTATTATTACTGTGTAGGATAGCAATATTTTTTGCTATGAATATGGAGCTCCTTTGTTAGATTTTTGAATCCTGGGAGAATGATTTGTCAAGCTTGTAAAAAATCTACTTCTAACACTTAAAAATTGAAAGATGAGTTAACAAGACATTCTCTAATGAGAAAGACTGCCTCGGGCCACAAAATACCTACTTGTAGTTCTACTGGTAGGAGGTTGAACTTCGAACATCGTTATCCTCCAAAATAGGCAAGGATAGCAAATATTTGCTAGCCGTCCTTTCACCTCTGTAATGTGAATTTCCTGATACTTGCAATTCTGAAGCTTTTCCTCTACATCCATGCAGCCTGTCTTTCAGCCCTGCAGGCTTCACCAGGCTCTGGGACAGTGCTTTCACCTCTGCACCCAAAGTCCCCTAAACCCTCCAGACCTTGCACTAACACACTGCAAATACCTGTTAGGTCTGACACGTTGGATTTGTGGTGGGACATTGATGGGTTAATTGGCTTTCCTTTTCCACCTCCTGCTTTGTAGCTTTAATCTAAATCATCTAGGGACCACATTGCTCAATAGATAACAATAGGAGGCAGCAGCCATTTAAACAACTAATGAACATTACCCAAGGATGAACAGCACAAAGCCTAACGGGCAATTAGCACTGCAATAGCTGCACCTCATTAAAGCCTGCTCTAATCAACGCTATTAGTCAAAACAGTGGTGAAACTATATTGTTACAGTTGGAAAAGTATTTGGGGTTTCCTGGTTGCATTGGAGGAGATGCTCCTTTGGTTGCTAGGAGAGCTTTCCTTTTCTGTTCTTTCTACCTTCTTTTTTAATTCAGTTTTGCCCCGTGGTGGCTTTTTCGAGTTGATGTGTGCTGTCAGCTGTGGATCCTTTGCGTAAATCCGTGTGCATGTAAGTCTACCTCCTTAGTTGTTGTGCTAAAAGGCTAAACTCCTAATGTATTGTTAAGTGTTGGGATGGGGGGGGGGGTGTTGCCGTAGTATTAGGAAGATGCTTGACTATCTTCCTTCCTCTTCCCCCCCTTTTTCTGGTAAATAAATGAGTCACATGAATTTATTTGCTCCTCTTATAAGACACGAGTGTTTGTAAACATATAGGTTCTGAAACCCGTGTTTGGAAGAGAGACAAGGAAGAAAATAAAATTTATCCCATGATATTCAACTCCCTAGTTATCATTCTGCACTGGCAGTGTCAGACAAACCCCTGAGTTCAGGAAGATTTCACTCTGAATCGGTCTCTAGAGCATCAGCCGCTCTCAGACCTGACCTTGCGACCTCAGTGCTAAACAGGCCGTGCGTTTCATGTTGTGAGACGATGAGTGAGCTGGAGGTGTATCTCCACCTCTACTCTTGCCTTTTGTCAAGTAGTAGCTCTTGACTGCAACAAGGAAGAAGTATTTTTTGCATTTGAAATCTCTACTTTGTCCAGGGGAAAAAAGACAGAGTTTAAATTATGAAGAAAGTGCTTTCACCTAAACTTAAAGAATCTTTAATTTAAAGAAAATGAATCGTTTAGTTTTGCTTATCCTCCTTAAGTCTGGCAGCAATATTGCAGAGGAAACATACTACATCAAAAAGCACACGAGCTGGGAGGGTAACTGCAAAGACAGTGGAATAAACAGCTGAGTAACACGTGCTTTGAATTGGTACCAATTAGTTAAAATGTTTCAGTTTTAGGCTAAGAAACAACCGGTTTGATTCAGCCTATAAAAGATACAGAATGGCTTGTTCCCTTCCCTTAAGGGCATAATGGAATCTGGGGTGAAAGAGGAAATGAGAGAAACTTCGGGTTTAAGAATAACAAAGCCACCAAGCTGTCTGTGGTTTTCACAGGC
Source organism: Aviceda cuculoides (assembly GCA_035590195.1). NCBI lineage: Eukaryota > Metazoa > Chordata > Aves > Accipitriformes > Accipitridae > Aviceda > Aviceda cuculoides. The sequence goes on from JAVJGG010000043.1 coordinate 988,824, forward strand.
AATGGCTCTTGCAAAAAAGAGGGGAGAATTTTGTTTGTGTGTAATCTCAATTTGTTTGTTGCTTCAAAATCTGGTAGTGCGTCTGCCTCAGAAAGAGACGAGGTGTTAGGTAGGTGTGGTAAGCAGTTAAAAATAATTATAAGAGTATGACCTTGTGAAAGCCTGGATTTCTTCTTTCCAGTTGTAGACATCTTAAAGTGGAATAGTTATTAAAAGCTGCTTTTTTGTTTATTCAGTGACACAAGTTTATTCAAAGTTGCTTGACTGGTCTGCCTCTACGGTCAACAAAGGACAGCGTTGCTGGAGGGCAACTGACTCTTCTGAGTGCTTGCAGAAGGGAATTATCACTCGCAGAATCTCATCCCTCTCTTTCAAATGATCTAAGTCCTTTTTCTTTTCCCTTTTCGGAAGGGAGCGTGTATGTGTGATTAAGTCAGATGAAGTAACAAACTACTTAACTGGCTAAAGTCATGCAACAAATGTCTCAAGAAACTGTTAAAACTCTGACTGAAATTCATTGATTATGAATAAGGCTGTACTGATCGATGCTCTGACAAATTCACTGAACGTACCAAAAAGGGAAGAGAGATGCTGGACAAGGCTTTTCCAGATAGCTTTTGATATTCTGAAAAATGGTACTCAGTTCCAAGAGGGTGATAGCAAGTTCTGAATTTAAGAAAATATATTTTAAAAGCCCACATCAGAGAGGAGCTAAAGAATTATGTGAAATCACGAGATGAAGTAGGTAATTCAGTGTTGCATTAGAATCAGGAAATTGTTACCAGCAGAGCACCATTTCCATACTGCAGAAAAAAAGTTTCAAGTAGTATTTGATATTGGTTATGGTCCTCATTGTGCAGAAGTTACTTCATTCAAGAAATCAGTTGTTTTCTCTCACTGTGAAAAAATTTTAGGAAGGCCTTTGTAAGATGGGACCTTACATAGCTGAACATTGGTCTAGAGTCTGAACACTGCCTTTTGAGCTCTTTTTTTCTGACCAGCACTGGGTAAGAAATCCTGGCTATTTTTGAATACTATTCTGAAAGAAAATCCCTTCTTTTCAAATATGTGAAATGTTGTGCCTGCTTATGTAGTCCCCAGTTTTGCAAATTGTTCTAGATAATTTTAGTCTAAATCATAGGTATGAAACTATGCTGCTGAAGACTGCTATATTCACAGTTAGACTTTCCAGATTAGTCTCTCTCTTCTTTTCTATAATAGATTTTAAAATCACTGCATAAGTTTTTATGCTCGTAAAAAAAGCAAACATAGAAGTCTCACTGAAAAACAAACAGAGTAAACCACTAATTCAAATGGAGAGGCTTGAAGGATCAAGTAATGTAAATTGTAAATAAGGCTACTGTTTCTTCATTCGTGTAATGAGTACTTGTATTTTTGGACAAGGCACTTAAAACCAATAGCTTTTTCTAGATAAGATGAAGCTTTCAGAAATTCTGGGGCTTGAAGGTGGCTGTAGCCAAATGAGAAGCCTGTTGCACCCTTGGAAGTAGGAGCTCCTTGAGCAGGGTATAATTAATATCAACTTGTTTTGAATTCAAACATGAGCACACTCATATTGCATAACTATCAAACACTGTATAAGCATTTTTGTACCCAATGTCCTAGTAAAAGGAGTTTTGCCATTGCTAGGAACTGGTCTTGGGCTTTATACTAAATGGGCCAGGCTCCAGTCCCTGCCTGTTAGCTTTGTTAGCAGCTTGTTACAAGAACTTTGTGTGAATTCAAGCTTGAACTAGTTCAGCTATATACACAATTTAAACATAGGATAGCAGTGAAGGCCTTGGAAATATGGGCACATGGTGAAACAGAACCCCTAGAAATATCAGTCAGTAATGAGCTCATCATTGGTGATCAGCCACTGCTGATTAAAAAGGCACACCCTAGAAAGCTGGGAAAAGATTGCTTTTGCTGTAGGGTGGCAAGGGGGCAGCAACAGCAGTGGTTTATCAAGAGATTAAAAAAAGAAAAAAAATATACACACACACACACACACACACACACACAAAAATCCCAGTGCAAAACAAAAAACAAGCAACAGGCCAAGACACCCCAGCACGCTGCAGTTCACAGGTGAGTGGCTAGGAACTGCCTAGAAACTGAAACACTTATAAAAGGAGGAAACACTGAATTTAGGGGTTGTAAAGAAAGTATTTTCCTCTTTGATTCCTGGTTCCCCCTTCTCAAAACTGATCCCTTTTACCTCATGGACTGAGATCATCAAGGACAGGAGCCCTTGGCCCTGACTATATAGCAACTTCTTCATGGTATTGTACACTTAGAGCTAATTTAGAATAAGATTGTTAAAATCACTTATTTGAATATGTGATGATGGTTATTATTAATAAGTACCAACAAACATTATCTATGTTTATTGTTAACATCAGACAAATAAAGTGGGGTTGATTTTAGCATTTAAAGCTGCCCTTGTTTATCTGTCTTCTAAAAGCTCCCATCACAGCAGTCTCTATTTCCCTAATTAGTACAGTTGTATTCAGTTGCAACATGGTAAGGAATTTTATTCTCAGTAGTGAAGGAATCAAATATCTAATATTTAATACTATATCTAGTATTTATATATTTCATGCTACACGGGACAAATGGGAGATGTGTGGGCAAGATTTAGGAAACCTAGTGGGACTTATCTCACCGAATCTGAGAAGTCTGCAGCATAGATAACTGCATGTGATCTAATCTTTGAGTTTCCTTTCATATTCAGTGGAGGGAAATAAACTCTTCTGAAATTCTAGTAATTCGTCCTGTCCTCAAGTGAGATGAGGTGACCCTTGAAGGCCTATTTCTGTGTTTTTGTAAAGAGAGCCCAGACAATGAACTCCAAGGTGACAGTCTGCACCACGAACATCTCCGTTTTGACAGGGGAATCTCACCCTTTGGCTATTAGACATGGCTGCTCCTGCAAACTCATCTAGTCAGAAGTTCCTCTTCTGTCTCTTCATAGGGGAAGCTACTAAAATCTTGTTTTACAGTATGAGAGCCCAGCAAGATTACTCGTTTGCTACTCCTAATCTTCTCCAAGCAATCCAGTTTTTGGGGTTAAGTAGATATTGGTTAGTTTTGAATAAATCAAGTAAATGTGTTATGCAAATTTCTTTTTTTTTTTTTCTGCTTAAATTGTGTTCTCAGTCTCCCTGAGAACCTTAAGCTGCCGTCACCCCTCCCTCCCTCCCCCCCCCAGTTTGGGTCCCATCAGAGTATTGTTTGAGTGTAGGAGGAATGCAGTTTTCTCTGTTGATGAAAAGGTTAATAGGTGGTTATTCTGGGGATCAAGGTATGATGGCAATGCAATTTATACTGGGTAAAGGGAGAGGATGTCTAATGCAATGAAAATCAGGCCCTTCTAGAGGTCACTAGCTCATAATATAGGACAAATAGGCACAGAAAGAGACAGTGCTGTAGAAGTGGTTGTAGGGGTAATTGTCTGCACTATAAGGGGAGGCAGGAAACTACATTCAGGCATTGAGGGAGCCATGAGAGAGACAGAAATGAGGCAGTGAGACTCCTGAGTCTAAAATATTTCCTTTTCTTGTGATCGAAAAGCAATTGCTGACTGAACAGGGTGGAGCTCAAGAGATGTAGACATGAAAGACTGCAGTGGAGGAGACCTGTAATAGGTCTGATCCCTAGCAGAGGTCCTTGTGTGAAAGGAGTCTTTCCAGGACCTTTTTGCTGCTGTGATCCCAGTACCACTTTAAACTCTATTAAGCTGCTGTGGCCAATGCTTTATGCCATAAGAGATGATTTGAGAAGCAGTGGGGAAAAAAACCACTGCAGCAGGCCATGGATTAAAAAAAAAGAAAATACATTAAAAGGAAAAAGTATTTGCCACCAGTTTCCAGCCTGTTGCAAGAAGATAATACATGTATGTAGGAGCATACCTGCCATGCCAGCTGCTCTTAGGAGCCTTGCTCAGAGGACATGTGCTTGCATTTGCACTAAAATAGCTTCCAGACAAGGGAAGAAATAAATTTAAAGTGACAGCTGCTAGAATTCAAGGACTAGGAAAGACTGGAGGGATGTATTCTTCTACAGATTGCAGACAGATTAAAGGCATGGAGTAAACAAAGATGGTCTACACCAGCTGTGTGTTGCTGACTCAATGAAAAAAAGTTCCACTCCTTTTGTGTATATTCCAGTTCCATCACCATCTCCCTGACCTGTTGTGCAACTTGGGAACATGATGCAATATGCCTCCTTTGGCTTAATCTAAATTATGGTAAACATCACATGAAGGTACAGCTAATGAAAGACCAAATACTGTCAGAACATTTTCTGCCCCCTTCTTTTTCCCTCTCTTGTCATCAGGTTACTAGTGTGCCTTTGGATTTTCTGAACAATTCCAGCTCCTGAAGTCTAGCATACCAGTCTGCCCTTCCCAAGACTCATGAAATAGATCCCTTGTGGCCTCTGTAGACCTTAGTGTGTACTTTTGGTCCTTTCATACAAATACAGTGGAACTCAGTCCTATTATCATGGAAAAGAGTAAAGAGCACACATCCCAACCTGTCCCATTGTTATTCCTGATCTGCTGCTGTTTTTTTCTCTCAATGAATAACTTCAAATACTAGGTGGAAGCTGAAAACTTTTGGATTGGAACAAAGTGGTTGTTCCTTGGTGTAACAAAGGGACTGGAAGTTGGTTAACCGCCTACTCCAGCATTTAAAAGGAATCGTTTCCTATCTAGACCCAGAGCAAAGCACAGACACTCCTAAAACTCTTTAAAAACAGCTTGTACTTGCTGGTGGTCTTTCTGTTACTGGGGGTGGTGGTGGTGGTCGTGTTTGCAGTGGTAGGGGAAAAGCACTTTGATTTACTTTGTTGCTACTAGGTATCTGAGGTCTTTGAGAGCACCTGGTGAAATAGACTTCACAAGCTTAAAATAATGGAGTTCAGTATATAAACTCCTGAGCTCCTCAGTCATTAATTACTGCAGCAATCGAGCTGGCTTCTCTTTGGGCCAGCCTGTTGTTCTGGGATGTCTTATGCAGCTTCTGTTCAGACTGCTTTGCTTTGTAATTCTTGGGATCTTGGAGGGTTTTTTTGTCAGATCTATCTTATGATAAGTATCTATCTAATTAAGTCTGTGTGGACAATCTTTTCTTGCATCTCTATCCTGTTGTAATAATATTTGGCAGACAATATTTCCTGCCCATTATGTCCCAACTTTTTGTCTTGTGGTTGCAAGATCATGTGCTAGTTGGAAGTACAATTCTCTCACCTTGCTGTCTGCATCATTGGTTGCTTGTTAAAATAAGGGACTTGCAATGCACAAAAGTGAGAACTGGGATTTTGAAAGGAATTGTTGATGCAGTTATTACTCCTTGTGAAAGAAAGCATATGATATATTTTTAAAATTTGAACAACTCTGCTTGCTACTGACATTACACAATAAAAGTCCCACAAGCGGGCAGGTAAAAGATTATGAAAATTAAAGATAACAAAGTCATTATCACAGCTCAGTATAAGCAGATTATTTATTTGTTGATTTAAATTTAACTTACTCAAAGCACTTGCCTTGGGCCACTAGAAACTTTTATAATTTTTTGAAACATAAAAATCTAGCAAACTTGGTATCCTTAAAAATCTACAAAATTCCTTATTCTTCTGCAAAGTTTAAAGCTCCTAAGCTCAGTGTTATAAAACGCACTAATGACATTACACATTGAGAGACTAACATTGTGTTTTGTCATACCTAGAAAGGAGGTGAATTCAACATGAAGGTCATCAAAAGAAAATATCAGGGGAACAGTTCCCTCCTGTTTGAAAAGGTTGTTATGTGTCAAAGCAGCTCAGTAACTAAGAATTCACTTAGTGTCACGTGGAGAGAAAGAGGATTTCCAAAGTAAACAAGACACAAACAACTGAGCTTTATAGATAAAAATCAATAGGTTGAAATTCACGAGTGTGAAAACATTGCATTTCAAAATATAGGTATGATGTATTCTCTGTGGGTATTGTTTGACATACAAGAACTTTGGAAATTAGAGAAGTCCAGTGTCAAAAATGCTGTAGCAACCTGTTGACAAAGTCATAGACTGCTCTAGCAGGATCTGCCCTGTATTAATTTACTTTCATATTCTTTTCTGGTTCATAATGAAACACTGTCATCAAATAGTGCTGCTAATGACTGGAATACACTCAATATAGTTTACCAAACACTTTAGAAAGCCTCTCGAGAATTCTTGCTAACTGTGCAATCAAGATGCTCACCAGTGTGAGGTCAGAAGCACAGCCTGGTCCAGTATCATTACATATAGGGTAGATGTAGTGGTAAAATTGCATCAAAGATGTAAGAGATGACCAAACAATCTACTACCTCACTTGAAACATTAAATACATGCAGCTCCTATGCCTGATACAACAGCCAAAATTGTTCTTAAAACTCCTTATTGAAGGGATCCAGCTACCTCTCCAGATAGCCTGTTCCAGAGCTTAACTATCCTTATAGTAACAAGTTTTTTCTAGTGTGTAACGTAAATCCTCTTTGCTGCAAATTAAGCAGATTACTTCTTGCCCTCTTCCAGAGGACACTGAGAACAATTGATCACTGTCTTTGTTGTAATAACCTTTGATAAACTGGAAGACTCTTCTCCCCTTCCTTCAACCTGCTTTTTTATCATCTAAACAATTCTTTAAAGATTGTGTTTTTTTGAAAAAACCTTCTTTTTCTCACTCTGTTGGATATTCTCTATGTCTGTGCTGCTTTAACACTGTGCCCAAAGCAGGAACCAAGATCTCACTAGTAACAAGTAGAGCAGAATAATTACCTCCGTTGTCTTGCATACAACACTTCTGATAATATAGCTCAGAATGAGATTTTCCAGTTTTTTAAAGTGGCATCTCATAATCTGTGAACTGCTATAACCCCATATATTTTCTGCAGTACTGCTCACATTTATTTCCCCATTATGCTCTGTTATATTTGCTCCGACCTTCCTGACTGTACCTTTTTGAATGTGTCATTATGAAATTGTGTCTTATTTCAGACTCTCCCTCCCAAATTGTCAAGACTCTTTTGAATTCCAAAAAGCTTCCCTTTTTCCCTGTACCAGGTTGGCATCAACTAAGATTTTGTGTGCATTATAGTAGCATACAAGGAGCTAGTAAAAGAGTTGTGTAGAGTTGGATGCATGACAGACTCCTTTAGGAGTATACATGACGTCATCACAGACTGACTGTAAGCCATAGTTTAAACATTGAATTTCTTCAGAGTCAGTTACTTATGAACCTTATGGTGATTTAATCTAAACCATTTCTAGGGTGTAACCAGGTTGCTTTTTGAAGTTTATGTGCTTGAGTTTGCAGATAAAATTGTTAAGTTGAACATTGAGGCAGGGAGAAGGAAGAGATCAGATTTGGAATGATAGGTCATTAAAAGGTGACTGTTGATCTACATGGCATCAGGAAAAGAAAACATACTGGAGAAAAAGAAGACGAGGCCAGGCACAAAGATTCACAAAGGTTTTCTGGAGGAAGAGGAACAGAGGAAAATTAGCAGACAGTTAGCAGAGACATACTGTAGTTTGGAAAGTATGCAGTTTTCCTTAGTCAGGAATGGACCAGATTTGAAGGACAAAATTAATTTAGAAAATAGAAAGATCATGTTACCAAAAGACTTCTTGCAGAACTGCTAAACATGAGCAAAAGCAGCAGAAGTGTGTTTGGGAAATAGACCCCAACTCTTACGGAAACAACTCCCTTTTGGACGAAAGGGCAAAACACCTAAGGGGGACAGAGAAAACAGACCAGAAACAACAAGGTTACAACAGAGGGAATTGTAATAGGGGATTGAAAGTGTGGATGACAAGTGAACAACAAGACGAAGGGAAAGAGTAGTAAGAGGTAATAGGTCTCTCTTTATCTTCTCAAAAAAAGATGTCGCTCACTATAGCAAACATGGAAATTGAGAAGGATTGTGCACAGTGCAAGCTTAAGCTCACATAGACATATTTGAAGCTGGCTTGCTAAACCAGAACGATTTTAAGGAGTTTAACCCTTGAAGAAACTGTATTAGATTTCCCATTTTTGTCTGCTAACTGTCGATGTCAAGAGCCCGATCGGGATCACTGCCAGCAGAAGATGTATTAGAGGTTGTACTTCTATGCGAAGGACAGAAAACTTATTGGGTAACCACTTTTCATGATGCAAGTTCCTACTTTATGTGCCATCTTTCTGTGTCAGAGCAGTCTGGGATTTCCCTATAAGTTTACTGTCACTTAAGATCTCTGTAATCAAGGGTGACAGCACAGTGGGGTAAGCCAAGCCCACTGATGCCCATGTGATTGGATGCTCCTATGTACAACAAGCGCTTTTTGCTGCACAGTTCACAATGTCTCTCGTGTGAATCATTCTGTTCTGCTCATGCTTCCTTCACTCTGCTTCCTTCTGTTGCTCAAGGGCATTTTGTTCTTACTTAAAGAAGCCTACACCTTCCTTATTTTTTAAGCATCACTGTAGATCATTTATGTTTAAGAGCTGAAAGAGTTGAATCTTAGATTTCAACTCACTGAAGGCTACCTTTAGATTGTCCTTACCTGCTTTCTGGGGCGCCAGTCAGCACAAACTCAGTCTCCATGTATGATAAGTGACTAGCTGTAAGAAAGGTCAGTGCTCTTCAGTCACATACACAAAGACACACAGGCTTCTTTAAGTAAAGGAAAATAAGGAGTTGGCTTTATAAATGTTCTAGGTGTCCAACTAAGACATCAAGACATTTTGGACAAGTGGAAAGTTTTTCCTGCCATTATTCTGGATGCAGGCTGTGGTAGAGATCAGTATGAGGGGTATCAGGTACATGATAGCTGAGGAAAAAGAGGGGCTATTCAGTAAGAAATTATGAGATCAGAGACAAAAATGTGGGTTTTTTCACATCTGCATTTTGACTCCATGGCATATGTCACAACGCAGATGTCTTGAAGAGCAGTCATAAGGAGGATGCAGAAATGGTGAGGTTCTGAGGAGCTGTATACTTCTGAGTAGAGAACAAATGAGGTAACTCTAGGATGGGCCAGTGCTGACTCATTTGACACTCCTGAAGATAAGCTTGAGGTAAGTCCCCAAGGGGCCGCCTGGCCTGGCCTGGCAAAACTACTCCAGCATTATCTGGGCTGAGTCCATGCTCCAGGAAGTTCTGAGAGCAACATAAGCTACAGTGGGGCAGATTTACACTGCTTTTACAGTGCTCAGAGATGCTGATATACCAGCAGAACTGAGAGGTACTTCAATATCCAGATATGAGATGATTTCTTTAAGGATTAGGCCGGGGGTGGGGGGGGGGGAATCTAGTTGCCTTACACTCACAGCCTATGTTGAATATATCCCCTTCCCAATTCCCAGTTCCTTTCAGAGCTCAGGATTCAGGTTTGGTGAGCCAGTGCACCTAGAAAACTGACTGACTGGTTACCCAGATGGCTTGGATAATATGATCCATGGTAGCCATAAAGGAAAACATGTCCAGTTTGCTATATTCAGCACCAATCAGTTGTGGGATTTCCTTTCTGACCTTCACTCAGTACTGCACAATCCCCTCTTCAGGTCTGTTGAGCAATAGCTATACTTCCATACACATAATTAGTCAAGAACTAATCATCAGCTGGAGGCATTTGTGGTACAGAAGTGTAACAGCGCTATGGCGTGGAAGTGTTCCCCCTCTGGCTTTCTTCCCCTATTCATAAATAACTCCAGAACGGGGATTTATGCATCTCGCTCCCTGAAGAAGAGTACTGGCACAGAGTTATATCATGCAGCTATGTGATGCAATGCAGCTTTCACACATGTACCCTACAAAGTATATAATTAAATGCCACATTAGCATGTGGGGTTTAAAATGTATTACAATGTATGTGAAACTACAGGACTAAACTTTCCAAGCATTACTTAATGTTCGTACATTGTTATTACATTTTCTTAGGAAGGAACCCACTATCTTCCTTTTTGTCTCTAAAATGACCACAATATCAGCCTGACAGAGATTAATGTGTTGCTTTCTTGCTGCCAAACTGAGAGCACTGAGAGTCTGCAAACTGAACTCAGAATGTTATTACAGAGAATCAATATGTATGGCCCCAGCTCTGATCTTCAGAACAGATAACTTTCAAAGCCTGCATTTAATTTCCTTCCAAATATTAGGCTATTTTAAAATGATCTTTGTAACAGATTGCGTTGCTGTAAACATTACTATTGGTAAAATAAATGAGTAATTCTTTATTTGGTTGATATTATCTAGAGCAACTGCCTTCAACCTTAACAAACATTTATCTGGAAACATTTTGGACTGACACAAATAACTTCAGTGTTAACTAAAGTACAGTTTGGGGGCCAAAGTCATCAAACTTTGTTTCTTTTAAGCCAAGTAGGGAGATGAGCTTTAGAGCTGAGGAGCATTCACTAAAGAAGTTTTTCAGCAAGCAATGACCTGGGCTTCCTCTAGAACTACTTTCTGGGCAGTACAACAGCCTCAGCTGATATAATCCACCAGAGGGTTGCATGAGAAAATGACCAGCCCTTTAGGTTATAATTAAGTCCTTGCATTCAGCTGAATGTAGGGTGTGCTCCCTCCTGTTATGCCCTGGCATATTAACTATTCTCAAAAATAAATGGAAGCTGCTGACTAATTTCCTCTCTTTGCCACACAGCAGCACTGTAAAGATAAAGCAGTAGAAAGGTTTTTTGTTGGCTGTGGGTTTACTGAAGAAATAGAGCACATTTGATTATCTACTAGTGTATTCTCAGTGTAGTTATGCTCCATTGTATGTCCTTTCCGCCCAGCTGGGACAGTTACCACACTTGACTACAGCATGAGAAATAATATCCAGAAAAAGCTCACAGATTTTTCAGAGCCTTTATCCACTCTGATATTTGTCAAAAGGGCAACAGACTGGGACACAAGCAAGCTGGCAGGTTTCTGGAGTGCATTAATGATAACTCCCTAATACAGGTGACTGAGGAATCAAGGAGAGGAAGTTCTTTGCTGGACCTGATACTTACAAACAAGGAAAAACTGGTCTGGGGTGTGAAGTTTGGGGTAGCCTTGGTTTTAGGGACCATGCAATGGTGGAGTTAAGATAGCAGCCTCTCAACCTTAGGTTTCAGCAGAGTAGGCTTTGGCCTATTCAGGGACCTGCTAGTAAGAACCCCATAGAAGATGGTCCTGGAGAGAAGATGAGTTCAGGAGAGTTCAAAGTTTTACCTTCTCCAAGTTCCACAATGGTCCACCAAAATGTGTAGAAAATCAAATGAAGGTGGCAAAAACCCTGCATGGATGATCAAGGAGCTCCTGCCATAACTCAAACATAAAAAGGAAGCATACAAAAGGTGCAAGAAGAGACATGTGACCCCACAGGAATATAGAGATGCTGTCCAAGTTGCATGCAAGGATGGAATAGACAAGCCAAAGCCCATCTGGAGTTGAGTGTGATGAGGGATGGGAAAGGCCACAGGCTTTTACAGGTATATCAGTAGCAAAAGGAAGACTAGTAAAATGTGGACCCACTGTTGAATGAAACGAGGGAGATGGTGACAGAAAAAGGATGCACTTGATGCCTTCTTTGCCTTGGTCTTTATGAATCCTAGGTCTCTGACAGCAGTTCGAAAGTGTGGAGCAATAAAGACTTACACTTAGTGGAGGAGGATCGGGCTAGAGAACATTTAAGCAAACTGGATGTACATAAGTCCATGGCACCTGATGGGATACATCCACGAGTGTTGAGTGACCTGGCTAATGTCACTGCAAGACCACTCAATCTTTGAAATGTCATGGTGTTTGAGGGAGGTTCCTGAGAACTGGAAGAAGGCAAATACCACTAGTATCTTCAAGACTTAAAAGAAGGATGATCTACAGAACTACAGCCCATCAGATTCATCTCAATCCCTGGGAAGATGGTGAACAAAGAATCCTGGAAACCATTTTGAAACATATGACAGACAAGAAGGCAATTGGGACTAGTAAGCATGGATTTATGAAGGGGAAATCATGTTTGATCGACCTGATATCTTTCTACAATGAGATGACTAGATCACTGGATGAGGGAAGAGCAGTGGATATCATTTACCTTGACTATTATTAAAACTTTCAGTGTAGTCTCCTTTAACATTCCTACAGACAAATTAGTAAAGTATGGCCTAGATAAGTGGACACTGAAGTGGACTGAAAACAGGCTAAAATGCCTGAAATACATGAAATTCAGTTCTAAACATAAGGAAAAAAATTTCATACTCTAATGGTAGTTGACTGTTGGTATGGATCACCCAGAGAGGTTGTGGATTCTCCATTCCTGGAGGTATTCAAAACCCAACAGGCCAAGACCCTGAGCAGCCTGCTTTAGCTTACCCAGCTGTGGGGGTGGGGGGTTGAACTAGACGATCTCCAGAGGGTACGTTCTAACCTCAACTGTTCTGTGGCTCTATGAATGATATGAAAACGGTTTCCTGATAAAGCAGCTTGAAAGTGAACTCCCAGGATGAAAAGATAAGACCAGAATCAAAGGAAGAATTGGTCACATTTAGCTAATGTACAGTTTATGCACTTTTAGGTAGAGCATGGGTATTCCTGTTTCGCTGAAAGTAGTGTATTATACCTCTACAATTAGATGATCAAAAGATACCAGAGGTAAGCAGATAAATTTAATTTTATGAAGCTGAGTAAATTAAAATTTGGTCTACACTTTATCTTTTGATTTCATATATTTCATGTCAAAGACAGCTTTTTCCTTTCACAAGCTTTTCATGCCGTATATGCCCTACTCATTAACTTTCTAATTTAACAATATGGAGTGCAGTGCCAAACCATTTTTATGTCCACAGTTTCCCTCTGATATTTGTTACCACTGTGAAAAATTGTCACATTTGATAGGAATAATCTCCCATGTGTGAATCCCACTGAGTCAAACTCTCCTTAATTAAATCATAACAGGCCAGCTGGCCTGCTCAGTCTCGGTTTAATGGTGTCCTCTGTTACCCTTCCTGCATTTTTTTAATTCTTATATTTTCCTTAGTATAAAAAACAGGTGTTACACTTGAATCTTTCTAAACATCTCCTTGCTTCCAGAAGCGTACTGAATACATATGCTAATATTGGCCCAGTTCTTTTGGTACTTGCCTCAGGATTCTGTGAAGGAGACTTTCTCATTTTGCACAGTTGCTTAATCTTCAAATGCTCTATTTTTTTTTTTTCTTTTATTCTCTTTTTTTTAAACTTTCTTTCTTTTAGAGTACCAGTTCTGGCAAAATTCCAGTTTCCTTCAGTGGGTTTTGTTTTCTAAAATAATAACATCTGTTCCTGGGAAAAGTGGCTTGCCTTAATGATTATTTGTTTGTAGTAATTCCCATGGGTGTTCTTGTTTCTCATGTGGCTGAAATCCTGTTGTCAGTTACACTGATACTGTGGTTACTGCTGAACAGTCAGGCCATGGACCCTTTGTCAAAAACATATGCAGTCTGGTCAAAATTAAACTTGTTCAAAAACGTTATATACTTGCTGGTGATAAAAATAAGGTGGTAGCACAAACTTTCTTTGCGTTATGATGACCATTTAACAAGTGATACATATAATACAAGGTGTAACTATAAGGCAGAGATAAAACTTCATAATTTTTATTCATACTTTTCCTTATCTTTGTACAGCTAGATAAATTTAAAGTTGAGGTTAAACCTGGAATTTTTATATCAGGAAAGCCAATTTGTTTTCGTAACTACAGCACTTCCTCTTAAATTTTAGGTACTTCCCTGTAAACTTATATTTTTCTAATACAATTTGCAGCTGGAGAAAAGTTATTAGAAGGCAAATGATCAAGTAGGTCAAGAAGAGTGACTGTTCTCTTTCATAGTCTCTATTTCTCCATTTTACTCCAGAATATTCACAAAAAAAATCTGCTGTAATAAATTTTAGAATGTTCTTTTATATGGAGATTATGTTTGGACTTGCAGGGCTCTATATGTAAACAAACCCCAACAATTCCTTAGCATTCAGTTTACATCTTCCCCTAAGTAATTTTGTGCACATTGGTCATTTTGTATCTCTGTGCCTCTGCTATTTCTTGCTTCATTGTTGAGACACTTTTGATATTTGTAGACTTATATCTCACCTCCTCATCTATTTCTCCCTAAGCTACAAATTTTTAACTTTCTTTCCTCACATTTAATTTCCTTCAAGCCTTCTATCAGTTGATAATATTTCTTTGGATTGGCTAAGTTTATGAACATGTTGCATTTGAGCTATCCTGTGTGATGTGGCCATCTGCTTGTCATAAAACGGATATTATAGAAACAGAAAGAATATAAATCAGAATTACACAGGGACCTAGGGACTGTAGTTAATTAAAAATAATGCAAAAGGTCCAGGTCTGCTGTTTAGAAAATAGGAAGCTTACCGAAAGTTCGTTGTACTAAACAGACTACAGAGGTGCAAGGGTGTATCTGAACTTCTTGTCTTTTTAATTTATAGTGGATGGTATAAAGAAATAGATGAACAAAGCAGCAAGTAATGATGTAGGAAATTGCCAAAATACACAGTTGACTTGAGGAGTACATTGCCTTTTACCTCAGATTACAACAGCTAAAACCAAGGTAACAGCCTAGATGATATGCTACTTTTCAGAATATCTCAGAAGTGCTTCACACAATCAACATTTACAGAGCTGGCATGACAAATAAGGGTGTTGCCTAAACTAGAAATAATAATTATATTGATTTTATATTACAATGAAAAATGGTTTATGAATTTGCATTTCCTTTGGACTGGACAAACCAGTAACTATCAGCAGAAGTAGCTATGTTATGGTAGAAGAATTTACCCAGAAAGCCTGTTCTAGGGCTAACACCATAGAGACCTAGGTAGGTACAGACACAGACAAAATATGATTATTTGGCCAAACAGCTGAAATTCCAACTAGTAACTAACAACATTTGGAGTTTGTCTATCCTTAGTGATATGTGTGTTATCACATCTCAGAGTGCCTTTTAGCACAATAAATGTGACTTCAAAAACTTTAGGCAAGGAAGTATCTCCTTAGGGGTGCTGGTTTTGCCTCACATCCTCCTTGTGAACCACTCTGTGGATTTAACAAACAGGGTTGCTGCCTGAGACATTCCTTTTTCTAGGTATATGTCCAAAGGTCTGCTACCTTTGTTGTCTGCTTTTTCACTTCTTCATTTTCAAATACAATGAATTTACTTTA
This sequence comes from Aviceda cuculoides, assembly GCA_035590195.1. Lineage (NCBI taxonomy): Eukaryota > Metazoa > Chordata > Aves > Accipitriformes > Accipitridae > Aviceda > Aviceda cuculoides. The sequence goes on from JAVJGG010000043.1 coordinate 1,004,033, forward strand.
TTAGATTCTATCAAGCCATACTGGAAGAGTAACACAGTCACTGTGTCCAGCTCTTGAATTTTTAGAAACAGAGGAACTTGCACAGTCTAGGATTTGGAAGATGGCTGCTTTGGAGAGGTTTTCTTCTAGACTGCCAAGTGTCACTCACAACACCTGGGACTGCTATATGACACTTCCTGGTGTAAGAAAACTATGCGTGTTATCTTGAAGGATGAAAAGTCCCTGAATATTAGAACAAAGCTCACTAGGAAATCAGATTTGGGCAAAAGAGCTGTCTTCTTTCAGATCCTGTCTACTCCTTTTATCAGTTCCTGGTGATTTTCATGAGCTGTCCAGAAACCCTCCTTGGGCACCTTCCCTATTCTCGCATGAGGAGAGAGAGAACATAGAAGTAGATTAAGTATAGAGTAACCATATGAAGTTCATAGCTCTCTCTACTCCCCACTGCTATCCAGTGCAGTACACGTCAGCTATGTGCTGTTCAGATTTTGAGGAGAATGTAATGAGTAAGGGACCCTGAGGAGCCTCTGGAGTGCAGAGAGGTGATTCAGTTTGGTATGAACATACATGATGAGTAGCTAGTATCTGGAGTCAGGAGGTTCCTCCTGAGGAAACAGACCAAGTATTGTTAGAAGGGGAAAAGGTGACATTTTAATAAACTCAAAAAACCTCCATGGAGATTCCTTTGATAGAGTTATCAAAACTAACAAGTGTTCATGGATTATTGTTACTCAGTTTCTCCTCAAGTGAAAAATGGAGCTCCTCCTTTCCTGCCCAGGTGTCCAAACAGTTCATTATTATCTTGTGGTCAGTGGTATCAGTGACAGATGATACATGTAAAAAAAAAATCTAAGAACATTCTTTCTTTGTTAGTGGTCAGAAGATCATAAAAAATGAAGATCATTTGACAAGTGAAAGATTCTAGTATGAGACTACCTATAAGCTAACCTGGCCCAGAGTTTGAAGAAGAAATTGTGAACATTCTTGCTTTACTGATCTGTGGTGAACAAAGAGGAACCTCTGCCATGGGGAAATCCCTGCAAAGTATAAGGTTGATTTAAGCTTCCAGTTACCGCTAGTAGGGAATACTAAAAGTAAAAGTAGGACACTGCTGCACTCTGCCGATCCCAAACTTATACTCAGGTCCCTTAAAATCTTCTACCAGCTGGCAGAAAACAGAAGATCTTTGAAACATTTCTGATTTATCCTAGAAAGTGAACTTGATTTTCTCAGTGCTGAGGAAGGAGATGAGTTATTATATCCCTGTGTTTTATCACTACATTGCAACTACAGCAGAGAATATATTAAGCCTGGTCCTCAGGCTTGTCCCTCAACATTTTCTTGGGGGCATGTTTTTCTCATTGCTTCTAGGTTTCTTCATTCCTCAGAACTTTCCATCTGAATTTCTCAAAATGCACTGGGCTGTCTCTGGGAATTTATTCCATATTTTGCAGAAAATCACTGTCTCATACAAGTTGCTTCTTGCACCTTATCTACAATTGTTCTTCATCACATTCTTTCATTAGCATGGGATGGGCTATTATTTCACTTACAAATGTAGTTGTCTTCTCTAAGGAGTAGTTCAGTGGGTGAATCTTGAACTCAGTGGGAGCAGAGGGAAAACCAGAACTACAACTGGTATTTTTTGAAGTTGGTATCAAGTTCTTTGCCATTGGAATATATTTGTTATTGCAAAAGAAGCGTCAAGGGTTCAGTTTTATGCAGAGACATAAGGCATCACAAGAAAACACCTAGTGCTTTCAGATATCAGCTGCATATTTGTCTTGTGCTTGGAAGGGATTGGCAAGATTATGTTGCTTAACTTCAAATGCACTTCATTATTCTGACTGTGGTGGTGTGATCTGAATATATCATGGTCAGCTGGTGTCCCATTTAGGAAGGAATGTGACAAAAGGAGAACAAAGACAAAAAATGGACTTAAGAAAAGAAAATAAAGAAAATATGGAGAAGCCTGGAAGAGTGAAGGGCTAAAAAATAATGCACAAGGAAACAGAATCAGTATGGAAACACTTATATGATATTTATTTCACATATGAAGTTCCCCCTTTACATGAGCTGTGCTCCCTGATAGCCCCTCTTCCTTTAATGCAGCACGCAGTTTGCTGGTTAAAATGCATGTTTTTATACAGAAGGCATGAAAAGGCACACAGTCAAATTACAAGGAAAAGTTTCATGTGACAGAACAAATTGTAGGATGCCACAAACAAATCGGAGCATTTAAAGCATCCTCACTTTGACTAATCCAAACTGAGGGGAGGTTTCCCTCTGTTTCTGCCATAGCTAATCCTAATGGGGATGTAACAGTATCATTAAACAGAAAGAGCTTCTTTTTCCATTTGCTCATGGAACTCTCCCTACATCTTTGGGCAAGGGGTTTTGTGCGCTGGTGGTGTGCAGAGGTCTTCTGCCTTTACCCTGCTCTCCTTCATCTGGTCCTTCAGATCTTTTTGTATGTAAAATAAAGATGTTTGTTGTTCAGGTCAATCACTCCTACAAAGCCACATTGAAATAGATGCCAGAGCTAAAAGCTGGGGTACCTGGTCTTTTGATAAATCAGAGACTCGGTAAGGGAAGGAAAGAGAAGGCCAAAAGCTAGTATGTCATAGTTCTTCTGGTGACTCAAGTGAACAAAGTGCCCAGCTGATAAGTAACCAGGAGATAGCAAGCATCAAAATAGGCTTTTTATTAGTAATTTATTAAAGCCAACATAAACACTTTTGGCTTGAAGAGTTGTGTCTGGAGGAGTTGGGTTTTTTTTTTCAGTAGAGATTACTTATCCTTTTCCATCAGTTTCATTTGCAGCCTAGTAATTTGCTATGGAATATCCTCCAGAACTTTCCTCAAACCTGGCTATCATTAAGACAAAAGATGGAACAGGTGAGTGTCAAATAAGAGGACATGGGAAATAACAGTGTCGGAAACAAAAAATGCTATGATCTTTTAGGGAAGTAAGTTAATGCAGTCATTAGCAAAGGACACAATGAGTAATATCTGGTGACTGAAGATGTTCTTTTTGATTCTAAATGGACCTTTGTGCTTTCTTTAACTTACAGAACAGGAATAAAACAGGAATAGAGATGGTGACATTATAAGTAGAATAATCCTTTCTGGCTAGTTTCTAGGAGTTAGAGTTGTAAACACTGCCTTTGAAGAAACCCAGGCAATGAAATATTTCAGCTTGCATGGGTAACATTATATCCTCCCTCCTGTTTCCTTTTGGTAGTATTTACGTATTTGTGATTGTATAGCCGTTCAAAGGAGCAAACATTAATCTGTTTCATTACCACTCTACATCCCAGCTGGTTTTACCCACATCCTGATCACATTCCCCAAAAACTTCTGCCCAACTTACTACTGCAGTAAAGGGCAAAGGACTCAGGACAGACCATTGGTTTTCAAGGAGAGGCTCCTCAAAACACAAGGAAGTACCATTCCAATGCACGGGAAGTCAAGCAGGCATGACAGAAACCAAGATGAATAAGCAGCAAACTCCTGACTGAGCTCAAATGCAAAGAGGAGTTACACAGTGAAAGTGGGGACAGATTGCTTGAAAGAAATACAGAAACCTGACTTGACCATGTTGAGGTCAATGTGGGAACCATGAATGGTATCACAGCAACTAGAAGGCTCCTACAAGTACATTGACAGCAAAATAGAGGTCCACTGCTCAATGGGTAGTGACAAAGGACATGACAAAGGCTTTCCTATTCCAGTTAAGGCAGATTAAACTCATATTTCACTTAAAAAAGCAATGGTGTAAATGCATGATTTAAGAATCCCATGTTTACTGTCTGACTGAACACAGATCAAACATGTTCCTAATATAAGCAAGAAGAAGAAGAAGTATGTTTTCTATTGCCAGGAAACACCATTTCTGGTTGAGGTCAGACTGTTTGCACTGTCTGGTGGATAGGTACAGTAGGAAAGATTATATATAACACATCACATTGATTTTTATCTTCAGAAATATCATCATTTCAGGATATACAATGGCAGACAGGCAAAAAGCTGGGTACGGCCATTACTAAGGCCAACATCTGGCCCTGCAGATGCATCTTCATTAACACTTCAGTTGGTATTTGTGATACTGAACAGGCAGACCAGAGCTGGCTCTACAGATCTCAAAGGAAAAAAAAAAAAAAGCAGAACTAAATATAGCTCTGGGATCAGCAGGATATCTACTCTTCAGAAGACAATTGGAATTGAAAAGTGGTATTTCCAAAAAGACAAAATAAAAAACCTCACCAACTTATTCTGCTTAATACACACATATGTAGTCCCTGAGGGATAGCAGAGATCAGTCTGTCATTTTAAAGACTCCTGTGGGAAATGGACTCACAGGAAGCAACATGTGATGCTCACATATGTCTTGACCAGAAAGAAAGAGACTTGTGTGTGTTTCCAAAGTTATGAAGTGTGAACTTTGTTTTATCTTTGTTGTTTCAGTAACTTCTGTGATAATCTCTAGTTCTCTTTATCTCTACTAGAGACACAAAGCAGAGTATTGGCCTTCGACAATGTTCAGCTACTTAGTTAGAAACCTAAGAGCCAAACGGTAGTCCATTATCTGTTTTGGGTAAATGTTTGATTAAATGTCTTGCCCCTCAACGCTCATTGTAACTGTTGTGGAGAACAAAAGACTCACGGTGGGATCATCTATCCTTGCAGAGGAGTACCTTTATAGGCCTTGTTCAGAATGTCACTCACAGGAACAAAATCTGTGAATTTCTATCTATCTTTTCTTCTGGCAAAGGGATTTCTATAGGTAAGGCGTAATGAGTGACAAGAAAATATACAGTGGTCTCCCTTATTTTTCTTTCAGAGTTTTTCCAAGCTTCATCTTATTCTTAACTGTGTATAATCTCACACGTTTTTATTTCAGAGGCAAGTGCAAATGTCTGTCCAATAGGAAGGGTTTCTTTTTTTATTATTTTTCTTCCACGATGTTCTGTGAAACCTCAAATGATGCATGAAGAGCCTTTGTTGGAACAGTACTTTGGCTTTTTAAAATAAATTCGTTTGACCATTCATATAAAGTATTTTTAATTTGAATATTTGAGTGGATTGGTAGTTATACCAGCTTGGGGGGAGTGGGTGTTGTTTGGGGCTTTCTGTGGGGAAAAAATGTTTTCTGATTTCACCATTTGCTGTCAGCTCACAACAGTTTACTCCCAGGGGAAGCTTTAGGGTTTTGATTGATTCCGGTATGATAACAGTTCTGACACTCTCTTAGATTTTCTTCTTATGTCTTTTGAGGACACATTGCTTGTTAACTGCCTGGCATTTGTAAGTGTCTTCTCTTTGCTGGATAACATTTCATTAAACCTCTTAATCATCATCTCAGTATAAAGCAAAGCTCTCTTTAAAGCTCTGGAAGCTTTAGAAATATCCTACAATGCATTGAAGAAGGATGCATTACATGATGCATCTTCCATTCAGGGATTCTTTAAGTAGACTGTACTTACTGGTATTAACCTTTATGATGGGGTCATGACAGCTTATGTATCTCTGACTAAAATTTATCTCCAGTATCATGCTAACTGCTCCCATATTCTCTACCCAGTATGTGCATTCTGGCTACATTACAGCTAGATTTCAAACTATTGACAAACTTGGCAATGGATGGATGGCTTCCATGTAACAGCAGAAAGCAGTAATATGTTTCAGAATCTGATATATTTTTTCCTAAAATTATTATCTGTTCTTAAAGACACTGGAAGTCAGAAGTTGCCTAACAGAGACTGCCAATATTAATATATCTGTATGATTATTTTGTGTTCCTCTTTTACTTTCACTTTTCCCCTCAACTACAAAGAAGCCTATTTTTTTTGTTGTCTTGAAAAACAATAAATTAGTTTCCCAGTCTTATCACATAGCTGCTGCTCTAATCCAGCTTTTATTATTGGTACTAGGCCTCACTGTTCTCCTTCACAACACCATGGAACACATTGGACATTTTCTTGTGGAAACTGTATTTTCAGCCAGCTGTGTCTCACTGTTCCAAACTTGGAGAGTATTTGAACCTTCAATGAGGTAAGGAGGAGAGCAAGCAAGTTAAACAACTCAGATTCTCAGAGGCAACATCAACTGGCTTGTCTGAATGCTATGTAAATTAAAAGACTATTATCATATTTGATTTTTTTTTTTTTTCTCTGGTTCACCTTCAGGCAACTGGCTTCACGAAAATGTTTGCTGTATCCTAGTGATGCTGGAACTCAATTATCTGTGCAGTTCAACATCTATCTTGATTTTTCTGATGTTTTATTTGTGAGGCATGTGCATAAATAAGTAAAGGTTATGTACAAAGCAAGAATCACTATATAGATTTATTCTGTTCAGGTTAAAGATTTTGCCAAATAGTTTTTCTGGTGTCTTTTTGTTATGTGCATTTAGTGGGAAGTGCTATAAATGAAGAGACTGGAGAGCTAGGAGTCTCTTGGTTTAGCATTTTTATGTAAAAGTAACTCATACTCCATCTACTGAACAATGTCATGAACATTTATCTGCCACTGTATCCAATATCCTGGTTTTACCCCCAGAATGGCAGATGATTTGTGTATTGAGCACAGAGCTGTTTTTTCCATATGTTCAAAATGATACACATTTAAACTTGGGTTGGGGATTAAAAAATTCAGTTTAAGGGACATGCTTCTTATTCCCACAGGCAGCCAGTACTAATTCTTAACCTCTCTCAGAGTCACCCTGACTTTGTACCAGGTTTGGGGGGGTGGAGTTGGGGTTTGGGTATTTCTTTCTTTAGCTACCTTGATTAATATATCAAGAAATAGAATGAGGTGGATGAAATAAATAAAATAAGGAAGCAAAGAGATACTGATTTAGTTGTTAACTACTGCCTGCTAATGAATATAATATATATTTGAAAGGAAGGCTAAGAATCACTCCAGTTCCATGCTAAAGTTCCTATCATCCGATATCAACAGGTGAGTTTGAATACTTTTAGGCAGAGTTTGACTCTGAAACCTTAAACATAGGGTGGTATTAGAGAAAAAGGGGATCATACAATATTCTTCTCCATTTTAGAGTTTTAAAAGAAAGCACTGTACTTGGCATAGCAGCACTGCATTTTGCATAGGCTCTGCACAAAGTCTGTCCTTGAAATGCCAAATGAACCAAATCCTTTCTGACAGGCAGACATGGGATCACAAACTTCTGGATACCACCTGGGCACTTAAAGGAAAAAACAAGTTGCTTGGTAATTTCAGGACACTTCTGCACATGCAGAAGTAGAATTTTGTGGGCCTACAGAACTCTACAGTTAAAGAGCTAATGCTCTTCAGCAGTGTATCTCCAAGTTCAGGAGACACAGAGCAGGGCTTTCATGATTACACTTTAAGAAAACTCCTTGATTTCCAGTTAAGACCTATTTTAGGTAGTCTCACATCATGTGGGTCTTCAGGGCTAGTCCTAACTACGCACCTGATGATTGGTGAAGTTGAGTAAGACACATTTTCTATACATGAAATTTTCTTCAAGAGTGGAAAGATTATGTACCCACCTAATTTGACATATACAAATTAATTTTTCTCTAACACAATACAGAACAAACTTCCCATTTACATTTCAAATATCTTTACCTAACTAAACTTGCGTTTGCAAGTCTAGAGGACTAGAGGGCTAAACTGTACAGCCCAAGGGCTAGAGAACTAAAACTGTACAGCACAAGTAAAATGAAACAATAAACTGATCTTCAGCAGAAATTAAATAGTACTGTGAAATGCAGGTACAACAATGAGACAAAAACCTACTTTTGCTTGTACCTTAAGGATCTAAATGGGAGACTTACAGTAGTGCGTAATATGCTTGCTTCTCCAAAATCAGATTTGATACTGTCCCTTTGCTGAAACTTCTTGATATCAATCAAATGCCTCCACATCACTAATCTTATTTAAAAATCTTTGTTTAAACTTTTAAAGGTGTTTTTTCTTTAAGGTATTTTAAATTAATAAATCAGCCATGGACAAACCTGTGAATTTCACTTTAAATTGAGGTGTGAGATTAGGAATATTATATATATGAATTCCTGACAACTGTCTCTCTAAATAGGTGTCTGTATTCCCTTTCTTTGTCTTCTGTAAAGATTAAAACACAACAAGCAAGTAGTAATGACTGTGAACAGAATTCTTTACGCATATTCAAAATAGTATAAATATTTTCTGCATTAGACACACTCTGGCCTGACAGGGAAGGAAGTTAACAGATTATTCAGCCCTGGTGTCTCCCACAACAATCCCTGATTCCCAGGGTTTAAGCTGACTGCTGTCCTCACTTGCCCTGTAGTCCCAGTGCTGGGGGGAACCAGCACACTGCTCAATACTACTGTAATTTCATTTTTGATCTGTGGCAAGGGCAGAAAGCCAGCATTAGGGACCACAAGGGATAAAACGCTCCCCATGGCTGCTCCATGACCTATATCCCCTCCCAAACCCAGCTCAATCCAGAGTGCCAGGTCCCCCCCTCACAATTCACCACCTCACTAATGACCTCGTAACTCCCCTTTTCTCTACAGCCTCCTGCTTTGAGTCTAAAACTCTCTCGATCTGAGCTTGTTTCCCTGGATCCGAGTGTGTGCTCCTTTCCTCCATGCACCGAACAGCACAGCAGGACCCAGCTCCTGTGGACAAGATTGCTGATGGATGGATGGATAGATAGATAGATAGATAGATAGATAGATAATGGATGGATGGATAGGTAGGTAACTAGATGGATAGATAGATGAATAAATGAATAGACATAGATGGATAAGTGGATGAGCGGGTAGAGCAGATAGATACATAGATACTAAAGAGACCTGCCTCTCTCCGGGGGACTCTGTCCCTTGCCCTAGCCGAAGGCGGGGTGCTGCCGAGCCCGGTCGTTTCCAAGCCAGTTTCTGCCGTTCCTTTCGGTGACTTGCAAATTCGCCGGTCGGTGTTTTTCCCTGGTGGCGGCTGCCCTCCGCCGGCGCGGAGCGGGGATTGCAGCAGCCGGCTCCCACCCGGCTGCCTCTGCTCCTCCCTGGGCAGAGCTCCGGGCAGGGGCCGACTTGCTGGTGGACAAAAAATCCTGCATTTAAGTGATCTTAAGCTGTGCCCAAGTCTCATCACCTTTTTGGTTGGGCTTGAGCAGATAATATTTTTATATATGACAGTGCTCATGGACTACAGGTTGTTTTCAATTAGCCCTCCCCATCATTGATAGAATCCAGTACCTCTAATATAAAAATAGCTTATCTTGGGGGGGGGGGGGGG
>JAVJGG010000043.1:1057742-1081306 GCA_035590195.1 Aviceda cuculoides
AAAAAAAAAAAGTTTTTATATTTCAGTTAAAGGCAAAACAAGAAGTGAGTTCAGGAAAACAGACATAAGTTCATACCTCTGTTTTCCAAGCAGGGACCTTTTGTCTCCTCATGCTGTCTATTAAGACATTTACCTTTTTCACCTATTTCACCTTTTTGTAACGGTGAGCCATTTCTGGAGTACAGTAAACCGCGAAGAAATTACCAATGGTAATTGGACCAGCATCCCATAACAATATGCAACCTCTGCATCATTACAATACGACCGGATTTTCTCTTAATTTCAATGCAGAACACTTTGCTAAACTCCAAGAACTTGTCTTCAAATGCCTGTACACAAAATGTTAACTACACCTATTTTAAAAATCAGGTTTAGAGCTACTCCTAACAAGTTTCATTTTGCTTTGCAGCAGCATAATGCAACAACTGCACTTGGCCATTATTCTGGGACATCAAGCATCTTTTGTTACACAGAAACTCGCATCTCTGCTTTCAGGAACAAAAAGAAAGCCTCCGAACCAACAGGTAAATGCTGACAAACATGGCAGAACAACATTTCTGTACCACTTGCAAAGACATCTGGAGGACTGACAGTATCAATAAGAGAAGAGCACTGAAGTAATTTGCGTTGCCTCGCTTTCCATAGGTTCCTGCTCAGTTATGAACCTTCCTGAGAAGGTCAGAATAAGGGAAGAAACAGTTCTGTGCAGGAGCCTATAACAACATTGACCACGCAGATAGCATTTTCTCATCCTGGCACTCAAAGTAGATGCATTTCTGAGGTTGTAGCCCGATGCAGTCTGCAGGAAAAAAAAGAACGCAGGTATAGAAATACCCTTACTGAGGCAGTTGTAAAGGGCTATTTCCTATTCCTAGTTTAACTTGCTTCAACTTTTTCCACATCCTTGGTCCTCTTTGGAACAAAACTCAAGCCTTTTGCCAGTACCAGACTACTAGGAAGACACTATGCAGGGACAGTCCAGCACATACCATCAGGACTTAGGCAACACCTGCAACTCCAAGGTATGTAATTTAAGGCTGAATATCTCTCTCATCCTGGACTTGTCAACAGTTGGAATCATTGAGACATAGCACTGCAGACAGGCAAGCCTTTTCACGTGATATCTCAAATATGAGAACAGCTGAAACTGGTGACAACTGTTACAACCTATGCTTTTTGCATTATTCCATTTATCCCCCCCAATAAACATATTTCAACTCTCAAGTATTCAAAGTGGCAAGAGTTAACACACCTTCCTCAACGGTGGGATTTTCTCCCCTCCGCCTTTAGGGAGATCAAAGCTAGGAATCCATTAGTCCTGGCTTTTCTTTTTCTTTTTCAAAGGACACTTACACTTCGGGCCTTCAATCACATTAACAGACAAGGAACCTAGATGCTACTTCTAGTGCAAACTGGCATTTCTGTTTCCTGCCTTAACTCTCACTTCCACACACCTGTATGTTCTACGTACCCAGTTTGAGAGATCTCTGGTTCATTACAGATCTCTCCACACTTCAAACCCTCTGAATAAAACAGTGCTCCTGTAAACATGTCCCTTCCCAGAAAATACATCCTTCCGAACAAACCTTAAAGTCTCACCTCCTGAAACCATCTTACTCTTTTTCCACAGAAGAACCATTTTGCAGGCAGCTCTCTGCACAGGTAGGAAGATACACTAGAAATTCTTTCCTCGTGTCACACGTGGACTCCAATTTTTCTGAAGACAACTCCAACTTGGTAAAAAGAAAATTTCGTAATGATCAACAGCACCCTGTTTGGACTTATGTCAAAACCCTCAAAAAAATGACTTTAAGCTGCCCTCCGCAGACAGCTCAATTCTGAAGGAGATATCCCAAGCGTCCTCATTTGTTTCCCTTCTGCTTTAAGCTCCATGTCTTAAAAGAACATTTTACATTCTCAGTTTTACAACTTCAGATCTGCTAATTAAACTTAACTGCTGCCAACTTCTGGGCTTTTCAAAGATGTCTCAATTCCTACTAAGAATAAGCCACTGAGGCCGCTGACTTACATGGGAGTGCAGCATTACATCAAGCCACTGGCCATAACTGAACTAACAGGCAACATGAGACAGCAGCACTAAGGGGAAAACATCTCTTTGAGAAACGCCAGCTTGGCAGACTCCCAGCAACATCTACGCCACTGTTTGGAATACAGCAATTGATCTTCAGGCTTCTGTGTAATTCATAAATTATTATTTTCTCACTGACAAGATTTAAATTGAAAAAGCTCTTGATTGAGTGGTGAGCAGATATGCATAACCACTCAAGGCTCTCGCAGCCTCCCAGAGCCTTGCCTACACTCAATTTCCTTCCAGCGCCGCTGCGCAAACAGTAGGAAAACTAGGTCAGGTAAAGGATAGTAGCTAGAGAGGGTGGAGACATTTTACACAAGCCATAACCACTGAGTCACCCCTCCACACACAACTCGACACACAACAGCGTGACAGAGCGTGACACACTCTGTGTGCAGTGTTAGTCACCTCTGCCACGTAGCTGACATGAACTTAGCACGTACGAACTCTGTAAGTAAACCCTCACCATACTGCTTCTGACCCGAGATTAAGAGTTTATTCGTGAGAACCTACTGTTTACTTGTACAGAGTGACAACTCTGGCTGCACCAAGTCTTCGGAAGTGCCGTGAAACTGCAGGGCTGAGCTGCCAAGACACAGAACCGAAGGTAATTTGTAACACCTACAACTTACACCCAGTAACAGGACGTGGTTTTAACTTCAGAAAATGTAGCCACAGCTGCAGGACTAACACTCTAAGCAGAACCAAATACAATCGCACTGAATACTGTCAGGACATCAGAGTTCTTCGTTCACCTTGATTAAAAACTGATTTTTCTTCTTGACGACACAAGAAGAAACTTGACAGTAAGTTCAATTTGCAGGTATTTTTTAGGCTGATCTACAGTATAAAGTGATTGAGGTTTAAGCAGTCCAAAGCAAAAATTAAAGAATACAGTCACAATACTTGAAACCAAGACTGATCTATGGATTCGAGGCATTTCGCACAGTCCATTAAACTTACTAACAGCCAAAGACACTTCCTGCCTGTATCAAAGCGCAACATATAACACACTTCAGTAGAAAAGTCCCAAGAACCTCAGATTTGAGTATCATATAGATGAGCAAGCCATTGAAATTCACATGCACAACTCGGAGCAGCTAGCCAGAATTAAACAAACTTGCTTATTTCTAACCACCAGACAAAGCTTCAGGGGTTAGCTATCTCATACACTTCCTTTCTGTACCAGTATCAGTTAAAGGAAAACTAAAAATCAGGCAGGTTTACAAACAGACAAAACAGAATGAGCAGGAAAAATAAATAATAATAATAAAAAAATTAAGGAAAACATATTAAGGGCCTAAAAAAAAGAAAAAAGAGAGAAAAGATACTCTTATATAACACTATTTCTTATGTGACAGCAAAGCACAAATAAATTTTATATATCATGTGTAATGCACAGTTCTTGCTTTTTGCTCCAGTCCAGGATTGAAGTTATCAAAGTTAAACGAGTCTTTAATTAGGTTAAAGGAAACATTTTTTGATCCATCTGTGCATACTGACCATGTACTTACAACCCATAGTTTATTTACTTAAAAAAACAAATAAGCTTTATTTTACTCACAGAAGAGTGTTGGGGAAGGCACGAGGAAAGGGAAGCCTATGTCAGGATGTCAACTCGCAAGGAGATCACTAGGAACAGTAACTTTTCTCATCCTATTTTGTTCATTATTATGATTCCTTGCCAATATAGTGGAGAATACAGATCCCATTCTTGGCATCCTTAACATCTTAGCATCAGGTATGCCTTGCTCTCAGTTTTAGCAGAGCCAGCTTCTATGACCACATAGTAACAACATAGAGTGCTCACATCAGCTGAAGATGTCACACAACAAAGAATAAGAGTTCCATTTACTTCACAGGTCAAGAACATAGTTAAAAATCTTGGGAACAAACAGATTTAAAACATTCCCCTCCCTCTTTTAACACTAAATTCAGTTCCGCCCAGTAGAAAAAATACCTTAAGAACTCTATATACAACTTACTCTTGCTATCCTTGTCTTGATTACACGCTCATCTTCTACCATGTACTCAAGACCTTCTCTGAAGAGTTGTAGCATTTTGGGAATATCATGGCCCATGGAATCTAGTTGGTTTTTTTTTTTAAAAAAAAAAAAAGGGCAAAAAAATTGTCTGAGTAATGCTTATTAGCATGGCTAAGTGTGATATTAGTAAAGAGAGAATTCAATCTTTCAATTAAGGCAGTTAGACTCCAATCAAAAATGCAGTTTCATGGACAAGACAGTGGTGCCCTCTCACATACTACATAAATCATTTCCCTCCTCCCTTATTAATCAGCAGACATGAATAGCTAATACAGTAGGAAACGTAACAAAGGCTTCACTTCAAATAAAGAACCTGCTTATGCCTATATGAAACACAGCTTTATTACCTAACACAATTAAAGCAGCCCGAAAGACTAAAAGCTACTGAGTTCAGTTTAGAACAAGCCCCAAGTCTCCCTTGCAAACAAAGTCTACAACTATGTAATTGTATAGCAAATGTATAGCAAAGTTACACGCCACCCGGAACACCCTGGCCCAATCCAGCCATTCCTACAAGTCAAGCTGTTTCTTATCTCAGCTGCAAGGGCTCCTATGACAGATTTACACCATCACTCAATCATTTCAAACAGAAGCATTACTGCTCCCACAGAACTTTTGGTGGCTCCAAGACAAATTGGCCCTGGATAAGCTACAAACCAAGTAAGCTCATAATGGCACAATATACTTCTTGGAACAAATTAAAGCTATCTGGAGTATTCGCCGTTGCAATGTTTTGGACAGGTTAATAGGTTTGTCTTAAATGTTTAGGAGCCGAAAAACACTGCCTGCAGCTTGTAAAACATTAAGACAGCTGGGGCAGGGAAGTAAGAGATATGGTTCAAGACTCAGTGCTTCACACAGCTGGCATGAGCTTTATGTTTGAAAAACAGATTTTTTTTTTTTTTGGTCATATTTGAAATAAACTCCTAACACAGAGCTAAAATAAACTAAGTCCGCAAGAAAGGACAAAAGTCCGATGTCGGCTGCTGTGAAAACCTGACTTGAAGAGGAAATGTCTTCGGCGTCACGAAAAAGGAGAGACCACACAGATAAGAGAGCGTGCCGCTCTCTTAAGGATAAGGAAAAGCATAAGTAAATCTGTTGTTGAGTAGTAATGAACAGGCAGAAGGAGCAGTGGCAGTCACGAAGCTGGGATCCAAACAATTGACAACAGTTCGACAACTGTCTCAGTGAATGTTTTTTTTTCAAGTTGTTTCTGTTGTCCTGGGTAACCTCACAATACTATTACCGTTCATCAGGACAAACATGCACAGGGGCAACTACTAGACAAACTTATCTTGATTCTAATCCCATATTTGCCTATTGTAGGAAAAAAGCACAGTTCTAGATTCCTAAAACTACTCTTATCTAAGACAAAACAAGTGGTTCAGTCACATACAGTCTAATGCTCAATGTAATCATACATATTGATCAAAAAAGTTTCTGTGTCACCTCTAGAGTTAAATCTTGTTCAGTACCTGGGATTTGTAAGAAAGGATTGCTTCTTACTTTTTTTTGTGCTTGGGTATTTTCGTTTTAGTTTGTTCCTCAACGGTATTAGCTTAGGCATTATTGCAGGAACAGCTACATAGAAGTCCACTTGGATTTCATCTTCCAAAATCTGCAATAAAAACAATTAAATATATCTAGGAATACAATAAATTACCTCAGTACACAAGTTGACCTACAAACATGTCCAAACACAGAAACCCATCTCTTATGCTTCCCACTGGCTGCTAATTTCAAGCTGGAGTTTACTGGACATGAGGTTTCTTATTCCTCACTCCCCTCAATCACTGTTTAAGTGATCAAGTTCGGATACCTACAAAATTCTTAAAAAAATAGAAATAAAAAAATAAATATATATACCCATTTGATTAATTCAACTCCTCCCACAACAGCAGCTCCATTCTCTCGAGCTATTTCAGCTTCTTGCTCATTCTGTTGAGAGAAAAAAAAAAGTTCAGTAACATCTGTACTACCAATTAGTCTATATCAGCAGCACTGGATAGGTGATTTAGCTTGAACAACTGGGTATAAAACCAGGCTATTTAGACGTTAAAAAGGAAAGAATGGTTTAAGGCAATCAAAGACCCAAAATATCTAACGCTGGTGATATCGGAGCAGCAACTCCACTCCACTCCAGGTCCCATTAAGAAGCAATAAGTTAAGTCTTCAGTTGACTTCTACTGGAGAAAGATAAAAACCCATCCCATTGCCCAGAAGCTCTATCAAAAGCCCTTTCTCTCCCACCTCCATTCCCTGGAAACTATAACGAACCATCCACTGGATGGTGCCAACATCGTACCCTAAGCTCAAAGAAAAGCACAGAACACGCTACTAAAAACCACTGCAAAACAGGGCTATTCAACTTCCGAGAGTGCTATTAAACTTTGGCTTCAAAGAGCATTTAGAAGTTAACCTCATCTGTCCTCTGCAAGGTTTTGCTTTTAATAGTCTGAAATAGGGAAACGTAGAAGGCATCAGTTTTTACAAAACTTTGGCTCAAGCTTTCGATACAAGCAGATATTCATGACTCAAAGCCAGAATCAACTTCTCCTCACAAGAATAAACTGAATAGCTCCACACTTCCATCCAAAAACACTAGCAAGTGTTTCAGTTGCTCAACCTTTTTCCACATATATACCTTCACAAGGCATGGTACCTCTTATCCCACACGAATTTGAGTGAAGAGAGAAGGTGGTGAGATACAGCACCCAAGAAACTGGCACGCTTGGGTCTTTTGTCAGCCCTCCCTTTTGTAGGAGAATTCTCATCTTGTAGCTCAGGTAGAGAATTCTACCAAAATTAAGCCCAAAGGGTAGTCAGCTAAGTCTGTGATAGTTCTCCAAGATCATCACATACAGATAGATATATGTAGGTCTATTCTGTTAGAATGATTAACGGGCAAAAGACAGCATCAGAGGCTGAAACTAGTCTCATACAAATGCTACAACCGCTCTACACACACTAGTGAACTCCTAGGAGAGCAGATAAAGGGTTTAGGGCGGAGGGCTGTTAAGTTGTGTAGGTTTTTGAGGAGAAGTTACTTTCCCCTCCTCTCCCAAGGGTATCCTGTTACAGCACAAGTCACTATGAACAACACGCAGTTCTGATCTGCACTGCCTACTGAGGCCTAAGACAGCGGGGCTGGACACGGCTGCTACACTAAACCATCTGCCTGTATTACAGAAAGGTGACAAGGGTTTCACGCTATATATGATCTTTAATCACTTCTTCCTTAGTCACATCTATGCAGATGTTTACTGCCTAAGTGCATTGCTAGAATAATCTACATATATGTAAACCTATCAAGGTGAAGGAAATTGTACAAGATACTTGTTAATACATTAAGACGCTGCTGAAGACAATTCCTACACAGACTTAACAGTTCTGTAAAGCACCTGCAGAGTCTTCTCAATAAAGGATATAGTACCTGCATAGGAACTAGTTGTGTTGTAAGAGCACGCTAGATACATAAAACGTATAAAAGCCAGTAATTCAGGCTTACCCACCTCTGTGAAAACCAAGACCTTATTAATTTCATCGGTAAAGCGATATGGAAGAAGAACAGTGCTTGCAAATGGATCCACTTTTTTCTAATAAGTAAAGAAAGAAAAATATTAGAACAAAAAAAAAAAAAAATCATGAGGTAAGGCAAGTTACACAATCATGTGAAGTTGGTCCCCTAAATAGCAATCTTACCCACAACTTCCTCACACAGAGATCATAACAAACAAGCACAATGCAGAAGTTGTGACTGGTTTTTTCATGTCCAGTATATACTCAAGTCTAAACTTGAGACATGAACTACTTATGCTGCAGTTTGCCCAAGACAAAATGGCCGGGATCAGCAACTCCAATGCAGGATTGCTACCAGGCTCAGGTGCAGTCAACAACAAACACCAAGGTGCCATAGTTGCAGCTTATCGAAATTATATTTCTATGCAATGGCCAATGCAAACCATCAACAAGGAATGCGTCTCTCACCAAGCCTTAAGAATCCCACATAGCCTCCAACAGCAGGAGCAAGAGCTCTGCATTTCTTAAAGCATGAACTCATTTTCTGGCTCTAAGGGACCCCTGGTGTACCAGAGGGATATTTAGTTACGCATGTGAAGAAAGCAATTCTCAAGTGGCAAAACTGTTTTCAACTTATGGGGGAAGCAGGGAGAGTTTTAGGGAAAGGCTAAACCAGGCTAGACACCTTTAAATCAAAAAGGTCATAGGCAAACAAGCAGTAGCATACTTTCAAGGAAAGTTATTAAAAAAATATGAAATCAAAGCAAGGTGAAGGACGGAGGCGGGGAAAAGCTTGTCTTTATACTTCTCCCTGTAACAATCATGCCAGAACAAAGCACACACATGATTTTGGTAACACATCTTTAAGTGGAAAGCCTGAACAGATGTAAAACTTAGTTTGATCAGTTCTGTCCAGACATGAATTTTAGTCACATAATAGCCTGCTTTCAAAATCCTCGATGATGCTATCTTCACCTCAAGAGTATGCGGAATGTTTATTAATTATACATATATAAAGGCACAAAGCCACCTGCAAAAGCACGCTTTATTCTGGCAATCAGAGAAGCTGCAAGAGGCAGACGAGAAGGCCGACAGCAGCATTTGCTCTACACTTAAAACACAGCCTTCCCATGTTAAAAAGATAAAAAGTATCAAAACTTGTATACACTTCCAACCTACCTTCTTCTGCAGTGCCATATCTAGGAATACGTTAATATAGACATACTGTTTGGGGTAAGTGAAGTCCAGTTCCTGAAATTTCTTTAGCATACCCACAGCCTCTTCCACATCATAGGACGGCCGCTCATAATACCATGTCAAGTATACATCATCCACAGGCTTGCTCATAAGCGGCCATCTCTTAGTTACTCGTTTCTTTTTTGTTTCTTCCTGCTTGGTCTTACGTGAACCTTTTTTTGCAGCTCTAAGACAAACAGAAAAATATTGTTACATCATCAGCTGAAGAGTTTGGCACACGTTCTAAGAGAAAAAAAGTAGATACTGTCACGTGTCGCTTATTCAGTAACAATCAGTTAACAAGGAAGGTTCCACACAAAGATGAACAGCATCCCTAAATTCATCCCAGTTACTTGTCTCAGATGGCCAACATGGAAATTAAACATTCAGAAACCAAAAGCTCTGTGGGCAATCAAGCTCATCAGACAACACAGCCACATTTGGGTAGCATGGAACCAAGTTAATGACCTCCTACTGTAACAACACAAAACCAATTTAAGATAACACACCAACTTTTTCAGGTCTTGCCTTCCCACAGGCTGGTAGCGGGCACTGTGCCCAAGCTGCTTCTAAATCCAGCAAATCCCACGCACCTTTCTGGTCATCAGAAGGAGCCACATCTGCAGAGTTTTTTTTCTTCTTGTAGTGGATCGTAGCAGTCCCACCTTTCAAAAAGTGTTTCTCCTCCCTTTCCTGTACCATTTTGGATGCAGTAAAACACTAGTCCCAAACCCTGTTCTCCTACCTATTTTCAAAGGCTCACAAACCAAGGAAAAAATATTTAAGTAACAACTAGCTACTCCATTCCTCTATTAACTACGATCAAAGAGTCTGCAACACTTCGCAACGCTTGGTGTACAGCACACTTCCCTCAGGACACAGAGATCATTTTTACTTCTCCCACTTACACTGTAATATGAAATTTAAAAAAAGAACAAATTCACCAACAAAAAGCAGCCTAAAGCAAGAACAGGAATTGTTTGAAACCGATTCCATAAGCTCATCAGCTTTCATGCTGACAGCACTCCTTAATCTATAATCCCACCACACCTTCCAAAAGCTCACATCAAACTAACGAAGTAAATCTTTCACCATAACTGTTACGCTCATTATTACAAGAGTAACAGAAAACACTCCCTGCAAGTCCAGCTTAGATTTTCTCTCCCCAAGCTGTTTCTCTAGGACCTAGCAGCTTGTGGGATGCCACGAAGGCCAGCTCGGCTGTCAGAGCGACACTGCAGACGCTGAAAACACCGCACACACCACCCCACCAGAACACCCTACGGCCAAGAGACCTGCTTCGGATGGAAAGAGACGCACTCACTTCGCTGCCGCAGCGTAGGGCCGGGCGGGGGGCGCGACGCTCACCAAGGCGGGGGCGGCGGCGAGGCGCTGGTCGAGCCCGGGGAAAATCCACCCGCGACGCGGGGCCAATGCTGCGAGGGAAAAAGCAAACATCGCCTCAGACAGCCGCCCCCGCCACCCTCACTTCCCCGGGGGCCGCCCGCTAAGGCAGGCCCCACGGCCCCTCAGGATCAACCCCTGCCCCGCGACCAAGGGAAAAAAACACCGGCTGGAGATAAACAAAAGCCGGTAGCCAAGGCCCGCGCTTTCCCAGCGATGAAAGACACGGCGAAGCCCCCTCACCTCTCCACAAGCAGCGACCAACGGACGCCGCCATCTTGCAGCACCACCCCGGTGCAGCGCGAAAAGCATCCCCCGCGGCGGCAAGCACTTCCGGCGGCGGCCGGAAGCGCCGGACTGTGTCCGGCTACCGCCGTCCCCCCCCCCGCCGCGGCCGGGGCGCGCCGGTCGGAGGGCGGCCGGGTCCCCCCGGCGGGCGCGGGGGCGGCCCCGGGCGCGGCCCCGTTCGAGGTGGTGCCGCGGTCGGCCGAGGCCGGGTACCTGGTGGCCAAGGTGGTGGCGGTGGACGCGGACGCGGGGCGCAACGCGTGGCTGTCGTACGAGCTGGTGCAGGCGCCGGAGCCGGCGCTGGTCCGCGTGGGGCTGCACAGCGGCGAGGTGCGGACGGCGCGGGCCGTGTCGGAGAGGGACGCGGCGAAGCAGCGGCTGGTGGCCGTGGTGAAGGACCACGGGCAGCCGGCGCTGTCGGCCACGGCCACGCTGCACGTGGTGCTGGCCGAGAGCTTGCAGGAGGCGCTGCCGGAGCTGAGCGATAGAGACGCTGTGTCCGAGCTGACATCTGATCTAAACCTCATTCTTGTAGTGGCGCTCGCTGTCGTGTCCTTGTTATTCGTTTTGACAGTCATTTTGATACTGTTCTTTAAATGCCGGCGGTCGAGGACTCCTCCCGTTTTCATAACTTCTGATAAGGAACTGTATTCCAGCCTGGGCTCAAAAACGCAGTACAACTACTGCAGCAGCACGCTGCCCTTGCCATATTCCTACGAAGTGTGTTTAGCTTCTGTGTCGGGCCAGAAGGACTTCACATTTCTGAGACCAGGGACGGCAGCGTTGTCTGACCGTCTCCAGGCCAGGGAACCCGACTCAGGCACTCAATCCGGGAAGGACCCTCCTAGCTCCGGGAGCTTGGCAGAGGTGAGGTTCTGTCCTGGGGTCCCTCTCTGCGTGTTTGTGTGAATCTTCTTCTTCCCCTGTTCTGCTGTGGGGGATCGGTGGGCTACGGGCAGAGCTCAATGTCACCTCCTGGCAAACTGCTCAATCGCTCGGAGGCGTGGGTGGGTGTGAGTGTGTGCGTGATGTTGACTCTTCCTTTTGACCTGCCCAGTCTCATCCGCGAATTGTCAGGTGTGCCCCGAGGAGCGACGCTATGTCGTTTGTACTGGTGTCTGTCTGTCCTACTCCAGGTGCGAGTTTCATCGAGCCAGGGTGGTGGGGGCGGAGCGGGGGCAAAAGTGTCGTGGGGTCCTAAGCTGAGGCAACCCTTTCGTCTTGGTCTAGTGAGTGCTTCTTTATTATCTGCCAGATTTGAGCACTTTCTTGTGAGAACGATGTGTGACCTATCCCGGCCTCTTCACTCAGTGAGCGCAGCAACTCCGTAGTTCTCTGTTTTTGCTTCCAACTCGGTTTTTTTCATACTCTGAAGCCCTCAAAAAGAAAACGTTGTGTACACCCGTGACTTAACATTTGTCTTCCATCTGGGGAGCCGGGGCTGTAGCTCCAAGCCCGGAGCCGAGCAGAAAATGCTTTGGGTCCACTGCTGCTGCCGGCTCCTCTGGAGCCCTGGTGGAGCCAGGAATAACGCCAGAGCGGCTCTGGCTGGGATTTGGCTTGAACCCATCCCCGAAGGAATTTCTGGTCCAGGGGAAAGGCACCTGTCCCCTTAGCTGTCACAAGTTTCCACTCCTCTCCCTCCAAATGGTGCTTTCAGGAGCTCCGACCGTTGCCTTCAATGTTCGGGCTTCCCATCAAATTAAGGGAGACACAATGTGTCCAGACCAGTCGAAATACGGGAGATGGAAATGTTCAGTCTTACATACATTTCCTGAGATCTCTTTGCTATACTTATCTCTCCACTGCTTGGCCGTCCTACTGCTGCTGGGATTAATAGGTCGTGTGTGCACTTATGTGAAGAGAAACTCCTTAAGAATTGCGGTACACGCGTTAAAGAAATTCCTCAGTAAGCAGAGTTTAGGAGAGGCACGAAACGGACAGTGGTTGGAAAAAAGATTCAGAGCTTATTTCAGAGAAAATAAGTGGCTGAAGACTATTTCAAGATCTGTCTCGAAGAGAGCTGTGGATTTTCTTCTTTTTAGATTATATGTGAGAAAGAAAGGTAATTGGGATTTGGTTGCATAAGGGCATATGAGATAAGAAGTCCGCTCTCAGCACTGTGAGCCTGCAGACACTGTTACAGAAGTGCTCCAAAACGCATGGAGGCATAACGGATACTTACATGCACAATGCAACTGCGGTTGGTAAAGCATACTGGTTTCCTTCTCAGTATTTAAATTGCTCTAGAATTAAATTCTATTAAAATCCAGCCTTAGACGACTAACCTTGGATTTATCGGTGTGAAGCCTATGCTTTTATCACATTCTGTTGACTGGTGATAAGAACGGTAAGTAGTGCTGATACGGTTTATCTTTCGGCAACGATTATTCGCAAAAATACTGCGTCTCGGGATGGATCCCGTGTGCTCACGGCAGTTAACAGGACTGTGCGAGGTGAGGACATGTAGCCAGAGTCGAGGTCCCTGTCGCTCTGGGGGGTGTCGTGTCTCCCACGCTGGTCCGGCTGATTTGCAGCTCTTCCATAACGCGCTCAACCACGACAAGCAGCGGGATAACAGATAACCAGCCGCAACGTTCCGAGCCAGTTCTGCAGGGCGTAGAGAGCCTTGTCGTTTCTCTCGATAAGAGAACGAACGCGTGGGCGCTGATTTCCAATCCCGTTTCTTTCCCAGACATCGCCGTCCCTTCCTTATCAGTCTCAGCTGTGGGAAGACACCTGGACGCTGTGTTTCTCGGCCACAGCTGGGTTTTGATAGGGCCTCTGGCTCTCCCTTATCAAGCTCCCTTGGCCCCTTCTCATTGCACCGTGACAGCTGGGCAGTTGCGCGGGTGACGGACAACGAAAGCCGAAATTGCCGTAGTTTTATCCATATGAGCGGTCGAAATGTCGGCAAATCGATGTATCAGGAGTTGTTGACAGCAACAACCCCAAAGCGCAGGCAGGCAGCCCGGGAATTGGCTGTTTCTCGCCGAGGCGCTGCCGGTGCCGTGGTCTAAGCGGTGCCGCGACCCGCGGGCTGTTGCTGCACGGGAACGGGAGTCGCTCCCGTCTCCGGTGAACCAGCACGTCGTAGACCGTGATTTCTCTGCGTCTCGCTGGTAGAAACAGGTACCGAGGAGCAAGCAGGGAGGTGGCGAGAGCAGGAGGGCGTATTAAACCCAGCTTTCTAAGATTTGTCGGGGAAGATGCCTGCTGGGACAGTGGTGGCGGTGGGGAGAGGAGGGGCGATGCTCCTGGGAAGGCTGTGGCAGGAGCTGCCCCGCGGGTGACTGTGTGCTGCAGCCGGAGGAGCTGCTCTTAACTCGGCAGCACGAAATCTGCGTCGTTTTGCGGCGACACTGCTTTGGTGGCACACAGAGGCGAGGCGTCGCGACGCCGTGGGATGTCAGGAAGGGGCCGACCAAGCACTCGGGTGGGAGGACCGGCATCCCGAAGGTCCCGAGGGACACTCGGAGCTGGCATGTCGTGCCGGCGCCCTGCGTGCCCCGGCCGACACTCCCCACCCGTCCTCCTGCCTGCTCCACCTCCCCTTCTTGCTCCCGCTGCCTCTTTCCAACGAGGTTTTCCCGGGGGGACACCACGCCCCCCACCCCCCGTTTCCATATTCCCCCTTTTGGCGTCATCCTCTCCGCCAGTTCTTACACCTTCCTGCCCGCACACGCAGTCCCCGTCCCCGATCTACGCTGTCTCTGGCAGCGCTCTCTCAGCCCGGCTGTCCTTACGAGCTGGGTTTCTCCCTTCAGTGCCAACCGGCCGGAGCCCCGCTGCCTTCGGGCAGGAGCCGCCGCGCTCCCTCCCGGCGGTGGTCGGCGGGCGGCTGCCCCGCGGCGGGGCTCCGGCAGCCCTGCGCTCCGTGCAGTTATTGGCCGGGACTCTGTGTGCCGCTGTCGGCCAATGATGGAGCGGGGGGGAATCTGGCGGCCCGGCCCCGCTCGGAGCCGGGATGAGGCGCAGACGGTCTCAGAGAGAGCCTGGGAGCGAGTCACGGCGGAGCCCGCAAAGCAATGCTCTTCTCCCCGCCGGACGCCGCTTCCCGGGGCGCGCTGGGCAGCGGCATGACGGGGCTAGCTGAGGATTTCTAGCCGGGGCGGGGGGGGGCGAAGCGGAGAGCGCGGCCGTCCTGTGCGATGAACGGCGTTGCTGTAAGGAGCCGCGGGGTGACGACGGGGCAGGTACTGAGCCTCTTGGTTTTGTTCGGCGTTTCCGACTGGGTTTCCGCCGCTATTCGCTATGCGATTCCCGAGGAGGCGCGGAGAGGCTCCGCGGTGGGGAACGTGGTAGCCGACCTGGCGCTGGACCTCGGGCGGCTGCCGGGGCGCCGGCTGCGGGTTGTGTCCGGCGGAAACAAGAAGTACTTTGGGGTGGATCTGACGAGCGGCGCGCTGCTGGTGAGCGAGCGGATAGACCGGGAGGAGCTCTGCGGCGCGCTCTCTCCCTGCTCCCTCAGCTTTGAGATCGTGGTGGAGAACCCGCTGGAGCTGTACAGCGGCGCCGTGGAGATCCAGGACATCAATGACAACGACCCGGTTTTTCCCAGCAGCCAGGCGAGGCTGGAAATCAGCGAGTCGGTGGCGGCCGGAGCGCGCTTCCCGCTAGAGAGCGCGCAAGACCCCGATGTGGGGATTAACTCTTTGCAGACCTACCAGCTCAGCGCCAACCCGCACTTTGTGCTCGACGTGCAGACGAGGGTGGATGGCAGCAAGTACGCGGAGCTGGTGCTGGAGAAGGAGCTGGACAGGGAGGAGCAAAGGGAGCTGCACTTGGTCTTGACCGCGCTGGATGGAGGCAGCCCGCCACGGTCGGCCCACGTGCAGATCCTCATTGATGTTGTGGACGCCAATGATAACGCCCCGGTCTTCAACCAGTCCACGTACAAGGCAAGTGTGAGGGAGAACACGCCCAGCGGTACCCTGGTCGCCAGGATCAGTGCATACGATCTGGATGATGGGCCCAATGGAGACATTGTCTATTCCTTCAGCAGCCACACACCCGCCAAGGTACGAGAACTCTTCGCTCTGGACTCTGCCACGGGGGAATTGAGGGTCAAGGGACAGCTGGACTATGAGGAAACAAAGCTGTATGAGATTTACTTACAGGCTAAAGACAAGGGTGCTGTTCCTGGCGTGGCTCATTGCAAAGTGCTGGTGGAAGTCGTGGATGTGAACGACAATGCTCCGGAGGTGACAGTGACTTCTGTGTACAGCCCTGTGCCTGAAGATGCAGCCCCAGGGACTGTTGTAGCTCTGCTGAGTGTAACAGACTTGGACTCCCTTGACAATGGTCTGGTGAACTGCTTCATTTCCCCTGGGATCCCGTTCATGCTCAGCTCCTCCCTCAAAAATTACTACACATTGAAAACAAAAGCAGCTCTGGACCGGGAAAAGGCATCGGAGTATAACATCACTATCACAGCCAGGGACTCAGGCTCACCACCCTTGTCAGCGGTAAAACAGATCCTGGTGCAGGTCTCAGATGTCAATGACAATGCGCCCAAGTCTTCCCAGGACTCCTATGATGTGTATGTGCTGGAGAACAACATGCCTGGCATCCCCATCCTTAATGTGAGCGCCACAGACCCGGACCTTGGACGCAATGCCCATCTCTCCTATACCCTCTTGCAGAGTGACCCCACTGTAGGCCACCTCTTCTCCATCAACCGGGAGAATGGCACCCTCTACCTGCTCACCTCCCTGGACCACGAGGACCAGGTGGAGTTCAGCATGATGGTGCAGGTCCAGGATGGCGGCTCGCCGCCTCTGGCCACTAATGTCTCAGTCAGTGTGTTTGTCACTGACCTCAATGACAATGCCCCAACCGTGCTGTACCCTCACCCCAACACCACCGCCACCTATACCGATGTGGTGGCACCAGGCACTCCTGCTGGGCACATGGTCACCAAGGTGGTGGCGGTGGATGCGGATGCAGGGTACAATGCCTGGATCTCCTATACCCTGTTGCAGGCCACTGACCCCAGCCTCTTCTCAGTTGGGCTGCACAGTGGGGAGATCTTCACAGCCCGCCAGCTCCAGGAGAGTGACGCTCCCCAGCACATCCTAGTCATCCTGCTGAAAGACCATGGGGAGCCTGTGCTGTCAGCCAGTGCCACCGTCTCCATCTCTGTGGCTGAGATGGTCAAGGAGGTGCTCACTGACCTCACTGACGTGGCACCCACCAACGATCCCAGGAGGCACGTGACTTTCTATCTCATCCTGGCTGTGATTTTGGTGTCAGCAGCCTTCTTCATCACCATGTTGTCAGTGGGCATCTTCAAGTGCTACAAGTGGAGGCAGTCAAAGGAGCTCTTCCACAGCTCCAGGAGCACCCTGTACAGGTCACCAGGGCCTTTCCACCACATTGATGCTGTGCGGGGTGGCTTCACTCCACCCAGCTTCTACCACCAGGTCTATCTCACCACAGACTCTCGCCAGAGTGATCTCCTGTGTAAAAAGCCCTTCACTTCCAGCCCCCTGGGGAGCCGCCAGAGCACCATGAGGAATGGTGAGCCAGGGCTGTACCATCAGATTGTGGGCACCGCCAGCCGGCTTCCCACGCCTGCTGAGGTAATGTAGCTCCTTCCTTGGCCTGTCCTGGTGCCGGGCAGAGGCATGGCTCATTTGTGCCATACATATATGGTAGCGGATTGGGGTTGGGGGGGAATATCCAGTCGCGCCATCCCTCTAAAGAGTGGTTAGTTATAGCTGAACAGGTCTTCTCTGGAGTCAAATGAGACATCCTGAATGTCGACGTTTGCACCATAGTGAGCAGGATCAAGTGAGTCATTTTGCTCAGGTTAGCAAACATGTGTCTTTCTGATGCAGTTTTGGGTATGCCTTGTGTGAGTAACTCGTAGAGGCTGAGGTCAGCTTGCAGCCACTTGCAAATCCTTGGCAGAAAGTTTGCTGCTAATGGTATTTCCTTCCCTTTGCAAAATGAGAGCCGAGGGGAGCACTTGCAGGGTCAGGAAGGGAACATAGCTTCTGTGTGTCATGCCCTGGTGTGGGCTAGGGAGGTGGTGGCGCAAATGGGGCTGGGAGCCACCAGCTGCCAGTGGCGGATCGGGGCGTCGCTTCCCACAGTGTAGTATGCAAAGCTGAAGGACAATGCTGGTTCCTCCGTTTGACAGACTGTGGCCACAGAGCAGACCCTTCCGTCCGTGTCTCACTTCATGTTTGACTCCTGATGGTTCCGGCTTTGTTTCCATGGAAGTTTTGTGATGATGTTAACTTCAGGGTGGAGGGGTGGGATTGCAGACTACCCCAGTCTCTTGCAGGGCTCCACTGAGCTGGACTATGGCTCTGAGCAGGATAGTGAGTCCTCCACCCAGGTGTTGTTTTAAAAAACCTATTACAAGCCCTGCATGATTTGTAATATGCTGTCTCTGGGTGATGTCTAATGTCCTGACTGAACAAAACGCAGCCAGAAAGGCGTTTGCTCATGGCAGGCAGGTTCTGTGCTTCTCCCCCGGTGGGAATTGTGCAGCTTAATTTGAGAGCTTTCAATTACAAGAACGCTTCAATCCTCAGAAGTGAGGCTAGGTAGTGGATCCAGCAGAAGGGGGTAGGAGATCTGATGGGTTGCCAAGATGGTCGGCACCGGTAACGTGTCCCTTCCTGGGAGGCTGTGAGTAGGAGAGACCAGTTCCTTGTGGCAGAAGGAAGTGAGGTGCAGTGGAAGCTGTGCATGGGTGTGGGGCTGTGTGTGCCGCCTGCTTGCTGTAGCCGAATCACAGACTGAGGCAGAAACATCTCAGAATTATTTTATGCCTTTTTTTTTTTTTCTTTTTTCCTTCTTGCGTCACTGCTCAGACTCGGCACTTCTGATTTGTGGCAGGTGGGAACAGCTGCAGCAGCTGCAGGAGCAAGTGTTCCTCTGCATTGTGCAGACTGTGCTACAGCTGGGGACAAGGATGTCCCCTCCACCAAAGGGTCGTAGCAAGATGCCTCTGGGGGTGGGGGCAGTAAATGATTTGAGAGTGGGGATGGAAGGAGGTGATAATGGGCAGGTGGTAAGCCTGAGCACTAGCCATGGCTCCCCCTTACTCCCCAGTACTACACTGGCAGTGAGAAACCAGCTGGGCTGGCACCGGGCCCTGGATTTTCAGTCTCTGTAGTGACAGAAGATCCTGCCCAGTGCCACAGACCGTGTCAAGCCTGCAAAGGCTTTACACCTCTTTGCTTTGCAGGGTAACAGCCAGACCCAAAAACTGATGCAGTGGGGATGGTGCTGACCCCATCTGTGGCAGGTAGTGTCCTGCCATGAGGGATCCTACCCTGCAGGATCTCTAGTGATCCCTCAGCTCCCCGGGTCATATAGGTCAGAGCCTTTCTACAGGAGCCTTTCTACTTCTCCACCCTAGACACCCCATGCCCTTCCTGCCTTGCCATCATCCCCATCCCAGGCTTTGGCAGACCTAAGCAACAGCAGGATCCCCCGTGTGAAGCCCATCCCTTGCTCCAGCCGCTTGGTGACTGAGCCACCTCAGGACACTGAGCAGATTCTCCCAGACCGTGTGGCCTTCACAGGGGACTTCTGCTGAGGCACTGCAGCAGCACCAGACCCATTCCCAGGGGCACAGCACCCTGTGTTGTGGCAATGTCTGTCACCCAGCTGTAGTGTCCAGGGCCCTGCCTGGGATGGGGACAGGGCACATCCCAGAGTCAAGGTCACTGCGACAGCTTCCTGCTGGTGACACCGTGGGAAGCCCTCGGGGAATGAGCGTGCCCAAAGAGGTATTGGTCTCTGGAAGCCGGGGACTCCACTTGTCCAGCGCTTCGCTGCGTTAGCCCTTTAAGAACGCCTTTTCCCCTCCCCCGGAGCAGGCGGTAGGCGGGACCCGGGCGGTGTTCTGCACCAATCGCGAGGTTCCTTGCTCCGTCTCTCCCTGACTGGCAGCAGGGTGCTCCCGTCCCGTGGCTCTTGGAACGGGCAGGGAGGGGCTGCAGAGGGGAGGGAGGCCCCTCGACGGCAGCACCTCCACTGTCTCTGTCCTCGCCTAGAAGGATGGTGACCCCTGTCACCGTCCTCCGTGCCGGGCGTGGGTGCCCCCAGCCTCTCTCGCCTATTCCCCCAGGTGCCCTTGTGCCCAGGTGGTGGAGACAGGCAGGGTCCCAGGCAGGAGCTGGCTCCCCTGCCTGCCACATCACTGTGGAACCCAGCCCCCCAGGGTCTGCGTGCACCCAAGGGAGGTCAGGGTGGCCTTGAGTGCACTGAGGACAGGATTCCAAGGCATGCCTGCAGAAGGCTTCCGCAGGGATGTGAACTGAGCTAACACTCTGCAGCTTGCCACCATCCTCTGGGACAGGGAGAGGGGGAAACTACTGCTCCGCTCCCCCTGGGGAGGCTCAGATGCCTGCTTTTGCCCTCTGGGAGATTGCTTAGCTGCAAAGCTGTGTCTGCAGCAGAATTCAGTATGTGTGTCTGGCAGGCGGGAGGCTCGGACCTTCTTCCCAGTCCGACGTCCTGACCTGAGGTTGCAATCTGGTGGTGGTCTAGCAGGCTTGCTGGCTGGCTCCGTGCATTTGCAGTGAGTCAGGTACTGTGAAGGTTGACCCCTTCCTTTTCGCAGGATGAGGAAGGGGCATCCAGCTGGGTGTGTGTGGGGAGCAATTGTGTTCCAGCTTTGAATGGCGCACCCATTTCTGCCTTCTCACCTTCTGCCTCCAACACCCATGGGGGGCTGGCAGGTATGGGCATCCCTGCCTCAGTGCAAGCTCTCCTGGCTGATGGTAGTACTGGTGGCAGTGATGCCTCACTTAGAGAGGCAATTCTGGGGTCCAGGCAGCAGCCAAAGCATTAGCTGGGGAGGAGAAAAGGGGTGCGAGAAGAGCCGCTGGCACCTCAGGCCTCTAACAGGCACCTTTTCATCAGGCATGAAAAGTCCTTTGGCCCAAGCTCATGACAGCTGCCCTTTGTCTGTGGGCGCGATGTGAAGCCACCATTGTGGAAGGGGGAGCTCACAGGGAGGGCTTGTACCTAGCTTCCAGGCTGCCAGGACGTGCAGTTTCCCTGTGAACAGGAAACGAGCTGTCGGAGCAAGTGACTCAGGCTGGCAGAGGGGAGGCCGGGGGTGGCAGCCCCGCTGATGCCGGCTCGGGCCCCCGATTCCTGCACCTCCGGGGACCCACCGCTGGCCGAGAGGGAAGGGAGCTCCCGGCCAATTGGGTGCTGATCTAAAGCCGGGGGGGGAGGGGGGGGAACTCTCCTTCTCCCCCCCCCGTCCACCTCCGCGCTGGGGCTGTGATTCAGTTCCCCTCCCCCACCCCACCCCCTCTGCTCAGAGGCTGACAGCCGGAGCCGCAGCCTGCTGGAGCCCCGGAGCTGTTTTCCAAGCCGTGGAAGAGAGACCCAGCGATTTTTTTACAGCTCCTCAGCGCCTTCTGCGTCCCGGGCCGGACGCGCACAGACATGGAGAGCGTCAGCCTCCAGCGACCCGCCTGGAAATGGCAAGTACTGAGTTTGTTTTTGCTCTGCGGCTGGGGCTGGGTCTCCGGGCAGATCCGCTACTCGGTGGTTGAGGAGTCAGAGGTGGGAACTGTGGTGGGGAACGTGGCCCGGGACCTTGGCTTGAAGGTGGAGGAGCTGCCAGGTCGCAGGCTGCGCCTGGGTTCAGAGGAGAGCCTGCGCCACTTTGCCGTGCGCCTGGACAATGGCGCGCTGGTGGTGAGCCAGCAGCTGGACCGGGAGCGTCTGTGCGGAGCGGCTGCCAGCTGCGTGCTGTCGGTGCAGGTGGTGACAGAGAACCCCCTGCAGCTCTTCCGCTTGGAAGTGGAGATCCTGGACGTGAATGACAACTCCCCGAGCTTCCCCACCTCTCGCCGCACCCTGCGTGTTGCCGAGTCTGCCACAGTGGCTGCGCGCTTCCCCCTGGAGAGTGCGCAGGACCCCGATGTGGGCACCAACGCTGTGGGCTCCTACCGGCTGAGCCCCAACTCCCACTTCTCCCTGGACGTCAAACAGCAGCAGGATGGCAAACTCTTCCCGGAACTGGTGCTGGAGCATGCCCTGGACCGGGAAGAGCAGCCAGAACTGCAGCTGGTGCTGACGGCTGTGGATGCGGGAAGCCCAGCCCGCTCAGGCACGGTGCAGATAACAGTGCTGGTCCAGGATGTCAATGACAACGCGCCCACCTTTGACCGCGCTACGTACAAGGTGCAAGTCCCGGAAAACATGCCTGTGGGAGCCCTGCTCCTCCAGCTCAATGCGTCTGACCCTGATGAGGGCCCCAATGGGCAGACACAGTACTCCTTTGGGGTTCACACCTCTGACTCGGTCCGGAGGCTCTTTGCCCTGGATCCCCGCAGTGGTGAGGTCCGGGTGAGTGGGGCCCTGGACTTTGAGGAATCACCTTTCTATGAGATCTATGTGCGAGCCCACGATGGAGGGATCCCGGAGATGGAGGGCCACTGTGTACTGCAGGTGGAAGTGGAGGATGTCAATGACAACCCCCCAGAGGTGTTGCTCACCTCCCTGCTGAACCCAGTGCCAGAAGACACCCCACCGGAGACCGTCATGGGGCTCTTCAACATACGGGACCGAGACTCGGGGGCCAATGGGGATGTGAGCTTGGAGATCTCCCCTGATGTGCCTTTTGCCATCAGGTCCCTTCAGAACCACTTCTCCCTGGTAACCCGGGAAAGCCTGGACCGAGAGTCCACCTCACAGTACGTAGTGGAGCTGATTGCCCGGGATGGTGGGTCTCCCGCTCTCACCACGACCCTCATGCTGCTCCTCAACATATCTGACGTGAATGACAACCCCCCGCGCTTCTTGCAGCCCTCCTACGATGCCTTCCTCCCAGAGAACAACCCACCCGGCTCCCTGCTGTGCACCGTCTCTGCCTCGGACCCTGACGACGGGGATAATTCCCGGCTTGTTTACTCCATAGAGAGTGGCCAAGTGCAGGGTGCCCCCACCTCTTCCTTTGTCCACATCAACCCTGACAATGGCAACCTCTATGCTCAGCGCACCTTCGACTTTGAGCAGCTGCAGGTTCTGCTGGTCTCTGTGGCCGTGCGGGACTCGGGGTCCCCCCCGCTCCATGCCAATGTTACTGTCTACATCTTCGTGCTGGACCAGAATGACCACCCCCCCACCATCCTGCACCCTGCCAGTGACAGTGATGTCCCAGCACCCCAGAGAGTCCCACTGTCTGCCCCACCGGGCTACCTGGTCACCAAGGTGACAGCAGTGGATGCAGATGCCGGGCACAATGCTTGGCTTTCATACCGACTGCTGCCGCAGTCCACCGACCCCTCCTTGTTCCACGTGTCGCTGTACAACGGGGAGGTGCGGACGGCGCGTGCCCTTCAGGCCACTGACGTGGCAGCGCAGCAGCTCATTGTCCAGGTGATGGACAACGGCGACCCACCGCTCTCCACCACCGTCACCATCACCGTGGCCCTGGAGGAGGTGACCCTGGAGGACAGCTACAAGCCTCGGGATTTCCTGGCTGGTGCCAAGGAGAAGCCGGACCTGACCCTCTACCTGATCATCGCGCTGGCAGCCGTTAGCACCGTGGCGCTCGCCACCGTCACCCTCCTGGCTGCCCGGTGCCTCCGGCGCAGAGGCCGTGCCGCCGCCTCGCCCTGCTGCTGCTGCTGGCTCAGCGAGTCGCCCTCCCGGGACTTCTTCAAGCACTCCAGCCCCAAGCTCCAGCTCAGCTCCGACGGCACCCTTAAGTACATGGAGGTCACCCTGCGACCCACCGACTCCCAGTCCCAGTGCTACAGCACCTGCTTCTCCCCCGGCTCCGACCGCAGCGACTTCACCTTCCTGCGGCCCTGCCCGCCCCCCGCGACCCTGCCGAGGGAAACCGCGGCTTTCCTCTCCGCTCCCGGTACGCTGCGGGACCCCGGCCAGGTGAGAGCCTAGGGGCAGGGGAAGGCGGTGCCGGCGCAGGGCTCGCCGGGCGGCCGGGCCGCGCCTTCCCCCCCGCGGCCGCCCTGGCTCCCCGG
>JAVJGG010000043.1:1093879-1110164 GCA_035590195.1 Aviceda cuculoides
TTGAGGTTCTTTGTGCCAAGTTCCCTTTATTGTGGAATGCGCACCTGTGTTCTTCTAATTGGCATCTTTCTTTTTTTGTCTTGTTTATTCTGTTCAAGGTCTTCTAAAGGTGTCTGGAATGCCCTTGCCACTGTTAAGCTAAATATGTGTCCACACATGCACACCTGCACCAGTAGGGATGTCAGGGTAAACACTGACAGATTCACCTTCTGTCCACTTTTTGATTGAAAAAGTTGTGAAAACTGGCGTGTGCTGGGCAGAGGCACCAGCCAAGCTGCAGCCTGCAGCAGTCCTCTCCCTCCAGTGCTTCCGCTGGATTGCGGAGCCAGGCCCCTGGGACTGTGACCCCTCCGTCCCTCTCATGCCCCATCATGGCTCTTCTGGCATCTTTTCACAGAATCACAGAAGTGTTTGTGTTGGAAGGGACCTTCAAAGATCATCCACTCAAACCCCTCTGCCATGGGCAGGAACATCCGTCACTAGATGAGGCTGCTCAAAGTCTTGTCCAACCTGACCTTGAACACTTTGAGGGATGGAGCATCCACAGCTTTTCTGGGAAACCTGGTCCAGTGTTTCACCACCCTTATTGTAAAACATTTCTTCCTTATGCCCAACCCAAACACCACCCTCTTTCAGTTTAAAATACTTGCCCCTTGTCCTTTCATGACAGACTCTGGTAAAAAGTCTTTCTCCATCTTTCTTATAAACCCCCTTTATATACTGAAAGGCTGCAGTACAGTGTCCCCAGAGCCTTCTCTTCTCCAGGCTCAACAACCCCAGCTCTCTCAGCCTCTCTCCATAGCAGAGCTTTTCCAGCCCTTGGACCATTTCTGTGGCCTCCTCTAGACCTGCTCTCACAGGCCCATGTTTGTTTTGTGCTGGGGACCCCAGAGCTGAGCACAGTGCTCCAGGGAGGTCTCAGGAGAGTGGAGCAGAGGGAGACAATCACCTCACTTGACCTGCTGGCCACGCTGCTGGTGATGCGGTCCAGGAGACACTTGGCTTTCTGGGCTGCGAGCGCACATTGCCCACTCGTGTCCCATTTGTCACCCACCAGTACCCCTAGTCCTTCTCCGCAGCGCTGCTCTCAATCCATTTATCCCCCAGCCCGTATTGGTGTTGGGGATTGCCCCCCCCAGGTGCAGGACCTTGCACTTGGCCATGTTGAACTTCAGGAGGTTCACACGGGCCCGCTCCTCCAGCCGGTCTAGGTCCCCGATGTTTCCCCCCACAATATCTGCTCTCGCCACCCTCCTATGCACCATGCAGCGAGGGTCTCCCTACACTCCTCTTCTCCATTCCCCCGCTGCATCTCCAGCCTCCTGTTTTCTCCGAGCTCCTCCCCACCACCACTGTCCTCCCACACAGCATCTCAGGCTGTGCCCAGCTCCAAAGTAGCAGCAGAACAATCAGTTTTTGCTATTTCCAGCCACTCGTGTGATGATGGGCAGTGACAGGCGAGCCAGTGGGCCGAGCATGGCTGGTAACTGAGCCTTTCCCTAGTAGCAGACACCAATGAAGGTCTTTCTCTGTTGAATTTCATGCAAATGGTGGAAGAGTAGCGTGTCAGAAACTTCCACCTGGCCATTGGATCTGGTTGAAACCACTCAACAGCTTCCAGAAGCCTGGGGTAATTGAACAAGTGGATGGGCAGTGTGGGGGGAAAAGGCTGAAAAAGGGAAAAGGAGACAGTTGTCAGGACAATGTAACCTGGAGAATGTGCAGCTAGCGGGATATGCACCACAGCTGGTGTCACCGCAGCTTGGGGAAGGCCAGGAGACCTGGGACCGACTGCTGGCACCTGGGCTATGCAGGCTTCCCACCCTCAGCTCCTCACTGACAGGCACAAGAGGAGCAGGAGAAATAACTGCCACCCTGGGAAGTTTAGGAAATAATTGTAAATCCTCAGGTTTCCATCCCAAATGCACTCAAGAGTTAAAGCCAGTAGTGGTACTCACTTTGCCAGATGAGGTTCCACATGTTCTGCAGTGAATCAAAAGACGTGCAACAGTCTTTGGACTAAAATTACAGCTTCTTCTGGCTGGTTTGCATTTGTCTGCCTGTTCAGATGCTTGAGTATTGAGTGATTCCTCCACAGCTCCTGCAGCACGCAGACCATGGAGCTGCTCTCAGTTGCCACCTCGGGGCCTTGGGAAGGTGTGAGCGGAGCCCAGTAGCCTTAAAAATCACAGCTCCTTCTGGAAATCCCTTTGAAGTCATCGCTTTGCAGGAACAACCATAATCTAAGTGGTGCAGCACTTTCCTAAGACTGAGAGCCGCTGTGCTTTAATGCGGGCTGTGGACCTCTGAGTGAAGGAGGAGTTGTGCTAGTAAAGGGGCTCTGCTGTGAAGGGAGGGTTTTCCCCCACCAAAGCCTCTGGGGCTGCAGAGCTCAAATCACTAGCTTGTGCCGGGTCCTGGGGAGCCTGGGAGAGAAGTTGCCTTTTTGGGGAGTATTTAAGGTGGTTGTTCATGCCCGATGATGCAGCCCATGCCAGACCCCAGCCTGTTTGTGTGTCTTTTGCTCAGCAAACACCTTGGAGGAAACCGTGGAAGCCCAGCAAGGGTCAGACAGTTGCCTCTGCCGGGTTGGGGGTTGCCCTGGTGGGTCTTGAAACAGGAAAGGTTGAAGACCACACAGAAGCTCATGGCTTTAGATGGGACTGTAGTTTCCCATCAAACACTGCAGAGAAAATGCTGCTTTAAGGCACTACGAAGCTGCTTAGAGCCCAGATTTGCTCTGAGCATGGGTTACAGCCCCATGGTGCAATTTTGGAGTGGATTTGGGGCGCTGCGACAGGCAGGAGCTGTGTGGACACTGGGAGCAGGTGTTGTTACTGGGTAACTGCTCTGCTTTCCCCCCGTCCTGTGGAGCCGAGCTAATCCTGAGACTGAAAGCTGAAGGTTTTGTAGCGATGTCTCCTCGTCCCACCCTACTTCCCCTTCCTTAGCTAAGAGACCACAGAGCTGGTCCCCCATGCTGTGCACGATGCCAGTGAGTGCTCCTGTTCGCAGTGTTCACCCTTTTGTCTGTTAACAGCCCACATCTCAGCAGATTCAGTGTATGGGCTTCTTTCTAGATTATGTAGACCTCCTCAGCAGAATGTTTCCTTCCCTTATTGATCATCCTGGGCCAATAATCCTTTTATCTGCATTTGTTAAGGCCCTTGAAGTCTGAGCCAGCTGGATCCTGCCAGGTGGGACAAAATCTGGAGAGTCTTTTATGGAGAAAGGGAAATATCCTAGTGATGGGACACGTTTCTTATTCTGGAAAGCCCCCAGAATATCAGGAGTTTCATCATCACAGCGTTATGTATAGAAATGCTATTCTAGGTAATTTAGCAGGTGCTATGTGTATTAGTTTAATTTTTCTATCTCCATCTGCTTCCTGCACAGCTGAGCACATGCCATGGCTGGCTGCAGAGGCACAGGGATCTGACAAATAGGCACAAAAACCTTTCCAAAGAATTTCTCAAAATATCCTTCCTGGCGTGTTTGGGGCATAGATGGCAGCAGGATGGGCTGGGTGAAATAATAATGGTCTCAGCTCCGGCTCATCCAGGAGGGCTGGAAGAGTCCCCAGGAGAGGGGACTGCCCCCAGTCCCCATTTTAGAGACATCACGGCCTTTCGTTCTGCCTCTGCCTGGCAGAGCAGCACCCCAGCAGCTCCACGGGCTGGATGTAACGACTGGCCAGTGCTTTGGGAGGCTGCAAATCTTCCCTCTGCTTGCCTGCTAACATTTTTCAATCCCATCTTTGCAAAGTCATGATCTTAAAGCTGGGCCTCATCCAGGTCCTCTCCAGCCCTTGTAATTGCATTACAGAAGCAGCCGGGAACGTGGGGAGTGTGGGGGAAGGGCCGGCAGCATCCTCTGTTAAGGAAGGGAGAAGGGCAGAAAATAGTGGCAATTTTGGAGCTGGTGCCATTGTTTCAGAGGCTGGGGGAGGTGGGAGGGTGGTGGGCTGGGGCTGTGGGAGGCTGGCGTGGGTGCTAGGACAGAGGGGTGGGTCTGTATCCCCGCTGTGGGTCTGTGTCCCCAGCACACCGTGAGCTCAGCAGAGGCTGAGCACTGGCAGGGATGGGATCATTCGCTCTTGCTTGTCGCTTTGCCAGCCAAGAAATGGCGCAGGCGGAGGTTTTACTTCTGCCGCTGCCTCCAGCTGGAGCTGTGTGTGGGAGGTGGTGGGGAGGGCTTGGAGGAAGCTGGGAGAGAGGAAAGAGCAGTGCAGGGGGAGTTAGGCTTGGGGTGGGGGGCGCAGCCTGAGGGGGACCGGGGACTGCCTGGGAATGGGACTGGAGGAATGGGCTTGAAGATACCCCCCTGGCCCTGGGAGCTGGGTGGGGAGGGGAGGGCAGAGTGCTGCCCCAGACATGCTGCCAGTGCAGGTGATGGGAGCGTGGGAGCAGCAGCCAGAGCTGGGGAGCAAACAGGAGTGAGAGGGGAAGAGGCTGAGAGGAGAAACAAACCCCAGCCACATCTTCCTCCCTGGAGCGGGGAAGCCTGGGAGCAGCTGGGGCTGTGGGGTGGGAGCCGTGCTGGCTGGGGGGGCCACTGCCATAGGAGCCAGAAAGCCCCAGATGAGAGAGGAGGGAGGATGCTGAGGGTGTCTTGGGGAATTCCCCAGGGCAAGTGCTGCCAGGAGCCCTGCCAGGCACTTCAGGGTGCTGGGGTCTTGTCCGCAGGGTGCTGGGCTGTCCTCTCCAGCCACTGGGACTCTGACGGCACTGCTCTGGCATGAATAAACTATTCCAGTTTGTTGTGGTGCTGCTATGGCTTGTGTTTCCAGCTGCAGAGGGAGGAAAACAATTTTTCAGGAATCCATCAGGCAGTCGTGCAATAAACGTTTGCAAGGCCTTCGGCTGCCATAGTGACGAGCTCCATAGCAACCCCACAAGGAAATGAATAATTCTGTGCTCGAAGTGGAAGTTAAAAAGGGATGTGGTGGTCGGGAGTGCCGCAAAATAGCCCATCAGCAGAGCCCCCAGGTCCACCCTGTGCTGCTCGGGTGGGTGCTTGTGGAAGTCCTCGGTAATGGGGCAGCCTTGCCATGCAGCATGTGCTGGGGCTGTGTCAAGGCTGCAGGGCAAGCCTTTCATTTCATCGCTCCCTAATTTCCATGGAGGCCGTTTTAATGAAGGTATTTGCAGGTCGTGCACTGGCTGTACCTGCCTCTGCTGTCCCGTGCTCTGTCCACCATGTCCTGAGCCCCCTAAGATGCTGCATCCCTGGGTTTGTCTCAAACAGGGGTTTGTTTCCTTCCCTCCAGTCCTAGCTGTGCTGGAAACACTCCTGAAAATGAAAGCCAGCTCTTTTTTTGAGCTTTGAAGTGTGGAGTAGAATTGAAGAGAGAGAGAGAAAAAAAATCTATCCTATGGGGGATGGGTTTTTAGAAAAAAACCTATTGAGTCAACGGCATTTGTATTAAAAACAGCGAGTCCTTGGAGTCATTTCCATAGGAACCAGCCCCTCCGTTCCGGGAAGCCTCCCTGCAGCAGCACCCAAGGCTGCTGCTGAGCGGGGAGCAGGGCTGCAGGGGGGGGCTCTGAGGTCTGCCCGCCCCAGGCAGAGGGAGCAGGGCAGGGCAGGCTGCTCGCTATTGAATCAGTGATTCACAGCTCTGATTCACAAGTCCATCCTATAGCTGTGGAAAACGGCCAGATCTGGTCATCAGCTGTGTGCCTTTTTCCAATGCGAGAAGTTATTTTTGAGCATTTTTAGATTACAGCACTTGTTTTTTTTCTGTGCCTCTGAATTCTGGATGATTGCACTGCAAGTAATTGAGGCACTTGAATTTCCTGCTTTGAGAAGTGAGCTCAATACCGGTTTTTGCAGCTCCAAGGCATTTCTAAAATAGCTTTTCTGCATGGCATCATGGGGAGCAGGCACACAGCTTTGGGGCTGTTTGTGCAAAATTTGGGAATACTGGGTGCAGTAAGTTTGCAGAAAAGGACCTGGGGACCATCAGGTTGAACATGAGTCACCAGTGCACCCTTGCTGTGATGGAGACTGACTGGGTTTTACTGGTAAGATTGTAGCCAGCAGGTCAAAAGAAGAGATGGTTGCCCTCAATTCATCTCTTAATGGGACCACACCTGGAGCACTGTGCCCAGTTTTGGGCTCCCCACTGCGACAAAGACGTGGCCATATGGGAGCTACCAAAATGATCAGAGGTCTGGAGCCCAAGGCAGGGGAGGAGAGGCTGAGAGTGCTCCTTCAGCTTGGAGGCATGAGAGTTAGGAGAAGGGTCTCATTGCTGTCTTCAGAGGTGCACGGTGAAAGGATGAGGGGTAGCGGGCAGACATTGCAACAAGACAAATTTGGAGTAGATGTTAGGAGACGTTTTTCATCCCAGGGTGGTCAATCACTGGAACTGGAGGCCAGAGGGGAAGATCAATCTCATACTTAAAATGTGGCTGGTCAGGCCCTGAGCATCTAATATCAAGTTGGGTCCAGCTGAAAGCTTGGCCGTGCATTGAGTGGGGTGTTGGGACAGAGACCTTCCCACCTTCATTAGACTGGGTCCTTCATGTCCCACTCCAGCTGGATCAGTCTGTGGTTTTGTGATCCCACAGGGCGTTAAGGGGATGTAAGGCTTTGGCTGTCCCCCTGACACTGCAGTACAGCCATAATGCAGGGGCTGATGAAGCCCACCATGTGAGTTCATGTGTGTTCACTCCCTTTCTAAGACTAGAAGAAAGGAAAAGGGTCTGAAAGGCTCCTCATCTCCTCTTCCTTCAGGGATGAACCTCCCTCTGCTCCCTGGTGGTGTATGGTCACCCCTCCCTGAGGGCGCACAACTCTAGAACAAGAGCTCAAACCAACCCAAACAAGATCCACACGTTTCTCGGTACAGCCGCTCCTCTTGTGCCACGCACCGGAGGGGTTGAGCTGTGTCGCACAACCCCCTCCCAGGCTGCAGGGACTAACCACCGTCCTTCTTCCCCCTGCTTTCCAACCCAGGCCTGGACAAGTCTGGTGCTTGGTGGTGGCCAGCTCTCCTGTCTGCGCCTGCATGCAGCCGTGGGGCCAAGGGTCACTGGGGTGGAGAGCGAGGACCACCTGGTTAGGGAGTTCGGTGAGGCTGGGGGTCCTGGTCCTACTTCCCAGGTGAATGCCCTGACCACAGAATGAGCCTTTCCTTCCATGCATTCCTGCTGGCCTAGGGCACAGAGGCATGGCTTTGACAGGAGGCAGGAGGAGCTTCTGCCCAGTGCAACCCATTGCCTGAAGGAGAGGCAGGAGGGGAGGAAAGAGTCTTTTGGGAGGTGGAAAATGTGATGCTGGCACTGCCACGTCGAAGAGGGAGTTGAACATGGGCCTCTGATTTCAAAACAGAGTTCAAGCCACCAGAATATTACAATCTAAAAAAAAAAGAAAAAAAGATTGGCACTTCCCTGTGCTTTTCCTTTCCCTGTCCCTGGATCCCACCACTGTGCTGGGGCAGCCCCTAGAGCCAGAAGCAGTGGCTGGGAAGCAGCGGGGTGTTTCTGGGCAGCTTTCCTGCAGCCCTGAAAAACCTGGGAACCTCAGCCGCCAGCCACGGGGGCAGCTGGTGGGGCAGGAGCTGCTGGTGTTAACTGGTGGCTGAACGGGTTGTGGTTTGCGATGGTGTTTAGGTTCGTAAGTCCTTTATTGGATGTAGCTCGGGGTGCTATTCCCAGCCCTGCTTGTGACATTAACAGGTCACTGCAGCCCCAGGGCTGTCCCCTCCTTGTCCTCGCTGCCTGGACTGCCCGCGCGCTGCCGGCTGGCATGACACCGAGTGCAGGGCAGCGGCACCCACGTCCAAGGAGTCTCAGCACAACCGTCACGCAAGCGCTGAAATCAATTTGCGAGGTGGGCAAGCCTCGCTTCTGGCCGCCTTGAAACTGTGCCACCGCACACATAGCGGAGGATGGATATAAATAGTTTTTGGGATGCCCTGGGTTGCAGCAGACGGCAGGTATTTCAGAGGCGGTGCTGTTGACGGTGTCGTGCCAGGGCAGTCTCTGCTACATTAGGGATTGTTTGCATCCTTCACAGATAAACCGGTGTAAGAGCAGTGCCCTGCGCCCAGCTGGGGCTGGATTAGGCCGGAGGTACAGAAGGGGAAGGGACGGGTGGTTATGTGGTCCTGGCACAGGTCCCGCGTGGTTTTGGACAAATTGCTTAAGACCAGATTTTCTGCAGAGTAACCGGGAGTGTCCATACATGCATCCTTACACTCAGATCTTGTGTTTCAAAGGGAGTTTGCCCATATATACCCCTCACTTGGTCCATACTACGCTGCGTGACTGAGCA
Organism: Aviceda cuculoides; assembly: GCA_035590195.1. NCBI lineage: Eukaryota > Metazoa > Chordata > Aves > Accipitriformes > Accipitridae > Aviceda > Aviceda cuculoides. The sequence continues at coordinate 1,102,163 of JAVJGG010000043.1, forward strand.
GGGCCATGCGGGGCCTGATCAGAGCTCATGGGCGCTCTTATCCATCCCGCGCATCTGCAGGTTTTCTTCCTGCGTGGGGGACATTTGCACAGGGAGGACAGTGAAAGCTCTTGTGCATTCAGGGCTTCCCTCCTTGCAGAGCGATGATGCAGCTGGGGCAGTGACCCAGAGGCGGGAGCTGCCCGCACTACATGCCAGATACAACCCTCGAGGATGTGCCTGTGGGTCCGTCCCATTTCTGAAGTGGCCATATTGAGCCTGTCCTGTGCGTGAAGGCTGCAGCGTGTGCAAACGGGGGGGGGGCTCGGGCAGCGGGACGCTCAGCGCGGGGGTGAAGAGCCCATCTGCCGCCCGGCACGCAGCGCTGCGTTGGCGCGGGCAGCGCCTGCACTGGCTCTGGCAGCGCGCGGGGTGCTGCGTGCTCAAGCGTGGAGCTGTGGCAGGAGACTCCAGGGCTGGGGGAGATCTCGGCTGTCCGAGCGTGTCCGAGCAGGGCTTCGGGGTCTGGCAGCTCCTGGGTGCAAGGGCTGGGTGCACTGTGGTGGAGGAGGAGGAGGAGGAGGAGGAGGCCACCTCCGAGCCTTGCAGCCTGGTGGTTTGAACATTTGCCTGGGAAACAGGCTCAGCTCTCTCCAAGGGGGAGGGCTCTCACCCTTCCCCATCTCAATTCCGGAGAGCTCCCAGCTGCAAGAGCAGGGCAGCCCTTGTCCCAAGCAAGCCAGCACCCAGCCGAGGGGCAGAGCCTGGCATCCCAGTGGGCAGCAAGAGCTGCAGGTGGTCAGAGCACTCAGCTGGGAGAGGGGAGACCGGCAGTCTGAGTGATGTGGTCGCTCAGGGTCAGAGCAGAGGAGGACCCAGGAAGCTGGTGAGATGTTTGGGTTTCTGCTGGAAGCAGTGAAGCTCCGGGGGGGCTCTGGGAGCACAGCCCTGACCTCTTCAGAGGGGAAGTGCCACCACCAGTGAGCGGTGGCCGAGCACAGCTGGCACCTGGCAAACGTGAAAGCGGGTCTTGTTAGACTGCGCACAGACTGCGGATTGTAACCTCGGTCACAAACCCTCCTTAAAGCCTGGCAGCATTCCCAGAGGTTTCCCAGGCGGATCTGTGGTGCTCAGCCCCTCCATCACCCAGTCCCAGGGAACCAAGGTGGGCACCCACCTCCCTTCTCTCCATGTCACTCCAGCCTCCCCAGGACTGTTTGCCGCCAGCTCTGCAGAGCCGGCAGCTGCTTTTGGACCTCCTTCAGAGCAGGTTTCATGCCACTGGGCGGCTGGCTCCATGCCACGATCACACCGTGGGGTTTTCTCACTCTCAGTCTCACAAATGAAGCCGCAGACCAGAGCAGTAGCCTGAAATAGTTTGAAAGGGGCATCCACTCATGTGGCCTGCAAAAGGAACAGAGGACCTGGTTGTACAAGAGTGCGTGCAGCTCTGGGACTTTAGGACCAGCATTTTTTGTGGTGTTAAATTGGTGGGAAGGCACCTACAGGGATTTCGAGGTGATGAAGTGCTGGCTGTCTCTGAAGTCAGCCAGAGTTAGGCAGGTGTTGCTGGAAGCACCACTGAGCCCCCAAGTGCTTTTGGTACTGGGAGACTTCTGAAAGTGTCTTGACTCTTAAGTGTTATCTAATATAAGGATTTAAAGCCTGCAAACTCCCCTCCACCAGCAGACAAGCCCGCAGCCTTGGCTTCTCATGCTCTCTGACAAGACCACACCTCCTGGTCGAACTACAGTAACTTGCTGTTTCTTTTCTTTTCCCATAGCTCCCAGAATGGAGAGGAAGGTGGAGCTTGGCCGAACAACCAGTTTGACACGGAGATGCTCCAAGCCATGATCCTGGCTTCAGCAAACGGTTGGTCTCCAGTGTGTGTGGAAAAACCATGGCACTTGCTCTTGTGAGAACATCTCGGATGCATGCTGTTAGATAAGAGGCTGGTGGGATCGATATTTCTGGGTTGACTGAGGTGGCTTCAAAAGTCCTTCTTCAACAGATGCTGGTGGAAAAGCACTGCTGTCTGTGTTACCCTGCAGAGGAGAGGGGTCGGGAAGGATTCAGACAGAGGAGATACCAGATAGCCATCAGCATCAGGCATGCTGTAGTTGAGGGCGCTTCTTCCATCCAAACTGTATCATCTATGTGCTGGACAGAATGTTATCTGGCTTGTGACAGGGTTGTGTTACATGAAAGAGCCAGTCTTGAGATGTGTCGTAAGCTACTTGGCTTCAGAAAGTCACAGTAAGTGAAATGTCTGCTGTGTTGCAACTCGCCATAAGGCAAGGAGGTAGGAAGCCTGGAAGATTTGCTTGTGGCTAGAGGCTGGACCTGGAATACAGTAAATGCCTGACAGTAGCCGCAACAAGCCTCGTGTCCAGAGATGCCAGCGCGTGCTTTCTGCTCGCACCGGGTCCCTCCACCGAGCCGTGGGCTCGCCAAGGTTTGCCCCACCGGCTGCTGCTGGCTCTTTGCAGTTGTAGTTGCTGGGGTTTGGGTTATTTTGGGTTGGTTTGTTCTGGTTTATGACTGTGCTGCGTAGAAGTGGTGGGCAGGGAGGGGTGTTCCCATGCACCCGCGGTCTCCGTGGCTTTATGTAAAAGAAGTGCAATTATCACTCTGTGCAGCACTACGGATAAAGAGGCTGGTTTTCATACAGCCTTTATTTATAAATACCGCCAAGTCTTTCCCCCCTTGATTTAAAAATAGAAGCAGCAGCACAGCCATAAAACCCTGTGCAAAATGCTTAGGATGTTTCCTTTGAGCTGTTGGGAGAGAAGGAATCTGGGGGAGGAGGGATGGCTTTGCTGTTGCTTTCTTGGAAAGCTGCTGCAGCTGAACTCTGCTGCTCTGCAGACACCAGGCAGCCTGGAGACACAGCTGCCGTGGCCGGGGAAGGGGACGAAGGTCTTGGGCAAGGGAGTTGTTTACACTGAAAGGAAAGAAACAATGCGAAAATGTGTCTCTGCTCTTGAAAAACGACCGTGGAAAAATAGCCTCCGGCCTTGCATGTGGTTATCATCAGCCGGTGCCTCCAGATCCGGTTTCCTTGCTCACAAGTAAAGCTGTTTTTCTGACTGCTGCTCCAGCAGTCCCCAAGACCAAAGGGTTGAGCGGGTCCCTTCCAGGTTAAGCACCGACTTCCACATAGCCCCGGGCACTATTGCAGCAAATCTCCCCCAATCCACAACTCTGGAACAGACCTAACCTCTCCCACGGCTTCAGTGCACCCAGGGGGTTAATTTAAATGAGATCCATCCGCTGGATAAGGGTTTTCCCTGCTGCAGTCCCAGGGAGAGGATGGCTCCATGCATCTCCATCCTTCTCTTGCCCACACCGGTCCCTTGCTTGGATGGATGGATGGATGGATGGATGGATGGATGGATGGGCAGATAGGGACATAGCATAAGCGTTTTCCACCAGCACTGTGTTTTCATGTCTCCCCCACTCTCTGTCCTCCCTGCCCCCCCTTTTCTGCTCTCACTCATTAACAGTGTTGATTGGAGCAGACTTTGATTAGGGGCAGTGCTAATTGCCTATTAAGCTTTGTGCTGCCCATCCTTGGGTAATGTTTCCTGGCTGTTTAAATGATCCTTATCTCTTACTGTCACTTGCTGGTCTCTGTCTGGGCTCTGGGCTGGCAGGTGGGACACAGTGACACAGGTGATGGCACTGGGTGCTCTTTGCCTGCCCCGCTCCTCCCAGGTGTGAGCTGGCCCCGCAGAGCGGTCGCTGCTGACTTCCACCGCGCTACACCAAGCCCATGCTCAAGTCTGCGCCGAGCAGAGACTGCCTGGGAGGCAGAAGTTCCTCTGATCCTGCTCTGCTCCATAAGCATCTGGAAGGGGCTGGTGATGCTCTGCCTGCATCCTTACCCTGTGCCAGGGATTATCCTTCGCTTCAGCAAGAGGCAGACCTGGCCCTGCCATGCCAAGCCTGCACCGTCCAGCCGCTCCGAGGATTAAATCACTTACCCAATGGTTAAATCACCCTCCCAAGCCAGAGTGCCTGGGGAGCTGGTTTCCCCCAGGGCTGTGACCCTGGTGTGGAGCTTCTGTCTCCCCTCCTCTGGATCTTGCCCCCTTGCAGTTGGAAACAATATGAAAAGCCAGTGTTTTGAGCCATCTGAAGGGGCAGAGGCAGCTGCTACCACAGACCAAGGAGCATGGATGCTCCAGGATACCAGACGCTAAAGGGCAGACATTCTGTCCTTAAAATACTCTGGCTTCCAGTGAGAATTTATAGGGGTGCCATGAGATGGCGGGAGAGCAGATGGAAAGGCAGCCCGAGGAGGTCCTTCTCCCCAGCCCCACTGCCTGCAGGCAGGGGCAGACGCGCTATATTGGGTTCTCCTGAACGTCCCACCAGCAGCTGCAGCAGCACATGCTCCGGGGCTGCCCCCGGTTTGCCTCTCCTCCCTTGCGAGGGCGGTGGAGCCGCTAGCTGGTTATTTTTGCCAAAGCCCGAATTCTTGTTTTCCTCCTCAGCATCGTTTGGGATAATGTCTGGCTTCTGGTAAAGGCTGAACGTAACCTTTCCAGCAACAAGAGCTGAAGTGCCCTGCTTGGCAAGAGCAGCTCTGTGCCCATTTATAAACCTCTGTTGTTCCTGTTCTCTCTTCTTTGCAGCCTTAATGTCAATGTTACCTAGAAACAGCCCTTTGCTCTCACCCTGGACCAACAGGCAGGCTGGAGACTTCACGGGCGGCTTTTTCTCCCCCATGAAAGCTGTGCTGTGACTGCAAACTGGTTCACAGGGACCAGTTGTCCTGGATGCCGCCGGGGCCCCCCAGCCTCCTCATTGCCCTGGTGCAGCTGGGGTGGTCCAGTGGGAAAGCGTGGCAGCAGTACCCAGTGGTGAGGGCACAGGAGAAGGTGCCCAAGCCCCCAGTCAGGCTGTATCCAGCTGGAGGAGCCCAGAAAAAAAGATCTGCCCCTCTGCCAGAGCTCATAGTCCACCTGCGAGCTGGCCCCTGACTGCAGCCTGGCCTGACGGCACATCTCCAGCCGTCCTCTCCCTGTTCCTAACACCCTGATGGGTATGGGGTTGAGTTAGTTGTTAATGAAACAAGCTGCTGATGAGGTGGGCTGAGGATTGGGCATAAATATCACTAACTGTATATGCACATCTCCTTCAGCCCTCCTCCAGACCAAGGTCCTCAAAGCCCTGCCGGGTCTGGGACCCATTTAATGAGGAGTGTAGAAAAATTCTCCTGCCAGTGAATGCTTCCACAGCAGAAAGCAACATGGCATTTCCCCACACCGGTTTGCAGTGTTTGTACACCCTCCTGCGCGTCCCCTGGCCTTGGTGCCCGATATCCCGCCTGTTTTCGGACTCACTGTGTGTTTTCCTCCGCCTGCTCCAGCAGAGCAGCTGTAACTTTTCAAACTGCAGTTGCTTAATACTTCCGACCTCTGCGAGGGGATGTGTACACAGCAATATTTCAGGGGGGTGGTGGGATGTGGCCCAGCTTTTTGTGTAGTTTTCTGGCTGGCTCAGCCACCTCCATCTGCTCAGGGGAAAGCAAAGACAACACGGAGGCGTGCACAGATCTGGTCTGGAGCAAGGAGAAAAAAAACGAGGGGACCAGCCCACATTCTCTGCTCATTGTTTTTCTTTATTCCCTCAGTCCCTCTGCCTGTGAAAGGAGGGAGCAGTAGCCCCGGATTCAGCCTTGGGCCCTTCAGGTGCCCTCGCTGGGTTTCTCCAGCCTCCCAGGAGAGCGTGTCCATAGCCACATGCACGAAGCGGTTAAAAGGCTGAAATGGGATCCACAGTATCCAATGCAAAGATGGGGGTTTAGCAAATCATTTCTGAGCAGGGCTGTGCAAGGATCCCATGGTGGGCTGTGCACGGGCAGTGATGCTGGAGCGAGTTCCCACAGCGGCTCACGGCAACAGCGTTCCTTGTGCTCCGCCATCCCCGCCGAGCTCATTTCTCCCCCCGCCTCCGTGCAGCCCCTCTGTCTCCATCTGGTCTCTATCTTCCAGCAGTGCCCCAGCATTGCGGGGGGGCCAGTGCCTTTTCCCACCCCTGCGCTTGCTCTCTCTTTGCTGGGGCTTTGCAGAGCAGCGGGAATGAATTTGCCTTCCCCTCCCCCTGCTCCCAGATCTGGACCTCCAGACACGCTTCAGCATTGATTTGCTTCGTGCTCGGCTTCCTAGAGCCATTTTGTGGTATTGCAGGGGAGGGATTTTCTTCTCTCATGTGCTCTGCTCCCTGAATAAACCTGGCTGGAGAAACACTGGGGGCAGGGTTTTAAATGCAGTGGAAAAAAAAAAAAATAATGGATTTCCCTTAATGCATTACTAATGGTTATGGCTGTACAATATGTTTGTAATGGGCCACTTTCGGAGGGAGGGATGTTTTTCTGTGGAGGCAGCAGCCGCGGGGGGGGGCAGAGCAGAGAGCGTCAGGCAGGCAGGGAGGGACAGGCAGCCCCATGGCCGCGAAGGGCAGGGGAGAGGTTGCCCTGCTCCGGCCAGCCTCCAGCCCCAAATACCAAACCTTTAACAATGATGTGAGATGGAAACCAGGGATTTTGGTGCCGGCTGCGCCATGCTCCCCAGTACACACATTGCAGCGGTCCCACGGAGCGGTAGTGCTGAAGGGTAACGATGGGTGGGGGGCGAAGGTTGGTGGCGCTGAGGTCTGGGTTTGACACCCGGTGAGAGCCTTTCGGGGCTGCTGGGGCTTGGGGTGGGCTCCGGCCAGCACTAACAACCTGCCCTTCTTTTTTTGTCCCCTCCTCCGGTGTCCCCCATAGAAGCCGCTGATGGCAACTCGACCCTGGGCGGCGGGACGGGTACCATGGGGCTGAGCGCCCGCTACGGCCCCCAGTTCACCCTGCAGCACGTCCCCGATTACCGGCAGAACGTCTACATCCCGGGCAGCACCGCCACCCTCACCAACGCCGCTGGCAAGCGCGACGCCAAGAGCGCCGGTTCCTCGGGAGGCAACAAGAAGAAATCCGGGAAGAAGGAGAAGAAGTAGAGAAGAGAAGGAGACCTTAGAGCTACAGGGCAGCCGGCTCCAGCACTCCCCCAAACCACAGCCCAGGCCGGAGGACGAATGTGATTTTTTTTTTTTTTTTTTGTGATGCAAATAGTAGGAAATGCTGCGAATGTATCTCATCATCATCAGAGCTAGGAGCAGGGTCTCGCTGCTGTTAGATCTCGTGATGAAAACCAATCCAGAAGCTAAACCGAACACAAACAAGTGCCCTGTGAATACTTGCTAATGTTTTATACGATCCCTCGGGTATTAGAATATGCAAGGGTGGAAGGTCTTTTGCCACATCTTTGGATCCGATTTGTTCCCAGATAGTCCGAGAAAGTCACAAGTCTTGTGCTCGGCTTTGCCCAATGTAAATAACTTTGATGTGGATCTTTTAATTTATAGACCTTCAATCATTTTTTTGGAAAGGAAAAGGCAGTTCCTAGCTTAGACCCCATGCTCCAGATCTTTGCTCTTAAACTTTCCATTAGTAAAATTCACCCTCAGTTAATGATAGCGATGGATTTGTTGCTGAGAAGTTGGTAGGGAGTGCTTCAGTTCCTGCTTACCTGTTACCCAGGAAAAAAAAGTAAGTGTTTATATTGCATGAGTCAAAGGGAATATGGCAAAGCTGCATCCTCAACATTTTTTTTTTAAAGTGCAACCACCCATGGCCTGAAATATGAGACAACCCCCCCCCCCCCCTCCTGATGTCTGAGAGGCAGGGAATTCAATGAGGAGCATGCCAAGGTGTGCAGCAGCTGCCCCAGCGGTTCTAGGGGTCTCCGAAGAGCAGACACATCTCATCCCTTCTTTGCAGTAAATATTTATATGTACAGTTAATGTTCTTCTGGAATTAAAGCTGAGAGAGCCTCGCTCCCCTGCGGCCGGGCAGCCATCTGGCTGAGTCCCCGCCAAGGGCGCCAGGGGAAGATGCTTCACGTTTCTGCACAGCGCGTCTGCATGCACGTCCTTCACCGCACGCCGGCACTAGCGCAGTCAGCTCCACGCACCC
>JAVJGG010000043.1:1112354-1139977 GCA_035590195.1 Aviceda cuculoides
CCCCCCTGCACGTTCCCCTGCACCCCTCGGAGCCAGCCCTTCTCCCCTCCCTGTGCACACGAGGACAACCCTGATCACACGCATGCACACGCGTGTGCACACACACACGCACCCCCACACACACTCGTGTGCGCGCACCAGAGGGGGTTCCAACCGGAGCATCCTCCTCCGGGGCAGGCGGTCCCAGCGCACAGGGGAGGGCCCGGGGGCCAGGGTGGTGACGGGGCAGGGACCTGGGGCTGTGGGGGCCCTGTCACGCCGGGCCCTCTGCCCCCGGCCCCGGGGGCCACGGTCCCTCCCACGCTGGAGTACCTGGGGCGCGTTGGGGCTCCAGGGGGGTGACGGTGGGGATCGGTCACGTCGACTTACTGCTAACGGGGACCAGTGCTAAGCACATCCCGGTGCCACCCACGGGCTGTCCCCTGGCCGGGGCGGCGTTGTCCCAGGGCACTGGGCATTGCTGCCCAGTTTGCCAGTGATGCCACCGGGCACCTGGAGCCGGGCGGTGGTGGGGGAAGAGGGGATGGTCAGGCCAGCGGGGCCCCGCCTGGGTGATGGCCAGTGCTGGTGGGGAGCAAAGAGGCTGTGCAGAGCTGCGGGTGCGGGTCCGACTTCAGGAGCCCACAGCCTCCCAGCTGTCCCCAGCTGCTGATGTCAGCGTAAGGATGTGCGCAGTGTGAGGACGCGGATTGAGCTTCGGTTTGTTGCGCTAAAATCACCCAAGGGCTCTGCGAAAACTGGGATGGGAAACGCATGGCGATGCAAACCTGGCCAATTAGAGCTGATGAAGGGAACCCGGTCAGCCGTTCTAATTAACAGGGACGCGCGGGAGTGGGAACATGTCCACTGCAGCACGGTTAGCCGACGGAGGACTTCCCGAGCTGAGGTGATGAGAAAAGGGAGGCCAACAGAAACAGAGCCCAAATCGCAGCCCTGACAAAAAGGGCACAAAGAAGGTGACAAGAGTGAGCCCCGATGGCTGAGTGACTATCGGGGGATTAGAGGCATCGCTCCTGGGAAGGGTGACTTGACCTTGGAAAGGAAGGGACGATCCTGGATGTGGGGCGGGAGCGAGTGAGCGGATGGAGGGGGGCCCTTCCCCTCCAGCCATGGAGGGTGCTCAGGGGCTCTGTGACTGGAGTGGGACACGGTTTACAGCCCGTGTGCCTGATGCTGGCTGCTGTGGGGGGGGGGGAGTGGCTGTATCCCCCCCCAACCAGGTGTGCGTGTGTGTTCACCAGTAAACTTTGAGGTGGCCCAGTCAGCGAGCAGAGGGGGACCTTGGGTCTGGGGCAGGGTATCGGGCAGGCAAGGGTCCGTGCTTGGATGCTCTGAACATCCCTCAACAGCCGTAAGGGGCTCGTACCCTCCTCCAAGTGGTGCCCTCCTGCTGCTGTCTCGCTCTGCTTCTCCTCCTCCTCCATCTCCTTCTGCCCCCCCCTCACTGGGAGAAGCTCAGCACCTCTTCCCTCCCCCTCCCCGCTGTCCCTTGTCACCCTCCCAGGTACATCCATGGGATGGGACCAGGGGAGCCCCAGGCTGCTCTGCAGGCAGCTGAGCTGGAAAACCGTGGTGGCACAGGAACAGGTCACTCAGTGCTGGAGACCCTGTTGTCCTTCCCCTGGGGATTGTCCCCAACTCACCGCCTGCTGCTGGCGGGGCTGGAGCCTGCAGGTGCCATGGGCAGTGGTGGTCCCATGTCACCAGCTTGTGGGGCTCTTGTTGGCAGCAGTCACTTTTTTTGGCCGGTTGACCTTGAAAATCAAACTAAAACAACAAGAGAAAAAAAAAAAAGAATTGAGCAAACCCAATTTTCCACTGGATTTGTGAGCTGAGCTGACCTGTGGTCGCTCGGCCCCGGGGAGGGTTGGGTGGGGAGCTGCCATCCTGCCTGCTGACCTGCTCCCTGGCATCAGGCTCCTGTCATGGGCTGAGTCCCATCAGGCAGCTCCTCCAGCTGTGACCTCACCCAGCAAAGAGTGGGGGAAAAAGACCACCAAAAGAGCTGAATTTTCACTCAGCTCCCTCTCGCCCCCTCCTTTGGGGTCCCCAGAGGAAGTCACCCTGGGTCTGACACAAACACTGGGAGCTGCAGGATTAAACGGGTCTTTGTGCATTCCAGTGCTAAGAGCCTGCAGCTGGATTTTGAGCCTGTCTCGAGCAGAAGAACCCCCAGGGAGCCAGCGGCAGTGGGGGGCTTCTCCTCCTGTAAACGCGCCAGCGGGGAGGGCAGCTGATGCCGCCAAAAAACACTCAGAAATCTTGGTGCTTGGGACAGAAGAGGTCTAAAAGGACCTCTCCAGGGCAGTGGGTGAGGAGAGTGGGTGTCCATAGTGGGGTGGCACGCTGGGAAAGCCCTTCCCACAGCCCGTGCCACCCGGCTCCCTGACAGCGCCTTTGCCATAACATCCCCTGGGATTTTACCTCCCCTTGATGCAGCCGGCTCCTCTCACAGCCTCACATTCCCGGGTGGGAATGAGAGGTGTTTCACCATCCTCCACGTTCCTTCCTGCTCCATAAATCCACTTCCTGACACTTTGATTTTTTTTTTTTTTTAAGGATTTAAGCCCAGTGTGCCTTTTGCTGGCTGAAACCTTGTGACTGCGGTGGAGGGAGGGCACTGCCTGCCCTTTGCTGGCCCCACCAGGGCTCGATGGCTGCCAAGAGCTCCTCCACCATGCGGAGAAGCAGGACCAGCTCTCAGCCAATCTCTAGGTTGCAGGAGACCGGACAAAATAGGACGAGGTGGGATTTCGCCCTTTCGCAGCCTGCCTGAGCTTGTGGTGGTCTCTGCCATGCAGTGGCATGAGCTGCTTGGAGCCCACCCTGTCCCTCTGTCCGTCCTGCCCTGCAGGGCAGAGCCCCTGCCCCAGCCGTGCTGGTGGCCGGGTGCCGGACCAGCTTGTCCCTGGGGAGCCAACGGCAGCGGCAGCCGAGACCTGAAGTCGTGGAGCTGGGGAGGGCAGGGACAGGGGGGCAGGGGAAGGAGAGGGGTGCCAGCCTGGACAAAAGCAAACCAGGGTGGAGGGGGGAGATGCTGTGGGCACTGCTGTCAGGCCACGGTGTGGCTGGGAGGGCTCAGCTCCGAGGGGACACTGGTGTCTCCCCGGAGCCAGCACGCTTTGCTGGAACTCGCTGGGGCCCCTGCGATGCTGCGGCCGCGACCTGCCAGCACCGCTGTCACTGAGCTGCTGGTGGAGAAGCCAGCCCATGGTCCTGGGCCCGCTGCTGCCCCTGCAGTCAGGAAGACCCCTCCATTCCCCCAGAGCCCAGTGCTGGCCCCCTCCAAACCCATCCTCGGGGAGTCCCTGGTGGCACAGGGCCAGGCAGGGCTAATTCCCTCTTGGATGCCTGCAGCCTGCTTTGGCGCTCAGGGCGTTTAGGCAGAGGCAGTGCTTTGGGAAACCCCCAGCCAAAAACAAATTCGAGAAAAGCCGCTCGTGGCCGAAATGTTCCTTCGGCAGCGTGCACGGCCATGGGCCGGGGCTGCCTGTGCCCAGCACTGCCTGCCCAGCCCTTCTCCCTTCGGCACATGCCCAAAGTGGCCATGCCTGGCACAGGGAGGGGGTTCTTGACACCCTCCCCAAGTGGATGGGCAGTGACGCGGAGCCAAACCGCCCGGGGCTTTGCCAGGGTGGCTGGGAGCAGGAAGGGAACGGAGATGGCCGTGTTAGGGCATGTCCCCCTTTCAGGGGACAGGGACGTGCCCGGCATAGTGCCAGGCACATCCCACTGGCCGAGGTTTGGAAGCCGCTGCCAGTTTCGGGCTAGGGAGCAGAGACACATCCCGGGGACCTCCCCTCCTCTCCCACGGGGCTCACGACACATGGGATTTGGGGGGAGCCCTGCTGGGTGAACCCCAAGCAACACAGCCCTGCCGGCACGGGGAAGGGAAAGCAGCTGGTGACGCCGTGCCGTGCCATAGGGAAGGGAACCCCGCTGTGCCGTGCCGGCTCCAGAGAGCGCCCACCACTCGCCTCGGTGGCAGCTGCGTGACTGGTCCCCGGGATGTGGATGGGTGCCAGGGCTGGGGGAGTGGGGACCCCGCCATCATCCCCATCACCTCGGGACCAGGGCACAGCCAGGAGGGTCCCTGCGAGCCACAGCAGGGCGACAGGAGGGCTGGGACCCATCCCCAGAGATAAACAGAGAAAGAGGGTCCCTGCGCTGCAGAGGGGACCGGGACGGGTGCCAGGGCGGGAGAGCGGCCAGATGGGAGGAGAGGGAGAGGGAGAGGCAGACAAAGCTGCTTTGTGCGGGGCAGTATCTGGGGGGGGAAAGGGGGAGCATGGGGAAGGGGCCGCTGGTGCTGGATGGGGGGGACCGGGCTAGCTCCCTCCAACCCCATGATCCCCATAGCAGTTGCACGAGATGGTCTACTGGGGTGCTGGAAGAAAGGATTTTTTTGTACTGTTAATAAATAAAAAAATACTTTAAAAAATAGTGCTTATTTTATCTTTACCCCATCCTTTTTTAATTTTTATTTTAGTTTCTGCTTCAGAATGTCCATGTTAGCCCATTAGTATGTGTAGGTAATTCATAAATCAATAAATGTATTGGGGAGGGGAATGCAATAAAAAAATTTGGAGCACACTGCTCTACATGATGCTGGTGGGTGCTTCATGTTGTTAGAAACCAGAACTCCCCCCCCCACTTCAGCACCCTGGGGGTTAACGCAGCACCTCTCCCCACGGAAGACCATGAGGTCTGCTGGCCCCCGCGGAGCTTTGGGCTGTCCCCACGCCCCAGCCGAGCAGCAGCCCCGTGCCCCTCTGAGGCTCTCCCAGCCTGGCTTTCCCCCATCCCCCTGGTCAGGCCCAGTGCCAGGTTTAGACCATTATTTTACCATGGCTTTTCTCCTTCCCCATTTTCACAGGGCAATGCGGGTGTGTTGAGCTGTGGGGTGCCCCAGGAGACCCCACGCCCTGCCCCACCACACCAATTCAGGGCCTCCTGCTCCCCAATTAGCAACTTGTCATTGATAAGCTCATCAAAAGGCTGCTAAAAAAAAAAAAAAAAAAGGACTAAGGAGTTTTGACACAAACTAGGGCAATAATCAGGTCTCTGTCCTCATTTTTAAATTACCCCTGCAGTCCCCAGCATCCATGCCAGCAGGGACCAGCTCCTGAAAGCCCCGTGGAGCAAGCGCTGCCCGGCCAGCCCCATCCCACGCCCACCGCAGCAGCGGGGATGCCTTGAAGCAGAACGGGGACTGGGGAAGAGGCAGGGACATCTTGAGGTACCAGCCTGGCTGATGGCCACATCCCCCCAAGACTGTACCTGTGGTGGGATGAGGATGAGGAAGGCAGGGAGGAGGATTGGGGATGGGGAGGAGATGCTGGTGGCAGCTTGCTGTAGCAGGAGGGGCTGGAGCAGTTCCAGGGGATACCCAGGACCCCCTTGGTGATGCTCCACCACCACCTCCTCTCTAAACCCACGGGGGCAGGGAGGGGAGCAGGGCTGCTCCCCGCCGCAAGCAGGGGGTAAAGGCAGCACTGCCCTGGGCAGGAGGGGCCAGGGCTGACCGCAGGGGGGATTCGGACACCCCCCGGGGGACCCACCATGAGATGCCAGCAGGATTTCAGCAGGAAAACAGCTGCTGCAATGTGCGCTTGGCCCTGGGATGAGGAACGCAGCCCGGGCTCGGTTGTCCACGCATGAAGGACGTGGCCTTTCGCAGTCAGCTCCAGCCCCATACGCAGAACTGGTCACAAGGGCAAACTCTTCCTGGACCAAGCCACGGTCACCAGCATGCGGCAAAGCATTTGTCCCTCCAAAGCGGCCATCTGGGAGACGGCATCCTTCATCCCAGCAGAGCAGCAGGGAGCTGCAGCCTGGCCGATTTCTGGCTGGGTCGACCTCCAAAACTCAGCCAGCGGCCAGGCTGGTGCTGCTTACATGAGAGCAAGGGCAGGAGGACCCTCCGCAGGGTCACTCGGAAGGACACTGCTGTCACAGAGCTGCCATACACTTTCGGGTGTATACACCTTTGGGGACAAGAAAAGCTCGAGTGGCATGACCAGGGCTCTGCTTACTGTCTTATCCCTGGGGAATATCCATCATGGCAAGTATTTGGATAGCGCAGGTGGCTCCTGCCCACACCAGCTCCCCACCCGCCTGGCTTTCAGCCTGCGTGACATTTGGGCAGGAGGGACACCCCCAGAGCCCCCTCCACATCTGGCTTTCAGGCACGAGATCAGGTTTGCCAAGGTGGATTTTCTGTGCCGGGAACAGGACTTCCAGCCTCCTCCTGGGATGTGTCGGCAGCCCCCAGCCCACCACAGGCAGCTGCAATGATGCTCCAGCTGCCCAGCAGCTCACTCCAGCCCCGACAATGTCTCTGCAGCTCAGTGCCACAAGGTTCCACGTTCGTCTCCACCAGCAAAGTTATGATATGGAGGCAAGATCACATTGTGTACCAAAAATAATATTTATTTCTCCATCTTTTGTACATACAAACTATCACAATAACACAGTGCTACCAGAGCATCACTTGCCCACAGCTGCAAAGCCATGAAAAAAGGCTTTATATTAAGGGAACCGTTACAAGAACATAAAAGCTCTCAGGCAAAGCTCCAGGCTGGCCTGGGTGCAGCTCACGTATCCCAATTTCTCTTTGATTTTGCAGCTTTCAGGGGCTGCTAAATGCAGCCGTGGGCATTTGGCTGCACAAAGGCAACTCTGCCTGCACTTACCAGTCTGGCAGAGCCCACCACCACCCTGAGGGTGGAACATCTCTTGGCCCTACAAGGAGCTCTCTGATGCCTCAGAGAAAGCAGAGGGACCGATACCTTAATTGTCCTACCTGCCCTTTTTGACTCTCTCATCCCTTTCCTGGGGGGGGGCATGAGAAGGGGTCAACCCTTGCTTCTTAGCAGGCTCCTGGTTCACCCAGGTTGGAGCACGGGGAGTCCCTGGACTGTGGCCAGCAGCATTCTGCCCGACCAGCTGCTTGAGGCTGAACCGGAGCAGCTCTTCTCCCCTCCACGATCAGCGTTTTTCTCTCTGAAGCACAAAGCTCTTGCGCACAGGCACGCACCCACCTCTTTCCAAGGGCCTTATCTGCAGCCGCTGCCTCGCTGTTATTCTCTCTGCTTCACGCACCGCCGGGTTTGTGTGCTGCAGCCAAGCACCTGGGATGTGAGCGAGATAACAGACATGAAGCGCATTCGAAGCAGGGAGCAGGCATCGTGCTCCGCACAAAGAGCCCCGCCGAGCGCAGCCACCGCCACGAGGGGACTGGTGGCCGTGCCACGTGCCGCACGGGGCTGCTGGGCTGACCTGACGCAGGGGCACACGCTCTCCTCAGCTGACCCAACTTTTTATTAGCACTTCCAACCTGTGATGTAATAACAAGCCCCAGGAACACCTGAAATGCTATGAAAAACAGAATTGTATTATTATTGAACATAAAAGTGCATTAAAACTAAAAGCTGCAAAGGCACCGTGTGACTCCAGAAGGGACCAGTGCTCCCAGTAGTACTTGGGCAGGCACAGGCTCCCACAGGAAAGAGACTGTCCTGTGCTGGATGACCCCAGCCATGCTGAAAGGCCCCCAGACCCTGCTGCACCACTTGTGGTAGCTCACCCCTCCCTGGGTGGCTCTCCCAGATCGGAGGGTGCCAACCTGCCTTCTTTCTGAGAGCACTCCCCGCCACATTATTTCCTCCACCTTCCTGGGTACCCCAGCTCCTACCTGGGATCAGCCTGCCTCTTCCTGCAGGGATGCAACAGCAGCCAAGCTGTGTGCCAGTCCCAGGTGATGCTGGGCTCTTACAGATCACTCCCTTACTTCAATGTTACAAATACGTTAAATTAGAGCAAGAAAACAACTCAACACCTGGAAGCCGCAAGATGGGGCAGAGCCATTCCCACTGTAAACTATTCCACCAAGAGCCAGCACCCTGCCAGACAGGACCTGGGGTCCCTGCTTTGGCACCCCAGCACTAAGCTATGTGTAGGGAGGGCTGTGACTTTACCCTCTGTCCCTGCTTTTCTGCCCCGTCTGCTCTAGCATGAGAACTACAGATGATGTTCCCCCCGTCTTGGCTGAAGCTTCTGACCCTTTGGTTGTCTGCAGGGGCAGACCAAAGATCAGACAGGAGAGCTAAAAGAACACAACAACTGGCACAAATGGCCCCAAGAGCAAGAAGGAAAAGAAATTACCCTTTATAGCCATGCACAGATCTCAGAGTGAAATTTTATTTTACTTACTGAAAGCTCTCACGGGTCCAACAGTTTTCTGCCTTTGTCCGGGGGCGATGTCTAGCTTGAGCAGCTGATGACCTCTGTGGTCTCCTCAAGGACGCCTCCATCTCTTGTCACCTTGCTGGCTTTGCTTGGTTCTGAAAACAAGGTGGTGTTAAAAACGGGGGAGAAGCACCTCCAGACCAGCTCTGGTACAGACCACCTTCATCGGGGACAGCAGCCGGCTGGGTTGGAGGAGCTACCTGACTTCAGGACACTGGTGAATTTAGAAGTTTCCACCACGGGATCCAGGGCTGCAAAATGCACCACGTTAAGGGTTCGGGCCTCTGCCCGTCTTCACCCCAACCCTCGACAGCAGGCGCAGCTCCCCAAGGGGCAACACCGTGACCCAAACGGGACTCGGCACCTCAGGACACCTCCTTAGGAGGCCCCCGTGCAGCCCACGGGGGAGGACAGCCGCGGTGTAACGGAGGATGCTGCCCGCCGGGCTCTCGCAGGGTTGTGCCAGCAGAGGGTTACGGCCTCCCGAATCTCCCCACGCTTTGGCCTTATCCACATAAGCTCGGCATTGCCTTCCGGCTGCAGCCGAGCGCTGGTGCCCTAATAACGAGGCCCAGGCAGCGTCTACCCTTAAGAAGCCTTTATAGCTTAAGGCCTGGGCTCACCCAGCTCAGGAGGCCACGCTCGAGCTGGCAGCCCCGAATTAGAGCAGCCGCTGATCACCGACGGGCGCCGGGGCACTCGGTGGCCGGCTGACCGGGCAGGGCACGTTGGGGCAGGCACCGGCACAGCCACGCGGCGCTGCCCGCACCAGCTCCTGCCTTCAGCGCCTCGGAAGATGTATTTTTAGGACTGGGAGGGGACCGGCTCAGGAATACAAAGCAGCGGCTGAATTGCTGCCCAGACACTGCAGGCATGAGAAATTAACTCCTTCGGGACTGAAAAACCTTTCATGCTGTCACCCCAGCTCCTGAGACAGCAAGGGCAGGCATAGGAAACCACGCAGAGGAGAAGCTGTGGGCTCCTGTGGAGGATTTAAAAGCCTTTCGGACTCTGCTGAATAACTGTCATGAACCCAACACCTCTCTCTCACCCTGGAGCACCCCTGAAACTACCCCCTCGCCTCTCCTTGCTGGCTCTGCCTCTCTCTGCCCTGCTCCCCAGCCGCAGCCCCACGGGGTGTCCATTTCACCAGCGGCACAGCAGGCAGGAGACATCACTTATGGGTCTGTCCCTCACCCCCCTAAACCAGAAAAGCAAAAGACACACGGGCTGCGCACGAGAGGGGGACAGGACAGCACTTCTGCCTTGTGCGTAACAGGTCCGACGCATGCGGAGCCTGGCTGGGAAGGGACTGACGGCCTCCAAACCCAGACGTTGACCACCTCCCTTCCCCTTCCAGGTCTGCCAGAAAGATGTCCCCTGTGCAGGGTGGGCGTTTTTCAGCACTGGATGCTGGTATGTGGGTCCTGTGTGGGTCCCGCTGATGGGTCTGCCCCGCCGGGTAGCCTCAGGTCGCTGCTGCCGGGTTGCGCGGGAGCTGCTCTCCCCATCTCGGTCCAGCAGCGAGCGGGGACGAAGCATTTGATTTGCGCAGACAACACAGGGAGCGTTCAGAGCTGCCAGGCTTTGTGCACTGATCCCCTCGGGGCTACAGCAGAAAGGGACGGGGGGGCGGGGGGGGTGAGAGATGTCCCCCCAGCTGCCAGCTGGACTTAGCGTAGCTAGAGCGAGCTGAAAGAAAGCAGGAGCCTATACTCAATGCACTTCTTGTCTTCTTCATCCCTCAGCAAATCCTCCTCTCCCCACCAGCCCCACTCTGATCCAGCAGCCCCTTCTCCCCCCGGGCTCTTCCATGTCCCCCGACCCCTCTCCCAAGCCCCAGCCCGCACAATTCTCACTCCTCTGGGCAGAGCCATCCTGCTCCCGCAGCCCAGCTCTCCCCCAGGCAAAACCCATTCCCAGCAGACTGCTCCCTCCCTCCACCTCCGCTCCTTGCAGGTCCCAAATATTCCCTCACGCCCCCACTGACACTCTCACATCTTTCTCAGCCAGTGAATTTTCTCACATCCTCCCACCTTTTTGTTCCATAAATGTATTTGATTGCTTTTTTTAACCCGTGTAAACCGTAAGCATGTGCGACATCCTTTAAAGAGGAGGGCTGTGAAACTACAGCTTGGTATTTAAGCCTGCCCCTCCCGACTTCATTCAAGCTCTTGCAGAAGAGACATAAACATCTCCAATTTATAATTTCATATGCCTCCTCCATGCCCCTTTTCTGAATTAAGCAGCCCCAGGTCTACCCAGTCATCCTTACTGCCTCCCTCTGCACCTTATCTAGCTGATGATGTCCCTCCTCAGGCAGGGGAAGCAGAACTGCAGGCAGCACAACACATTTAAAACAAAAAAAGCCAGTGCTGTGGTTGCTTTTCCTTCCTCTCCTTCCTTTCCCGGGGATTCCTAGCTCTCAGATGGGGATTCTGGGTTTTAACTAATGCAGAGCACTAGGCTGACATTGCCACGGACACCCCATAAACCCCATGTTTCGCTCCAAGCGGCAGCGGTCAGCGTGGAGCATCCCACTGCTCACAGAGTTAAAAGGGAAAGGCACACAGGGCAAGACAGGCCCTTCGAGATGCTGTAAGCCACCGAGCATCCATCTGAGGTTCTTCTGCAGCCCTCCACAGTTAGTCTTTTGTTTTTACCTACTGAAATAGTCAGAAATATTCCTACTAGTCACAGTCTTCCTGACAGATTTTGTTTCCTGCCTTTTAGCCTGTTAAGTAATGGGTTAGCAGTCACATAGGAACCTCCCCTTTCATCCCATGGGAGCTTAGCTTCTTTAGGAGACTGCAGGAGACAGACCCCTTTGGAAATCCAGGTGGACTTTATCAACTAGCTTTATCAACTCATGCCATCACCATCCGCAGCAGGACAACAGGAAAATACTGGAACTACTGAACATTAGTAGTTTTTTGGGCAATGAGTATTTATGGCTTTACCAAGGGATTGCCGGGCTGGAAACCCATGCCCAAAGATGCTACTTCTGGTCATCCCCAGCAGATCTCATTTGAGATTGCAGCGACTTTACAGAGGACTGACAAAACATTTCAGGGTGACCCAGAAATTGCTGCCTTCTACCCACGATCCACAGATTTTTGCCCTGGCATGATTGCACCCACCAGCAAAGGCTGCAACCTGCCCTGCTCCCCTGGCCCAGTTTGGGGTTAGCACTACCTGGGTTAAAGACGACCATCATCTTCTCTCCCACAAACGAGGCAACAGCCTTAGCAATGGAACGAGGGGTAACGTGTCTGCTCTGCGCACCACAGCTTCATCCTGTTTGAGGAATAAGAGCCCCCTTGCATCCAGTCCAGCTCAACCCTTGCTGTCTTTCCCTTGGGTGCCTGGGCCAGCAGCAATGGATTTGTGATTGATTTTCTGCCTTCTCTTTGCTGTGTGGTGGGGAGCAGATGGCATATGTGTGACGTCAAGGCGACAGAAAAGGACACCGGTTGAGTCACTTCAACCACAAACCAATTCGGAATCATACAGCTGAAGCTCTGAGGGTAGGACAAGCGCTGAGCCAGACTGGAGGAGGACACTGAGCTATTGTGTGCGTGCCCTGCCATGGTCTGCACGCCTTTCTCAATGAGCTGGCTGCAGCACTCCCCTTTCGGTGACCTCGCTCCCCCACAACAGGTCCTTTAAGCATTAAGCAGAAGCCCGGCAGCTTTTCCCATTCCTTTACAGTCTAGGGATGGAGCTGCTCGTGGCTGAATAGACACAGCTGCCTGGGCAGGATGGGAGTCAGAGATCAGAGCTGACAAGGCTCACACACTGAGCTCCTGTCCTCCTTGGCAGCCGTGACGGAGGATGGAGAAATGTCCTGACAACTGGTAGTGGGGCGATGGAGAAGCACAATATGTCCCACTGGGAGAGCCCCTGGTGACTAGAAAGCATCAGGCAGGAGGCTCACAGGGAGGACAACTCGGAAAAGCACCAGCTCCAGAGGATCCTCTGCAAACACAGTCTCAGAGCACCATGTGGCAATGCCAAAACCAGCACAGGCTTGGGACCTGGTGTGGGTTAACCCCTGGGCAGCTCAGCCTCCCACAGCCGCTTGCTCACTCCCCCCAGCGGGATGAGGGTCAGAATTGGAAGGGTAAGGGTTGACATAAAGGTGGTTTAATAGGTAAAGCAACAGCTGAGCACACAAGCAAAGTAAAATAAGGAATTCATTCACCACTTCCCACTGGCCGGCAGGTGTTTGGCCATTTAGCGGCTGGTGAGGTTTAGCTGCCCACCGGGGTTAAACACGACAGGACCACATGGATACCGCATTGTACTGAAACCACCTTCTGAAAAAGAGAAAAAAAAGAAGAAAACCCAGAGAGCAGGGGAAGGAAATCCCACAGCGATAGGCAGAGTTCAGGCTCACGTGGAACGCACCCCCCTCCGCCCCACTGCTCCTACCCCCGTGAGCGTGATGTAAGGGGAGCCCTCTTGGCCCTTGCGCCCTGTAGGCAGGGAGTCGGGGCCCTTGTTTTTGTAGGTGGGGAAAGGGAAATTCCACCCTGAGCACACCATATCCCCTCTACCCAGAATCTCCCATACAGGGACCACATTCAGCAGCACATAAGCTGCTCTAACATCTCTTCACACTGTTCTCCTCGAACTCTGTCATTCCTGAACCTGCTTCCAAACTGTCTCCTTTTCCAAGCCCTCTTGATCTCTCTTCCTTCTGCCCCTAACATGGCACAAGCCTCTTCTCTCTCTTCTCCTGTAGCTGCTGTCACCTGGCAGTATCTCCATATATCCCACTACCATCTCGACTCTTTCCATCTCTTTGCAAGTCTCCTGGCAGAAGTGCAACAGTCCTGTCTTGACTGCACTTAGGCATGTAAAAGGTACGATTCTGCTCCCTCAGCCTGGAAGAAGACATTTTAGTAGGGCCTGTTCCAATATGAGAACAGGTAATGGTTTAAAAGAGGATAGATTCACACTAGATATAAGGAAGAAATTTTTTATGATGAGGGTGGTGACACACTGGATCAGGTTGCCCAGAGAGGTGATAGATGCCCCATCCCTGGGAATATTCAAGATCAGGCTGGACGGGGCTCTGAACAACCTGATCTAGTTGAAGACGTCCCTGCTCATTGCAGGGGGGTTGGACTAAATGACCTTTAAAGGCCCCTTCCAATTCAAACTATTCTTTGATTCTAAGAAAAAGTCTGGCGTCCCAGTCCACATCACTGGGCGGGAGAACAGATGAGGGCAGGCGGGAGTGCACAGTGAAAGGTGCTGTGTAAGCCAGCACGAATGGAGGGGTGGAGAAGCTATTTTGGATATGGATTAAAAGGATGTAACTCATCAGCAACTGCAGCGATACCAGCTGGGTATGTGAACCATGCCACGGTTTCCTTGACAGCTGAGAGGAAGGAACAAACATGAAGTAGTAATAGAAGGCAGCATTTTTTTCCTTCCCTTACCAGCCCTGGAGCTCTCTGCGTGAAGAAGCACAGAGGCAGCACAGCCCGGCAAGCAGCACCTATCCTGCCACACTGCCCTGCTCCAGCGGGACAGGCCGCCAGCCTGCAAAGCTTCCTGTAAAACATCCATCACTCCAGCCCCATTAGCCACCTGCAAAGAAAACACAGGACCCCATGACACCCACATGGCAGAAAGAGGGAACGGAGCCCAGCACCTGGAGTCCTTCACAGAAGTTTTGTCAGCGACAGCCTCGCACCCTACTCCACTACAGAAAATAGCATCTTTTGCCTCTTGTATCACGGAAAGGGACAATAAATATTCCGCGTCCTGTTCCTCCATGTCTCTTGGGTATGGGGTAAAATTCAGTGGGTCTTCATTCTGTATATGCTTTGAGGGAATGTTTTCATGCCCCACGGGTATGATGGGGGGTGGGAAGGCATCCACCTCCCCCGCACCTCTGGATGGGAGGGAATGGATTAGGACCCAGACTGCCTGGCAACACCTTCCTCCCCCAGGATGAGGGGGTAGGGACAGCTCCGCCAGGATTTTTGGGCTTGTTGTCTAAAGCCTTTCACTTCCTCAGAGATCCCAGCTGTTGGGTTATTTGCTGCTGACAGAGGCCTCTCTGGCTCCTCTGCTGATCTCCCCCAGGGTCTTCTCCCTCTCTGCTCGGCTCAGTTGCCTCCTTGCTCCTCTCCAATGAGCGTCCTGGGGTGCTAATGCCAGCCTGCCCTCTAATCTCCCTTTCACTCTCCTGATGGTGCTCAGGCCGCTAAGGAGATTAGCCTGGCCTCAGCTGCTCATCCTCCCTAGCAACAGGGATGTCACCCTCGGGGGAGCCATGTGCAGGGGGGACACATGTGCTGCCACCACCCCAGTGGCAGCGCAGCTCTGGTGCCCTCTCCTGTCCAGCCACAGACCCAGAGGAGGTGCCGGAGCCGCAGCGTAGGATGAGATGTGCTGGGACCAAGCATTGGTAGGATATTTCCCCACCCCCGTCCCAAGCCGGGAACCCGGGAGAACTGCACCCATCCTCGCCTTGTTTGTGTGGGAATCTCCCAGGCTTGAAGACGAGAGGGCCGGGACACCCAGGCAGAAGCCGGAGCCCCCCCGCGCCCCCACCCTGGGCCACAGCCCTGTGCTCCAGCAGCTCAGCAGCAGATTTTAAAAGACCATTAAGACCCCAGCCCTAAACAAAACAGCACATTCCCGCTGCCTCCGCCAAGCCAGGCGGAGGCTGGGAGCCCCAGGCACGGACCCCTCGCCCCACGCCCGGGGGCTGCCCGCTACCCCCCGCGTCCTCCCCCGGCCACGGGCCCGGCGGCGAGGGGGTTAACGCCGATCGCACGGGCTCTCTGCACATCGTCGTTTCCGTGACAACAGCTCCCCAGGAAACCCAGAGCTACAAAATCCCATTAAAGATCTGTGGGAGCCTGCCTGCGCTGCCTGCACAGGCTGCCACCTGCCGGCAGGCAACGGCCCCCCCCCCCGGCCAGGCTGACCCCCATGGCCCACGCCAGGGCAGAGCTGGTGGCACCCAGCACCCCAGAAACACGGCCGAGGGGAGCAGGGAGAGCACCAGCACGCCGCGGGGAAGCACGAAACCTAGCTGCCAGAGCCGGCTTTTGGGCTGGCGAAG
Source organism: Aviceda cuculoides (assembly GCA_035590195.1). Lineage (NCBI taxonomy): Eukaryota > Metazoa > Chordata > Aves > Accipitriformes > Accipitridae > Aviceda > Aviceda cuculoides. Next base: position 1,127,695 of record JAVJGG010000043.1, read on the forward strand.
GGAGGCTGTAAGGGGGCAGGTATGCACCCCGCAAGTCACCAGAGCTTCAGGGGGGGCCCTAGGAGAGACACGACACCCATCGCTGGGACTTGGGCTGGCAGAGATGCTCCTTTTGGAGCAAACCAGTCCAAATGCACCCGTGGGGGCTCTCAAACGTTTGAGGGCAGGTTTGAGCGACAGGGGTAAGCCACTGGCATCTATTACAGCTTTCTGGTTTCTGACACTTACACATCTGCTCATGCCAAGCCCAAGGGGAGGGTCCGGGCTGCTGCAAAGGGTCTCCGAGGATGAGACAGGGTGGTGGCCCAATGGAGACCTCGGAGCGAACTCAGCCCAAGCCAGACAACAGGACTGGAAGGCTGAGGAAGGATGCTGTGACACTGATAGCTGGAGTCCCCGCCTCACCTCTCTGCTTCATGTACTCTCCAGCTTTAGCATACTCAAGGACTTCTAAAAACCCTTTTACTTTGCCTGATTCGAGAAGTTTGGGCTTTTCCCTCTCTGTGCTTCCACCACTGCCTGCAAAAGGAAAAGGCATCAGGAGAACGCGAGTAGAAAGTTAGGGAGGTGCTACACGTCTAAGGTGACGCTCCTGATGGCAGAGCTGAACCGATGTGTTCCTGCTGTGGGTAAGCAAAGCAGTGCTGAGTTTAGTCTGGTATCACACAAAGGGCTCTTTGGATACTGGGCAAACAGGGCTGTGGCACTCAGGAGATCCTAAGGAGTTAATGCTCCTCATGGGGGAAGCGGTCCAGGAGAGAACGGGCACCATCCCTCCCCATCCCTGGGGGAAGCTCAAACAGCAGCACAGGAACACCCATTCCTGTGCATTTGTTGCTGGGGCTCAGTGACCTCAGATGAAAGAATCCAGACACACAGTCCAGGCTTATTATAGTACAGCCTATTATACAACATAGAATAATACATAAGCCATATATATAACAATATGTAAGCACTATTATACGATAAGTTTCCTGCATCCAAAAATGACTGCAGGACTGCTCAGCTGGAGATATTTATTTGTTGGATCTTCCCCCAAGCTGTACCCTAAGTTGCTCCCCTGTGCTCCTGGATTCAGAGGCACAGAAGCTGCAGCTTTTCCTTCCATTTGCAAGTGCTGCTGTGTCACCCGGACCCTGGGAAAAAGCCTCTCCTCTGCTTGGGGAAGGATGGGGCAGGAAGCAAGCAGGGAGCAAACAGTGCCTTCTTCATCCTCTGCCACCATCTAACTCCATCGCCAGGTATGGGAGGGAAAATGGTCACAGGGACTTGCAGCAGCAGGAGCCCTGGAAACTCTGGCATCTGTGGGAGCCAGGGGAATCCAAAGGGGCTACGGATGAAAGCTGACACAGAAAGAAAATACTCTTTTTGAGCTACAATTGCTGGCACAGCTGCTGGCCAGACCCCCTTCTGAAAACTGAAACATGCCAGCAAGGGGATGGAAATCATTAACTTGTTTGTTTGCGTGATGTAACCATTTCCATCTCCCTCTGGCCCTTGAATAAGCTCAGATTTCTTAAGATTTCCAGCACCCCGACGCTGTAGCGCCTGGGGCTCCCCCAGAGCAGCAGGCAGGGGTTGAGAGAACCACTAACAGAGAAGACAGGGCTCCCTCTCCCCTCCTCCTCAAATGCTTTTAAAGGCAGAAGCCATGGGCACATGGCTTTTCTGCAAGAGTAGACGTCCAGGAAAGAAGCCAAACAGCACCCAGGAGAAACCCAGGGCAGTTTGATGCTCCTTTCAAAGCACAGAGGCTCTGAAAGCCCATGGCCTCAGAAGGGAATGGGAAAAAACCCCTCAGTCTTGCAAACAAAGCATTTGGCTGAAAACTACAGGGTGATCTAGGAATGATGCTGAGGCAGGGTGGGGACCTCTGTCAGGAGGAGCTGGGACAGCTCTGCTAGACACTGAGCACGCATTTAGTGGGCTGGCTAGTTTTGCTGTGGGGTGGCAAGCCAAGCCCTTGGGGTACCTGGGCTCAGCTACGGTGATAGTGTGGCTCTACAGCCTTATCTGTGTGTGCACCTTGTTAGAGGCAGCAAAATAGCAGGAGGGAGGGAGGAATGTGAGAGCTTGCAAAGCATCTCACTGCGGAGTTCAAGCTGCTGGGAGGAGGGGATGCGTTTCAGGAAACCCAGAGAGGCAGGAAATCAAGGGAGAGGGACAGTAATTGAGTCCATATGTTGGAAGTGAAGAATGCATCTGGTAGCAGGCAGCAGACTGAGGGAGAAAGCCCATGCTGTGGGGACAGCACAGGGCACTCACAGAGTCACATTAACCTTCTGGACGAAGCAGAAGGCTGAATTCAGACTAACCACAACTGCTGAGACAGGTCACTTGTCACTTGTGTGGGCTTTCACGCCTGTAGCTACAGGTCCAGGAGGCTTCCAACCTTAAACTCATTAACATCCTAATATAACACGTAATGTTGCAAAAGGGTAATGGAAATGGCTGTTTTATTGCAAAGTGACAGGGTTAGATCTACACCCATGTCCCTGAGCATGTATGGAGCTAGGAAGGAAAGTGGACAACAGTAACATCCAAACATGGTATTGCCATTCATCGGGCAGCACCAGGAGGGACGTCAGGTCCACTCTGCCACCAGAAAGCACTACAGCTTTGATACAGGAGTACCTGCTATTGTAGGATTCACTCACTCACAGGTAAGGGCACAGACGGGGTGATGAATGAGGAACCTGAGTCTGCACAGTCACTGCAAGGCTATCCCACTGGTTTAGGTACTCCCAGAGTTCAGGCTACAGCGCTGGGAAAGCTCGTAAGAGCTTTGTTTATGGCCTCTCCCCCTCCTCCCTTCTAAAACACATTTGCAAAGAAATCTGAAACGTATGCAGTTGGAATAGAGGAGCCTAATGCCCGACTCCTACACTAAGAGAGCACAGCATAATGGCTTGGGAAGGGGGGAGAAGAGCTGTGATGCGAATAGCCACCGAGCCTCCCAAGAAAACAAGGGAGAAGATGGAGCGCAGGACTACAGCATCGAATGGCCGTACAGGCTTTTGGTGTGTCATGCAAATTGCTGCATTTTATACAAGGAAAAAGCCTCTCAAGAAGGCCCTCAGGTTTGGCAAGGTTCTCTGTACCTCAGTAGGCTTTGTGCATTGCTGAAAATGGATTTACTGTGGCTTGTCCAAAATTTATGTTTAAAGCTCTCCAGGCAAACCTGCGAATTGCTGCTCTCAGGACCTACCCTCTCAGTAAAGAAGACAGTAATACCACTCATGCTGTCCCAAGCCTCCGTCCCTGCGAATCCAGCTCCAGAGCATTTCTCTCTGCACACGTTATTAGTAGGGCTTTGCATCCAGTCCAAAACTTCTGCTGTCCCAAACACCTAATTGCATCTCATACCTGCATTCATGTCTACCAGCTGTTCTCTGCTGCTGTCACTCCTGGTGTTTCTTCTCTGCCTCCTCCTTCAGGAGCTTTGCACAGCATATTATCTGTTTCATGCCGCTTCTGATTCTCCATGACAACTTGCTGCAGAACAGGAGAAACAGCTGCTTAGGGGCTGCAGGACGATTGGGTGGGGGAAAAAACGCACAAAAGCAGTTAACATCCCTCTTTGGAAGAGGGGGAGTAAGATTACGCATGGCAGATCTGGGCAATGAAGGAAACACTTAAGAATTAAGAAGAGAAAGTGCATCTTGTTCACCAGAAACCTATTTCAGTTCTGTGAAGATGCTATCAACAGTCATTTTCTGGGGGTCAAACAGAAAGTACTGGCTCAGTACCGTATAAAGGTCCTCTGTGTTTGAGTACATCATTTGCAACTTCTCATGCTGTGTCTTGGTATCCTTAACAAGGTTGTGAAACTCACAAGTCAAGGACCATAAACGAACCATCAGGTGGAAAACATCGGAGTGAGCAACAGACCACAGAGTACTGCAACATTCAACCTCTGCTGCGGTTTCTCTCCACTCAAAGGTTTCAGCAGTAGCACAGATGCCACCATCACCAGACCATGATGCTGAACACTCCGTGGTCCACACCATGACAGAAGTGTGTTTTCCCACGACAGACCCTTCTGCTCTCTCCAAACTTTGCCGAGACCTGTAAATCCCTTTTGCCATAGCTCACATCCACTTTGAAACATTTTTCTTCCTAAAAGCAAAAGGATATTCTAATTTTTTTCCATAAATTTGTCATCACTCTCATTCGTGTCAGCTGGAAAGTTCAGAATATTACACTGCCCATTTAAAAATCTATTCTTTTGTCATGTTTAAGCTCTTCTTCAAGTTCTCAGCAGACACTCAAAAAAAAAAAAAAGACAAAAATAGAGAAGGACATTCTTAAAATATCTGCTTTAAGCATGAACATAGTTCTACCCTGCAACTGTCATCAGTACTCCAGATGCAGCCCACGAAAATCCCTTTGACCTCACTGCCAGAAGTGTGGCTCACCCCCCTGTTCAGATCCAGGCAACCCCCCCCCCCAATAATTAACTGCTTCAGGCAACACCTCAGTGCTCCCTCAGCAGCAGATCTCCCAGGATATGTGGTCCCTTCTGTTCCTGGATATTGTGTGTGCTCAGACTAAGGGCAAAGCTTGCTCATACATATGCTCATGTGCATTTCACAGGCAGATGAGAGAGCTCTGCACCATAAATACAAACCAAGTCAGCACCAAGGCTCCCCACATCCCCCTTTATTTTCTTTTGCAGTAGTTTGGTATCGGGGACACACACAACAGGAAAGGTCTGCATGTTTTAACAATCTCCAGTCTCTAAAATGAGATAAAAAGGTGATTTCTTTGGACCTATTGTTTAAAGCTGTTTAAAGACTGACAGCCCCACAGAAGGGTGCAAAGACGCCGAGAAGCGACCTGCCCAACTCCAGTGCAGCACGGTGGGGCGGGCTCAGCAGCCGGGGACAAGGGACGGGACAGAGTTACACTGGAGATGTTACCGTACGTTAGAAAGAGGCTTGTTAGCTGCACGTAAATATTAGAGCAGGTAAGACAAAGAGCGGAGCACCAGGGGTACGCGGCAGGGAAGCAGTCAGGCATTCAGCAGAGAGCTTTCATCCTCTAAGGGACGGATACATCTGCAGCCAGCATCCTGCTGCTGCCTCTTCCTTTCCTTCCTCCCTGGACACTGACTCAGCATCACCAGCCTTTTGTCACAGGACAAAACAACACGTAACGTTCCTTCCAGGCATCACATCCGCTTGTTTCATCGATGTTTCTTTCCTTTGCCACCCTGCGCAGTACAGCACACCTGCAGCACTAATGGGAAAAAGGCTTCTGCTGTAACACCACAAATAAGGCATCTTTGGGATGCAGCCTCAGGCTTTACGGCCACAGACATAGCAAGGAGCCAAAATTGTCTTTGCTCAGAGCAGCCAAGATCCAAACCCCTGTTCCCCAGCCACAGCAAACACCTTGCCTTCACTGGGATCTCTTCTGATCCAAGGACTTTGTGAGTTGGTCATGAGAAAAACTGGTCAAGAAAACAGGACTGTACAGAAGGCACTGAAAGCCTAGCCAGCAGGTATTTCGAGGTGCTGGAAATCCTCTGGGTGTATTTCCTAGCCACCCCCATCATGCAGGTGGCTGGGAAATAAACCCAGAGGGTACCAACCAGTTCCCTGAGCTGCCCACAGAAAAGCTCTCACCTTGCAGAGAGCCAACTTCTCCAGTTCCGTACAGGCCTGCTCCACAGTCCCCAAGCTATCCCAGAGCTCTCATCCCTCAGAGACCTACACGTTAGGTCCTGCTTTTGTCTGCAGAGATTGAGCCCACACACCGTATCATGCTCGGGCCAACTCTACCAAGCAAAAGAAAATAAATTAGGTCTTAGTGCCAGAGGCAGCAGGTAAGTGAGTAGGTGCAGGATGCATGCAGGCACTAGGACTGGCAGGCAGCAATCTTTTTCTTTGCCATCACCAGCTCCCACTTGTAAGATCAAATGCAGAAAGCATTAAAGTGATGCCTGCAGTCCCGCATACTTCAGACCTGTCAAGCACTTGTTTCCTGCTGACCTGAGCCAGAGTCCAACACAGCGACAAGCACAGAAATCAGCAGGAGGATAAGGCAGAAAGATGTGTTTCAACAGAGATAAAGAGATGCTTCCCGAGATGAGCACCGACCAACCGAGTCTCAAGGGACCGCCACCGAGCATGTCCATGCCACAGGGTCCTGCAGCAGCACAGGCACATGTCTGAAGCAGCTTGCTAGGTGAGACCTTCTGCTTTTTGGACTGCCACATGACTGAATACAGGCAGTTACTGAAAAACAACCGCTCATTACTTGTGCTGCTTCCCAACCTGTTACAGCAACCAGAACTATGAACAGGCAGGTTTTGTCTCCAGAACAGTTTTGCATTCAGATTCCATCCTTGGGCAAGCTATCAAGAAGGACAATCATCATAAAATGTTTTTGGTTGGAAGGGACCTTAAAGATCACCTAGTTCCAACCCCCCTGCCATGGGCAGGGACACCTTCCACTAGCCCAGTTTGCTCAAAGTCCCATCCAGCCTGGCCTTGAACACTGCCAGGGATGGGGCAGCCACAGCTTCTCTGGGCAACTTGTTTCACTGTCTCACCACCCTCACAGTGAAGAATTTCTTCCTAATATCGTAATCTAAACTTACCCTTGTCAGAAGACCTCAGACCGAGTATACATCATCACGGCCACGAACGGTCTTATAAGGCTATCCAGGAGCTGAGGAGGAGGAAGGAGACTAAGTTCAGGCTGCAGACACTAGACGGGTTACACACAGCTGGGCACAGGAGGAGATGCTTCCAGAAAGAGCATGGGCAAGGGTTAAACAATGGCAGAATCATCATCCTTCTCGGAGAGGGTCCTTCTAAGCCCCGAGAGCATCTTAACTGTAAAAATGGTACTCTGATCAATAAAAGTAAAAAAATTACAGGAACGGGCATTTCCGAGGTATTTCATCCTTCCTGTACTTCTCAAACTTTATAAAGGTTCCAGCATTTGGAACAAGATCAGATTTATTTTCCACTCTCCTGTTTCTGACAAGCAGCAGTGATCTCATTTGAGGTCATGGCTCCTAGTCAGCCCATTCTTGATGCAGAATTCATCAGACATGGGGCCTTGCTCTTCCCATTCCTCACCTTGCTCTCTTCTTGCCCATTACCCTGCAGCAAGGCTAAATGGGACTGTGAAAACTTAACGGTTCTGCTAAAGGATGCTTTTTAGATCTGACAATCTGAAGACTTCTTGCACTGAAGAAAGGGAAAAAAAAAATTCATGATGGGAGTTTCCTACTGGCATTGCGTGGCCAATTTTTTATTTTTTTGGAATTAAACAAGGCAGGAGAAAATGAGTTATTCTGTTTGAGTTTTACCAGATGCTTTTGCATTTCAAACATCAGATTTCTCCTATGTGGACAACTTGGAGTTCTGTGTCTTAGAAAATAGGACAACTAAGACCCTCTAAAGATGTTTTGGGAAGAAAAATAGGGAGCTCTTAACTCTTCTTTTTTTTTCCTGCCTTTAAAAAAAGTGGGGTGGGGAGTGGGGGTGTGAAGCCAAGCAACCACACACTTTACGAAAGTTTGTACACAGCGAACAAGGACAGGGAGCACAGATTTTCTAGAACATCTATATAAGGACAGATATTGTCTGGATCTTAAAAAAATCCATCAAGTCCAAAATTTACTCATCTAGACTACCCTACATCAAACTGAGATAATAAAGCTGCCTTCTCTACAGGAGGAGAGAGTCAGTCTACTTAGAAACTTAGGTAATAAAGCTGGTAATAAACTTAGGCAATAAAGCTGAATTAAGCAGCCCAAAGAGAATTACTGCTGTCCAAGCAGGTTAAAGACATTGATAGCCTTTTTTTTTTGACAAATTAAGCACATAATTTAAATTCATCAATGGTTGGTCATAAGGATGCTAAAAAACATTATCAGAAGCAGGATAAGGAAGAAAAGGAGACTACAGAAATAAAGTCCCTACTGTAAGACAGGGTGTGTAGCAGACAGACCAGGCAGAAGAGACTTTCCAGTGTTATTTTCCTTGAGAGCATGCAAGGGCTTACAAAATGAGACCTAAACTGATCCTGAGCCCACACAGTGCCATAACCTGTACAACTCCGAAGCCTCTCCCTTATCTCCCCCAGATCAGCCCCGCAGCCCAGGTCTGTTGTGCTGTGTGTTGCAATGGGAAACAATTAGAATAGAATAGTTAATTACCAGTTATGGGAGAACTGATCTTCCTTTTCCTGCCCTTGCTTTGTGCTGTGAGCTGTAACCTCGTACCAGGGCCCTCAGTAGACAACAATAGGAGACAAGGGTCATTAAAGCAACCACTAAACATCACCCAAGGATGGGCAGCACTAAGCTTAACGGGCAATTAGCGCTGCAACATCTGCACCTTCTGAAAGCTTGCTCCAATCAACACTCTGAGCCTAAGGATTGACAATGGGAGACACCAAGACCTGAAGAGTCCAAAGAGTTACTGTAGGAAATGTGTTTGGGGGACTCCTTACTGCACTGGAGAAAGTGCTTATTCAGGGAGACTCCTGCTGTTTCACATCCTAGGTGGCCACTGGGGAGAGTTTTCCCTTTCCCTTTTCTCTCATTTATTCCTCCTCCTCACACCCCAAAAAGGAACTTTTACTGCTGTAGTTGATGTTTACCACTAGCAGCAGATTCTGAGAATAAATCTGTATGTGTGTTAGCCTGTCTCATCACCTTTTGCACAACACTGGACAGGGGAGACGCAGAGATACTGCAAGGAGCATGAAGTGGGAAGTGGAGCAGGGCATCACACGAGGAACAAAAAACAGTGAAAAATGCAATTTTTCTACTAGGGACGGATGCTGATGTGATCTCTATTTGCCCGACTAGAGGAAAAGTCACTTAACAGAACCCCAAAATGCCCATACTCTGCCAGACCTGCATTTTTCTGAGCTTCACCAGCTGTGGCAGCAGCTTGAGCAAGTTCTGTAAGAGAAGTGCACAAAGCAGTGGGACAGAACTGCCTGGACCCACACCACAGCAAAGTTGAAGAGATGCAAGGTACAAATAGCTCCCTGACTACACGCCTCTCTCCCATCCTTACACAAAAGGGCAAGTGCAGAAACTCACCCGCACCACACTAGCGCTCAGCACAGTCTTGTCCAGCTCCAGGACCGCAGTCTTGATCTTTTCATAAGGCAAGTGGAGAAACCCCAGGAAAACACCTGCCAGGGCCCAGGAAGAAGCACGGGTCAAAGCTTCAAGAACAACTCCCTGACGAGCACCAAAGAGAAGCGGTTTCTGACTTGGTCCTACTGGCAGAGGATTGTCCAAACTCAACACATGCAGCACCTTCCGCTTTCTTTGGAGGTTCTTATCTCACCCTCCTCACCTTTCTTTTCTGAGGACAGCAAACGCAGGTAAGCCCTGAGCTGTTGAAGGAGTTATCCCTTGGGTAACCACGCAGCTTTTCTTCAGTCAACGGCTGACCAGAACTGCCCTCTTAATACGCACCAAAGCTCTGGCTGCTCCATGCAACAACATCTTTACAAAAGGGTAGGGAAAGATCAGAGCACTGCTTTCCCTGGTGTTTACAGATGCAGACACAGGTGACTTTCCCACAAAGAGCAAGATAACCTTGCTAAAGACATCTATTGCCTTAAATCAATGCAGCTACTTCAGGCCTGACAATATCCACAGTATCCACCTGCACATCAAAGCTCAGTGCAAGACACTGAACACCAAAGGATTTGTGGAGTGGCATGAGGGCAAGCGTTTCAGATGTGTTTGCAGGTTTGACACTGGAAGAGTGACTGAAATATGCCCAACATCATCACAGTCCCTAGACTTTCTTGCCCCTTGTTAATGGCCCCCTCCTCTGCGTTGCACCAAAATCAAGCTGTCACAGACACCCCCTTCTCTGGGAACACGAACAGTCCCACCAACACTCCTGGGAATCGCACGGAGGAGCATGGAAAGGGTTTGCACCCTATCCTGCAACTGCGACTGCCTCTGCCAGCTCCGCACCGTAAGAGGGATGACTGAGGCACCCCACTCCTTGGATGCCTAAAAACTCACTGCTCCACCGCAGGCTAGAACAAGCAGGGGGGTCTGCGCCCATCCCAGGGTGATCACAAAAGCCAAGACACCCCTTCCTGCTGCACCCCAACCATGGGGAGGGGGAGCAGCAGCCCAGAAACGCAACCCTGACCAGCTCCGCCGGGCGCTCACCCTTTGACACCTCAGACAAGGGGGCTGCAGAAGCCTGCAGCGCTCCCAGCACCGTCCCCCAGCCTGCTCGCCAGTCCGAAAGGCAGCATGCTGCCCAGTAACAAGGCAGGGGGGAAGGAGCATCCTTCCTCGGAGCCGACCTATGGCTGTGCTGCTCCTCCGTGCCTCCTGCCGCAGACGGGCTGACGCCCTGGGCTAGCGAGCAGACAGCACGGCTGCTGCCGGCACAGGATCGCTGACCTATTTTCGTATAAGCGGGCATGCACAAGATCACAAACAAAGGGCGCTTTGGCTTAGGATATTTAAAGGAAAAGATACTCATCTAACTATCCCCAGAAACCACAGCAGCTCTTATGATGTTTATTATCTTCCTGAAAATCATTCTTGTGCGTGGCCGTGGGAAAGCAAAAAAAATGAAAAAGCACAGAGCAGCTGGTAAAAGCAAAACAAAAAGCCCCATTAAACTGCAAAATCACATTTCTCGGAAAGCAACAAAAAGGGATATAAGAACTTGAGAATAAACTGGGCCTAGGACTTAATAAACACAAGAGCAACCAGGACTCACCTACATGGAAGGAACAGATTTCTGTAACGAGTGACTGAGCAGTCCTGCAGGGATGTCCCCCACCTCCCTGTCACTGACAGATGAGCTGCTTGGGCAGACTCATCTAAACAGACTTTAAACAAGTCAGCTTTCCCAGGGATTTCTGTTCAAGTTTGCTGATGCACTTGGACCAAATTGTGAAGTATTTAATCCGCACCTCCACCAGGTTTCAGAGCTGGCAGCTTCGGCTGGTTTGAAATTAGTTGGATGCATTTACACCAGCTACTATCTCTGTGCACACACCTGTAAGGGTGAGGACCTAGCAATTTGGTTCTCAGGTACTGCAACAACAGATGCCACAAAAGAAAACCCTTAAACTGCACTCCTTAGTCTGAAAAAAGCTGCAAACAAACTCAGGAGCCCTGTGGAGGTTCACGAAACTGTCTCCTGCCAACTGCCTCTCATGGAAGGGAGAGATGGGCTGTGCTCATGGCAGAGCAAGAGCCTGCAAAGAGGCCGTGACCAGGACCACAGTTACACAAGCCCATCTTTGAGCCCACAGCATCCTTGCTTGGTTGGTTCAGTGAAGTTCACTGTTGGAGAAGCCTGTAGCAGTTTGGTTTGCCGGCTTGCTTCACATTCTGGATTGGGAAATGCCTGCTCGCCCTTCAGCTCTCCACTGTGCAACACAAAGGATGTAGTGACGAATAACACAAAAATGGTTACTACAAATAGAGACGCTGACAATAGTTACTCAATATCAGATGCTGGCAGCTCTCCTGGGGCTCTCCACACAGCTGGGAAAGGTGCCGCTGCCAGGATTTGTTGGTAACGAACCTGGGGCAACAACCCATCCCCTGCAATACGCACAGGCAGGAAGGAAAAAAAGAGCAAGAATAGATCTCAGTGACCTGAACGACGAAAACAGGAAAGTCCCTCTCATCTGGGGAGCCCAGACAAGAGCAGGTCTGCAGCGAAACCTTAGCACCATCCTGCTTCCAGGCAGTTTGTGGGGTCTGCTCAGCCTCCTATGGAGATGCGGGTTAAAAAAAGCAATATTGCAGCTAGAGCATCCTGTGACAGTGAGGGATGGAAGGAGGGAGGGCACCATCCAGTCCCAGGGGCTGGCAGGGGGGGGGAGTTCCAAGCAGTATTTCATCTGAAACACAATCTCTCTCTGCAGATCCCCTCCCCCTGCCTTCCCCAGTTCTGGCAAGCCCCCCAGAGAGCCCCTCACTCTGCATCCCCCTGGCTACGAGTCGGGGCTCACTGCCTCCCCCCACCCCAGCCCCACATCCTGCCCCCGCGCCAAGAAAGCCGCTGCCAAGCTTTGCCTCGGCATGTCCCACTCCTCCCCCATCCTCCCCCTCTTTGCTGACCTTTTTATTTTCTGCGTCAGAAACATAAAATGGAGACTGCAGGGAAGGAAAACATTTTGCCTAAGATGGCTGAGGGAGAAGAAGGATTTGCAGGGCGGTGCATGAGCACCCTCTGGCGCTGGATGAGCTGGCTTGGGGGGGGGCACAGTTCTCCAGCCCTGCTTCAGCCCCACAGGCTCCAGG
>JAVJGG010000043.1:1142313-1152769 GCA_035590195.1 Aviceda cuculoides
GCAGGGTGACTGGGGAGGCAGGGGGGGTGCAGGGCTGCGTCAGCCCCTCGTCAGGAAAGCAGCTGATCCCTTCTCCCAATCCCAAGCCTCTGACCTCATCCCCAGGAACGGAGCCAACGCGGCTCAACTGCGCACATCTGGCGGATGAAAACAGCACTGCAAGGGACCTGGAAATTCTAACCCACAGCAAGGGGATCCCAGAGGAACCCCCCAGTTTTCAAGGCCAGACAAGCCCCAAAACCCACGTTAAGCCAAAAAACCTTAGGGCACCCCTGGCCCTAACCTGGGGTTCACCCAGGGGCCTCTCGAAGCTCAAATTACAACTAAAATCACTGCCCGGTGCTGACACCCGAGCGCGAACAACAGGGACGTGCACTGTGGGCGCTACAGGCATGGTCCAGCTCCCAGTATCTCCCAGTAAGCACCGCACACCTGCAAAGAGCCCACCAGTAACATCCCAAGTGCTTCTGACAGTGGCAGCAGCCTGGCAAAAGCCCGAGACAGACAGGAGCTGCACCCCGGAGCTGGGCGCACCCGTTATCCGCAGCACCCCCAGAAGCGAGCACGGGCAGCCCGCTGCCGCACCGACAGTGCCAGCGCTGCTGGGGACAGCAGCAGCTCCTCACTCCCAAGGAGGCAGCCCTGGGTCACAGCCCGACCTCAATCCCCCTGAGCTTTTACATGTCCTCTGCTAGAAATGCCGCGTCCACCTGGCAAAATATCTGCGCCAGGACGTCTGCCGCAGCTGAACTAGCGCCTACGCACAAGCTGAGTGCCCCGGGGATGGCACCGCAACGGCAGGAAAAGCGCTGCTTGCCCTAAAATGTAAGGAAAGGTCAGTCCAAGCCATACAGGCAACACCATCGCCTGTTGCAAGATGAAAACATCGACTGCTAAAATACAAGGCTGTGCTACAGAAACTTTGAGCTGGTCGTGGTTCTTTTCTCTGGACTCTGATACACACGGATAGAAAACAGCAGGAACATACAAACACCTCCCAGACCAGCCAGCGCTGGCATATCTGCACTTCTGGGTTGCATATGCGTGATGAGGAGTGACTACAGTTCCTAGAAACTCCAGGGTACAGACTCCAAACCCTCTCCTAGGGCATGATGCAGGGAGCGGATACCCCATGTCTTCTACAGAGATGAAACACTTACAAGATCTAGGGAGACAGTTCCCCAAACAGGTTCTGCCTCCTTTCAAAGGCAAATGAATGTTCAAGTTTCCCACCAGCGGCACTCCCAGAGCCCCACCAAAATACACTGATGCTGTTAGCGTCTGCTCCCCAACACCGCTTCAGGAGAAACTAGGAAACCAGAACAGGGAGAAGACTAAGAGGTAACAGCCACCAGCTCCAACAAGAGAAATCCTGACTTGATAGGAGAATTATTTTCACAAGGATGGTTAAATACCAGAGAAGGGAGCCCAGTTACATCTAGAGAATTGGGCAATTTCTGTCCTTGAAGAGACTCAAACTTGACTGCAAAAGGCCCTGAATAAACTCTAACTTTTGTGTTAGCCTTACTTGGAGCAGGGCGGATGGATCCGAGACCTCCAGAGAACCGTTTGAATCCCGATTGTTCTGCGATGCTGGAAGGACACCTGGTGAGCTCCCCCAGTTTGTTCTCCTCAGCAGACACTTTTGAATCAGGATTTACCAGCTCCCAGGTTTGTGGGCAGACTTCTTGATTTTGTCCAAGAATATTCCTGAGCAACAGAGGAAGAGAGAAGTTTCTGTCCCTGTTCACTGCTGCTTCTCAGCTAACGTTGGCACAATAGGCATGGATGCTTGAGGCAGACAGAAGCTACAGCTGCAGAATCCCGAAGGCCTCTGCCTCACCAGAGAGAGGTGGTGGAGCTGGGGACACGAGGCTGGAAAAGAAAAGGAAGGGAGATATTGGCTAGAGGAGACACTTGTGCCAGGGATCCCTGCAGCAAGACAGCTGTGAGCAAGAGTCTCCCAGCAGCCTGGAAATCTAAGGACATGTGAAGAGCATGCAGGGATGCTTTAAATTCATTTGTGAGCACCTGGAGGGCCAGCAAACCAGCAAGAGAGATTTTGCAAGCTAGTCCACAGCACCGGGCAGCATTTTCGGAAAACCCCAAAGTTTCATTCTCAAGAGAAACTTTGGTTTGAGTCCACACAAGATGTTCAAGACCCTGTCCCCTAGCTGGGTGTATAAAGTGCCACAGTCTGTTAACGGTATCTTATGTTTCCACATGTTAGGAGCTAAATACTTTCTAGATCTGGCCTTCTGGAGCTAAGGAGTCACTGACTTCCCGCAAAGCTCTGGATCTTATTAGATGGATAAGGAACTGCCTGGATAGCTGCATTCAAAGAGTTACAGTCAATGGCTCAATGTCCAAATGGAAACCAGTAACACGTAGTGTCCCTCAAGGGCCCGTGCCAAGACCTATACTATTTAATATCTTCACCAATGACATAAGGCAGTGGGATTGAGTGCACCTGCAGTGTGGTCTCATGCAGACTTGCTGAGCAGTGCAGTGGATTCGCTAGGGAGAGGGATGTGATGCAGAGGGCCCTGCACAGGCTGGAGGAGCGGGCCCGCGTGAACCTCCTGAAGTTCAACACGGCCAAGTGCAAGGTCCTGCACCTGGGGGGGGCAATCCCCAATACCAATACGGGCTGGGGGATAAATGGATTGAGAGCAGCCCTGTGGAGAAGGACTAGGGGTACCGGTGGGTGACAACTGGGACACGAGTGGGCAATGTGCGCTCGCAGCCCAGAAAGCCAAGTGTCTCCTGGACCGCATCACCAGCAGCGTGGCCAGCAGGTAGAGAGGGGGATTCTCCCTCTCTGCTCTGGTGAGACCCCCCCCCAGCACGAGACTGCCTCCAGCTCTGAGGTCCCAAGCACAAAACACACATGGGCCTGTGAGAGCAGGTCCAGAGGAGGCCACAGAAATGTCCCAAAGGCTGGAACAGCTCTGCTATGGAGAGAGGCTGAGAGGGTTGGGGTTCCTGAGCCTGGAGAAGAGGAGGCTCTGGGGACACTGTACTGCAGCCTTTCGATACGTAACAGGAGCTTATAAGAAAGATGGAGACAGACTTTTTACCAGGGCCTGTCATGACAGGGCAAAAGGCAGGGGTTTTAAACTGGAGGTGGTTAGATCCAGACTGAACACAAGGAAGAAATGTTTTACAATGAGGGGGGTGAGACACTGGAAAAGGTTGCCCAGAGAGTCGGGGATGCCCCATCCCTCAAAGTCTTCAGGCCAGGTTAGACCAGGCTTTGAGCAACCTCACCTAGCAGATGATGTCCCTGCCCATGGCAGGGCCGTTCGAGTAGGTGACCCCGAAGGTCCCTACAACCCAAACCACGCTATGGTCTCTCAATATTATCACCTCCTGCCTCTCTACAATACACCTACCAAAAAATAAACCAGATATAATACAGAAGGAACTTTGTCCAGAGGCTGTTTAACATGGAAAACAACCCAGCACAGAAAACAAGTGCATGCTCTTAGAATGAGTTGTTTGGAGCAGCACACCTGAGGCTGAAGCACCCGGGCGGCGCAGTGTTACCAACACAGCCAGGGCAAGCATTGCCCCAGGGCACACCTCGGCTCAGCAGGGCTGGAGCATGTAAAAAAAATCACATAAAACAAGACAGAAACTTGTTTTCTGTGACTCTTTACAAGCAATTAAGAGAGAAAACGAACTCCTCCCATGAAGGGGATCTCGGGGTGACAGGGCTGTTCTGCCCCCGGAGTTAGTGCAGAGGAAGGGCAGGGCCACCCTGGCCACAGCTCTGGTCGCCAAGCCGGCCACACTCTTGGTGGCAGAGGAATTGCTGGGCCGCTGCGGCAGCCGACGCAGGGAAGGCACGCGTGCGCAGCAGCGAGCAAACTCTGCTCCCCTGCAGCCCGGTGACAGTCGTGCCAGAAACCTGCCCCCGACGGGCTCTGCAGCTGCTGCCTTGCACTGGCACCCCCTGACCTCTCCGAGAGCACAGCCAGGACTCTGCTCCCCCCAAAATCCACCCCCAGGACTGGAAGTTCACTCTGACAGTCCCTCAAGCAGGGCTGTAAACACAGGCCGCAGCAGGGACACAAAGCCTCCGTGCAAAACCAAGAGATCCATGTGCCACCTGGTGTCCAAAAGCAGCTCTGCACCGTGACCCCAATTGCCCAGAGTCGAAGGTTTTAACCTCTCTAAAACGCCAATAGCATCACCACCGGGACAGGCACCCCCCGACTCTGCTGCAGAAACGTCGGGTGCCACCCTGCCTGTCCTCAACACCTGCAGCTTACAGAACAGCAACACACATCTTCAGAGAACACCTGCACGTTTTCCTTCATGCAGGTCACTTCTGTCCTGGTGGGAACCTGCTTGCCAGGCCCCCAAGTCCTATGGACACCTCAAACTATGAAACTTAAGTAAAATTAAAAAAAAACCAAAACAAAACAACAAAACCCACATAAATCAGTGCATTTAGAAAAACAGCCTTCAATTTAGACATCCAAAGTAGCAGGGAGAACACAAAGCGCTTCCAGTACCAGCAGCAGGGCAAGGAGCAGCTGACAAAAAAAAAGCAGCGGAAAATGGCCTTAAAGTGAAACCTTGCTGTCCCTGCAGCTGGTGCCACCACCAAGGCAGGCCCTGGGCCGTGCCCTTCAGCAGCAGAAGGGCCAGGGCTGGCCCTGGGTGGAGCACTGAAAAAGAGCCATACACTCTAGGGAAGAACAGATGAACACGCAGTTCTCTTCCCCTGACCAAGAAGAAAAGCTCAAAGGCATGAGCGTTTTCTCCCCTTCCACCTTTTTAGGGAGCATGAGGTTGGCCATGTCTGCGTACATTGCCTTCCAAGCCCTCCTATTCATACACCCCCTCTAGTGCACATCTGCAGGGCTTGCCCTAATCGCTGGGTCACAACACAGTCCCAAACCCTGTCCTCAGGACAGGGGAAATCCTCTCCAAAGGGCATGCTACGGAGCTGCAGGCAGAGTGAAGAGTAGAGCTCGTGGGGCCAGGAGCGCTCCCTCTCCCCAGACGATGCACACACACAGCACCTGGATCCTGCTGCTTGCCTGCCTCAAGTGCAAAGGTGGGGAAATAGCTCCATAAATGTTTGACAGTGAGAGAGATGTTACAGAGAGCACTCAGAGATGGAGTTGAGAGCCCCAACATCTACCTGGTAATGCAGAAGGAAGGGGAGGAAAGAAAACCAGTGAGAAAAGCAGTAACTGGCTGTACGCAGCGCCAAGCAGACATCTCTGCCAGGCAGTCCACTCTTACCACGACTGGGACAGAAAGAAAACACAAAGCACAGTATCCATACTGAAGAGGGTGCAAGGCACAGACGGCAGAGCGGTGAGCAGCACACCGCACCGCGCAGTGTCCTGCCACCGCCGCGAACCCTGCCTACAGCCAACCTGTCCCTGCCTCGCAGCCCGCTTCCGAGTCACACCGAGATGCAGGCATCGTGCAGCCATGGCTTCGCCAGGAGATCCCTCCCTCCCCTCTCAGCTAAAGAGGGCCTCATCATCTGTAACGGCCCCCAGGTCTTCACAAGATTTTACTAAGGACTGCCAGCTTATTAAGCCAGTTTACACAGGAGAAACACCTCAGGTCAGCGATGAAGACCTTCCAATCCACCTGAGCCTTCAAAGGTGGCAGAGGAAAGCATGTGCCAGCATGCTGCAAGCTGGGGCTCCCACACAGTTTCTGGAGGACCAAGCACTTCAGGGTCCCTTCAGGTGCTCTGCCCTGCCCTCTCTCTGCACACAAAGGCAAAGATGAAATCACCTCCTGCTGCTGAAAACTGGCTTCTCTATAGAATACAGCAAGCAGGGCCCTGAAACCCCTCAGCCAGGGCGATGAGGTGAGACAAGGGAAAGGATGAGCTTGCTGGAGTGAAAGAACAAGGTGTAAGGTGCCTTCAAGATGTAGGTCCTACCTTAGTCCAATGTGGTCTTCACCACTGCTCAGCTGGCTGAGAATCTTCTTTGGAGACAATCCCCATGCACAGGCTCCCCCAGATTCGAAGCCAAGGGCAGGAGGGGGAATGCCCATTCCTCATGGAGGTGGTGGGATGCCAGAACACTCTGGGTGCAGGGGAGCTGGTGGGATGTCTCCAGAAACAGTCTCTGGTAGAGGATGGGTGGTGGCGGCTGCATGTTCCCTGCAGTACCTGGAAGTGAAGCTGCAGGCAGGGAAGAAGAGCCTGAAGCCATTTCTTTCTTGGTGCCTTTTCAAGGTGTTCTTTCAGCCTCTCCATCTGAAGCAGAAACAAGAACATGCCAGTGGTCAGCTCATACTCAGCTGCCCAGAGCAAACAGGGTACTACTCTGAACTGCATTGCAAATGATCAGGTCTGTCTCAAATCCCCATCCTTCTCCTCACAAGATGCTGCCAACTTCCCTTGTCAATGAAATATGATCAAAAGGCAGCATTAACAAGTGACCTGTATCATCACTTAGAGACTTGACATCCTCCTCCCATGAGCTGATAAAGATGCATTCCTGCAGCAGGGTGGCCTCAGAAGAGGTCTGGTGAGCAAGCTACAGCTGGAAGCACAATAGTGAAGCAGAGTCTGCTCCCAAGTCCAAAAGTCAGTGGTTGAAACAGGCCTCAGAGACATGTTGTGGTTTATTCAGTCTGTCTCAACTGTTAGGAATCTGGCAAATATATATATATAAGTGTCCCAGCAATCTATGTCCATAAAGATCAAACAGGGTGCTAGAGAGGCACTGTGTAGCATAGAAAGAAACCCCCAATTTTCTGTTTGCACCATCCTAGTGTGAGTGATGATAAACAGGGTAGGAAGTCTGTGGAACTGCAGGACAGCCAGAGCCTGTGCTCTTATGCTGGTGTGTTCACATCACGGTCAGCCTGTAGCTCTCACTGTTTGACACCTGAGTCCCTGACAGACCTTCTCTTGTGCTGCATGACCCCTTTTCACCAGGTGCCCTCCCCTCCTCTCAGCTTTTGACCTGACACAGGCATCAGGCAGGACAAGCCTGGTGAGATGAAACCTCTTGCCCACAGTATCCAGTATCTCAGAAAGGAGAAGTGTTCTGTGGTCTCAGTGTGCCTCTGAGAGGCAGAGCAAGAGCTACCACAACCAGCCGCCCAAGTTCCAAGCAGCCCAAGAACGGCAGCAAAATTAGTTGAATGTTTCCACCCCTTCAATCTGTGCTCTCTCATCTTGTCAAAGGTAAACAGCCAGAGGGAGAAGGCTCAATAAGAGAGATGCTTTTCTTCCTCTCCTCCATCAGAGGAGCTGCTTACAAAAGTACATTGTCACCAAGAAAGAGATTTCTATAGAATTTCAATTTCAAGACCGTTTTGTGTAAACAATTGCAAGAAGCTTTATCTTGCTCTCTATTGTTCTTCTCAGGGGTAAATTTCTCAATACGTTTAAAAAAAACTCCAATGAGCCAGCGTGCATTTTCTATTCTATCAGACAAGGGACTTAAGAGCAGAAATGTCCACATCCAAATCTGAAAGTTTCCTTAACTGTTCAGTGTTGTTCTCCAGAGAGCAAAGCCAAGTATGCACAGACTGCCTGGGCTCCCAGACAGAGCATGGCGCTCAGTGCAGCAATAGGAGACTACTTGAACTGAGGACGCCAGCTAACACTGAGCATCCTGAACAACACAGATTGCAGTATTTCTGCCTTTTCCTGCCCCACACTTCTGTTAATACAAAAAAGCAACTCTAAGAATATAAGTTAGCAACTTCTAGGGGGAGTCTTTGTGTCCAGGGAAAAGCCAAGGCACTGCAGGGTCAGTCTCACATAAGCCAGGTCACTCCAGGGCAGATCTGGGTGATGCTGAGCTGAAAGAAGCAGGTGAGGGGAATGCTGGACAAAGTACAGGAGGAAAGATTCAAGGTGGACAACTCTATTCATACTAAATCTAAGGTTCAAACCTCTTTAGAGCGCAACAAAACACCAGAGTTGCCTGTAGAACAGAAAAGCAGGGCAAGAATTAGCTCAGGGAAAGCTGACCCAGAGACTACTTTTGGGCTAGTGAGAAATTAAAGTAGTCGTCTATGGACTGATCCTGCTGGCCTCAGGTCTATGGATACTGTCAAGAGAAAAAGAAAGCAGGGAGCAGCCAGAAGCATCACCAGTGTCATTCAGCCTCTTCATCTTTCTCCTGTCTACCTGTTTAAGCAAAAGTGATTCAGAGCCTCCTGAGGGCACTCCCCAATTCTCTGACCAGGAGAGCCTCTCATTGTTTCTCTTCCTTCCAATGTCACCTCTCCCCAGAAAGGGACAGAGCTCTTTGAGGATAACACAGTCTCTGTCCTGCTGTACCCCATCCCCAACTCATCAGCCCATGTCTCAGCCCGAGATGGACATCCTCACTCAGATGGGAGATTTTGCTTGCCAGCTCCTGCTTCTCCGCAGTCATCTGCTGCTTCCCCAGGTCCAGCATCTCCTTCCCACCACATGCATCAAGTAGTTTCTCCTCGAAGTCCCTTTTCGCCTTCTTCATTTCAATCTGCAGCTCTTCCATGCAGTCAGCTCCGAGTCCAGCTGCAGAGGCAACAAACATATGGGCTGAGCAAGAACGTACAAGGAGTATGTGTATATATAGGGAAGGGGGGATTCCTTGCTTTTCCTAAAAAGCTCTCAAAACCTTGACCACGCAGCTCTCATGCAGTACTCCAGTCACAATCAGAGATAGAGATTCATGCCTCTGCATAACCCAAGAGGCAAAAAAAATCCTAACAGTCCCAGTAAGGATTTACTAAAGAGGAAGAAACTACCACTACCATCTTCCCTGCTCACACCAACAACTGCCCTGACGTGCCTGGGCAGACACCATGCGGCACAAGCTGGAGCTGGTTGTCTCCAGGCACTGGACAAGGCTCTTGCCTGGTTATTCACACAAGCCTTCAGGCATCGGATGATCTCACATCTGCTCCGTATCCCATAGGAGCTGTGAGGAAGGCAATCAGCCAGCTGCCAAACTTACAGAACAAGATACATCCCCCCTCCCCTCCAGAGCTCCTCGGTAAGGCTCTAATGAGGCTGTTAGCACTCACACCGAGATCCCACCTTAATTGCACCTTACAGAGAAAAGACAGGAGAAAAGGTTGCTTATGCAGGAAACCACCAGACTGAGCTCTGATATAGCCAATATTCACATTGCTACGAACTGCCTGCCCATACATACAGGAATTCCTCAGCTCCATCCCAAACACGGATCTCTGCATGGATTTAAGTAGCTGAGATGCCACAAAAAGACACGGTGGGAAAAGAAAAAATATAAAGGGTACATTTTTTTTCCATGAACAGAACACCATGTTGGCATCATGAATCCTAACACTTTCTAGAAATCTTGAGGAAAAAAATGATGGGATCCCAAGACAGCAAGTCAACCCCAAGAACTGCAGGAGAGATGTGTGAATGCTATCAGCTATCATGAAAAAGCAAAGACCCAAGCGCTGGGGTGGCAGGAGCAGCAAGAGGAATCCAAGGGCAGGCACTGCCTGCCAGGCACGAGGGTAGGAAGAAAGGGCTGAGCTGCAACCTGTTCAGACAGTGTTTATTGAGGAGAGATGGGGTCATGAGTGGGCAGAGGAGCTGAAAACAGTCAAGTGGAGAGGATGAGGGAAGTAGGTGTAGAAACACTCAGCTCTCAAATGCAATGTCTCATTGCAGTCTGCCCAGAGAGACTGTCAAAAAAAAAAAAAAAAAAAAAAAAAAAAGCATCAAGTGAACTTCAGAGAGAACGTGGCCACATAGCTTAGTCCCCAGCCTCAGAAATTAGTGGGAAATCTCTAGCCAAGGTTTTGAAAGGATGTCAAAGCAGTCAAGGCTTATTCAGGTTTAGGGCAGAAGATATTTGCATGCAGAGAACAGAGGGCTTCGCCCCAAATTAAACATGTGTAAGTGGGCCTATCATTGCACTACTTTTTTTAATACATAAACGTTACATATTTCTGAAATTGGAGTTTCACTAATTTTTTCTCTTGCAAAGAGACATTTTTAAACATGCCAAGAGATACTCAAAACATTCAGAATGCATCATGGTTTTCTTTATAGCAAAAACTCTAGTCTGAATAGCAAAGAGAATTTCCAGGACCTTTCAAAAAGTTGTATTAAAAGAAAAGATGCCATTGCTGGCTGCAGAACTTGATAGATCCCCCTGTTCCTGTAAAACCAAGCTATGGAATTTGGCTAAATGGGGAAACAACAGACAACTGAATCTTTATTACAATTTAAGATTGGCTTAGTTACTGCCTGACCAACCACTTGCCTGAAAGCTTCCTGCAAGGCCTCAGTAAGCAACCAAACAAAGAACTGTGGTGTGATATACTACTGCCAGTAAGGTTTAACACTTGCTATCTAGGTATCCTGGTTTTAGCTGGGATAGAGTTAATTGTCTTCCTAGTAGCTGGTACGGTGCTATGTTCTGGGTTCAGTATGTGAAGAATGTTGGTAACACCCTGATGTTTTCAGTCGTTGCTCAGT
>JAVJGG010000043.1:1152869-1173118 GCA_035590195.1 Aviceda cuculoides
TCTATTAAACTGTTCTTATCTCAACCCACGAGTTTTACTTCTTTTCCCGATTTTCTCCCCCATCCCACTGTGGGGGGAAGTGAGTGAGCGGCTGCGTGGTGCTTAGCTGCTGGCTGGGGTTAAACCATGACACTAGGTATGTACATTTCTTTTGACTTATTCATGGGACTATTGTTTTAGGTCCTGTTTTAACTTAAAAAGCTTCTAAAATTTGTATATACAAGCCAGGTTGGAGTTTTTGTGTTGCAGCTGCTGCAGAGCCTGGAGTGTCTGCTCCTGGTGACCCCAGCGCAGAGGCAGCAGCGAGGGTCAGAAATACTCACAGCACTGGATGCAGGTTACAGGACACCACCTCCCCCAGACCACCACATTCTTCTCCCTCAGAGGCTGCTGCTTCTCCTTGCTCAGGTTCACCTCCACCTGTTGAAGAAAAGCACACCATTTTTCAAACACCTACACTCATGGGGTGAAGAAGTTCAGCAAGGAGAGTACCATTTCCAGCACAAGCTATGACACAAGTGTGGTGCAAACACAACTACTATTAAGCTTATCAAATACCCATCAGATTTTAGTCTCATTAGAAAGCTAAAATCCACTCTGAGAGAAACCAGAGATGCAGCTCTAGCCAAAACCTGTTTTCAGCCCATTGAGGCAAGTTCATTTTATTCTTTTCCCTAAACCCTGTCCTAAGCAAATTGCTCCTCCAAAGCTGTTTAAGAGGTTTCAAAGAAAGGATCGTACAGTTCACGTGCCATTAAAAAAACCCCAAAACACAAAGGTACTCAGAGCTACGAATGGAAAATAATTACAAAACACCACAAATGCAAATTAACTAAATAACACACGTTAATAGAAAAACCTAGGACCAGAATTAGAAATGCCATACCAGCAAATTTGTCCTCAGTAGTTCAGCCTCTACCAAGGACCACAAGCCCTCAGGCTGATGATGGCTGGTAAATGAGTTTACCTGCCCCCCCCACCTCTCAGTAGCCCATGCTGAGATCAAGAAAGTAAAAAGCAACATGCCTCTGCGTTCAAAGACGTATAGCTCCAGCTGAAGGCAATTTGATTTCTGTAGATATGCTGCCTGACGAGTTTTAATGCTGGCTTATACAGGACACTGACTTAATCTACCTCCATCTAGAAAAAGTTTTGTCACGCTGAGCAAGCGTGGAGTCTTGTGGACTAACCAGGGGATTGGTTTGGTGACCTGAATACAATTACCCGTGGCTCTGGAGTTGCCCAAAAGCATCCATGCCCGTGCTGCTGCAGGTTCTTGCCCTGTGTAGGCACTAAGGAAGGCAGTTCTGGTTATTTATTCTTTTAAATGGGTAAAGCACAGCAGAGCATACTGTTTATGATCCGCTGAGAGTTACTCCCCAGGTAGTGCAGAAACAAGGGCAGAGCTTGTATATTTAAGTGGCATTTGAGTTACATCACCATTAAACATATGCTAAACATTTCACTAGGCTGAAGGCTGACAATAGTTTACAAGCACAGTCTGCTGGACTTCTAACTCCTGGGTGGAAATCCTAGAGATTTCCTTTATTTTAGTCCATAAAATGCTACTTAACTTATTGACAGAAATCCAAAGATGTACAACAAGCTTTTTAAACGGAGCACAGCAAATGAAAAGCAATTAAACAAACACAAGATACCCCAGGTGAACCCCTGAGGCACTAAAGAGGAAGGAAAGGTCTCCCTTCAATCCAAGCTCAATAAAACGGACAAGAAGGACAACAAGAAGAAGGACAGAGGACGATGCCAGGGCCAGGAAGGGCTGCTGGGGCTGAATGATGCCAGGGGACCGAAGCTCTCCTGGCATCACTGTACCCCTTGAGGCTTGCACAGCCATCCGAGCACCCCAGCCTCTCTCACCTCTGCTTTTGCAGCTGGAAGGGAAGAGCATTGCCTGGCACAGACATTACTCAAAGGGTCTGCAATAGGAAAAGGTGCATTTTTAACAACTGTTGGCCAAACACACTTAAAACATGCCTTCCCCAAACACCGGTGTCCCCTAACAGGGCTGTGCATTGGCTGGAAGAGCTTAAGTTTGTTTTCCACATCCCGGAAGATGATATTAGGAAAGAAGGAAACCTGCCTTCCAGCCCATGTTAGACTGTAGAGAGAAAAAAAAGAAAAATCCTCCCCAAGGCAGGAGTTGTCACATCAAAGGCTTCCAAGCGAGAGGAAAACCAAGGCAGCATCATTCACCTCTGTGTGCTGTTAGGAAAATTTACTCTGTGATTGTTAACCTTTGTCCAGTCCAACAGTATCAGGGACTGGGAGAGAGACTTTATGATCTAAATCACACACTCTGGAATCAATAAAGGCCACTGCACTCCCAAAATAATGCAAATGCCATCTGAGTTCAGGAGCTGGGACCCTTGGCAGAGGATAATAATAATAATAATAATACGAGCAGCAAAGAGAAAACTCCTTCAGGAGACAGATTTTCTCACTAATTAACAGGCTGAACAGGAGACTAGAGAAGGAGGTAGCATTTCTTCCCTTTCTTAGAAGGCACAAAGGTTTAACAGTCAGCCTAGAAAATCAGCAGTTTCAAAACAGGCTTATTAACTCCAAAAGCCCAGCACCTCAGGGACAAGGGGAAACACAAAGAAACCACAGACCTGTAATCAGGACCCTACTTAGTCCCCATTGAGCCAGGTTTTGCCTCTCCACTTTCCATGACAGAGGAGCTCCTGAAAAGCTTTGGATCCCACACTCTGGCGTCCATTCACCAAAACCCGAAAATAAACGGCATTACCCGATTATTAAAACGCACAAGCACAACTTCGTGTACTACACGCTCCCCCAGCGTCGCTTTGGGTTTTTAGGAACTCACAGGGAGAGATTTCCACCGCAGCCATCAGCCGGGCGCTGTAACGGGAGCACCGACACCTCCTGCTCCGGCTTTTCAGGGGCCAGGAGCCCCGGGACCCCGGGCTGAGGCGTTAGCCCACAGCGAGCGACGCCGAGGGCTAAACTCAGTATTTCTGGAGTCTCCTGAAAATGCAAAATCAAGAGTTAAACATGAAAACATAGAATGGAAATACAGTTTTGTTTTGTTGTGGGGGTTTTTTTTTTTTCGTTTTTTTTTTTTTCCTCCCAGAAAGGCAAGGAAAGCAGCTTTGCCAAGCCCCGCAGGCCCGCGTCAAGCGCCCGAGCAGCACCTAAACCCAAACCGCCCCCAAATGGTCCGGGCGGTTTTGTACCGACCGGCGGCGGGTTCGGAGCGAAACACCCGGACGGAACCCGCGGTTTTGTTCGCTCCCCTAAAAGCCGCCTTTTCTTCTGAAAGCTCTGCCCGGGGACCCCGGCACCCCCGGCCCCGCCGCCACGAGGTCGCCCAGGCAGCGTCACGCCGTGCATGAATATTCATGAGGTTCCGCCTTCCGGCCCCGCCCACCCTGCCCTGTGCTCACCCCCCGCCCCCAGGGTAAGGGGCGCATCCCCGGCAGGAGGGGCGAGGGGGGGGGGAAAAAAAAAAAAAAAAAAAAACAAGCGCGAAACAAGAGCGAGCGAGGAAACCCCGCGCTCAAAGCCTCCCCCCCCCCCTCACCGCGGCTCCGCAGTCCCGCCCCGCGGAACCGCCGCTGTCGCGCAGAGCTGCGCAAGCGAGCGCTCCCCAGTGCTCCCACAGCTCACTACAAACCAGGCCCCGTCGGCCCCGGCTGTTGCCAGCCCACCCTGTGTTTTAGGGAGCAACCTACCAGTCCTTCGGCGCTAGCTACGGCCCAGGAGGTGCAGGTCTGGCGCCTGACCCGGGCTATCCAGGAGGGTGCTGGGGGTGTCAGGGTATCACTGGTCTTACCCCAGCACTTCGGTGTCCGTAACTGGGCGATGCCAGGTATAAACGCTGGTCTAACTCCAGTAGCCCTGCAGTACCAGATAGCAAGCATAGTGCAGTTTCTTATTTTTGAGAACTCTGCTTCTGTGGGAAAATACAACTGGGGGGGGGACGGACACATATCTCTACAGACTGAACTTGTTTCCTAGCCATTTCCCAAAATAACAAAACCAAAACCACCTTTAGAAACCCAGGTAAGATGACACTCCAAATTTCCAGCCCTGTTTCAAAAGGACAGAGCAGCACTCTGGAAAGAGAAATCCTGGGGTGGGGAAGTTGGCTGTGGAGTTTGCAAGGTAAGGTCATTCCCATCTTCACAGGTAAGAGAGAATTACAAGGGGGAATTCCCTTTTTTTCCAAAAGTAAACACTTCCTGTTACCCTAAGTGGGAGCCTGGATTCCCCCTGTAAATCAGTTTTGCTACAGGGGGTGATGACAGCAGCAGAGGCAACAAGCCAGCTCTCTGGCAGCAGGAGAGATGGCAAGCTGGAATAAAACAAGTTTATTTTCTATTTGGACACAAACACTTCTTTTTCACAAGTCTGGCTAGTCACTAGAGCAGCATTTTATGTCTTCTGATTTGCAAAGAACATCTTTCTCGGCTACAGAATACTAGAAACAAATACATCTGACCAAACAGGGGTCAGTGCAAGGTCCATCTAGCCCAGTGCCCACTCTGCAGTGGCCAAATAAATGCAGGAATGGTACGAGCACAGCTAAGTGCACAGCAATACTTCTCCAGAGTACTCACCCAGTCACCAACAATTTGCACCCAGAAGTGTCTTTGTTATTAACAACTTTGATTCCCCTCGCCCCAGTCCCTTTTTGAACCCACATTCACACTACCTGGTGGCAAAAGCTTACACAGCTCAACTAGGTGTGCGCAAAGCAACCTTTATTTTGAGCTGGCCCCTTGCTAGTTTCATTTGATGCTCCTCTAATATCTAAATATTTGGAGGAACCCTCTCCGACATTTGTGGGTTTACAGACCTTACAAATCCTTTCCCAGCTCAGTTCTCTCACCCCAGCTAAGAATCCTCATCCATCAAGTCATTCCTCACACAGAAGCTGTGCTATCACCCCTCTCTGCACCTAGTCTAATTCTACCATAACTTATTTCTCTGGACACCTAGTGGGAGTAACACTGACTTACTGACTGCTTTGCACTGTAGTTACATGAACTGTAGGTCACTTCTGGCCAAGCTTTACCTCCTCCCCACAAAGCTGAAGCCTTGGGCTGGCAGTTGTGCAAACATCCTAATGGGAATAAGCATTGCCTGTGAACACATCAACAGATCTGGTCAAGTTGGTGTCTCTTAGATACCTTTTTCTTTTCTACCTCTCCCATTTTTCCACAGGTTTATTGGCAGAGACTAGATACAAGAGGAATGTCAATCCATACAGGCCAGCATGAGCTTATTTGATCAGGGACAAGTGTCATGGATGTGGGGAGGGGGAGTGAAGAGGGACATAGCGACAGGTCTATAGAAACAAAGAAAAATAACCACTAAGGGCTTTAGGAAAGTGAGACTGCAAAGAACAGACTCCTATGGAAACTGCAACTCAAAGAAACCATGATATTTAAAATGGTTGCAGGAAAGGTTTCTTGAATCAGCTCTGCAGCTTCCTGCAAAGCTTCTACTGGAATTGGAGGCATAAACAGGAGTGTCCACCAGCCCACCTGACCTCTTGTAAGGGAATTCAGGGCACTCTCCCCATTGTGCACTGATGCTGAAAACTCACCAGCACACGCTTTGAGGAGCTGAATGCCCTCCATTCATTCAGACAGCAGAGGACACTGCTCTGCTGTGGTTGATAGGCATGTTCTCAATCCTTGGGAGGACAGGACCCAAAAAGGTGTAAGCATTAAACAGATGAACAACAGGTCAGGTAAGAAAAATACTGCCTCTTCATTTAATGTTTAAAGACATTGGTAAACAAACAGAACAGTACAGACAGTCAGAGGCTAAACCCCTCCCACCTCCCCAAATGGCACACTCCAAACCATGACAGGTACCAGGTGACGACTCTGGCGAAGGAGCAGCAAAGTCTGGGATTTGAGGGACGGCCAAAAGAAATCTCTGCTGTGCGAGGGCAAGACGACAGGACTTGGAGGAAGCAGCTTCCCCTCACCCACAAGCAGAGGGACATCTCCTGGGTACAGTCAAGAGGGAATGGTTTCCACTTCGAGCAAGCAGCCCAAATCTCTTGCTAGCACACAGAAGGGCCACGTGTGAACTTGGAAAACACAGCTGGAAGCTACATTAAAGGTGCAAGACACACTATGTACTGACCTTGGCAGCCAAACCTCTGTTCCACAGTGATTTTAGCCTCTCGAAGAATAGAGAAAACAGGGAATTTAGGTCCAACTTGGCAGTGTTGCAGTACTCATTTGTGAACACAAAACTGAGTAGGGGGGGAATGAACAAGACTATGCTCCGCATACATTCTTCCATCCTGCTCCATCGAGCTGCTCCCTGCTCCAGGGACACTCCTGACCCCTATCCCACAGCTGGCCTTGTCTTCTCACATAGTTTTCCTTGAGCTGTGGAGCACCAGATGGTTAGAAGGGACATCAGGAAGCAACTCTCAGCGCAGGCTTCAGAGGACAGTCAACTGGGTACCTGAGTGGAGGGCCAGGGAGAGTAAGATTATCAGGTGTTGCTGCTGAAGAGAGGCAGAGATCACAGCACAGCTGCTCCAGCTCCCACCTTGCTGGCAGAAGCCTGCACAGGAGTTACGGGAGGTGACTGAACCAGCATGGGTCAGGCTCTGAAGGCAGCTGCACAGCTGCCATGTGGTACGCAGCACAGACTGGAGCCTACGTGAATTTCCATTTCCCAGAGCACTGACAGCTGGAACCGTGACACATGGTGGAAAGTAAGGAACACATTTCACTGCCTCTCCAGGTAGCGGAAGCTTGCGGTAGTGTTGTTTCTGCTGCCACCGCATGCAATCAAATATGAAGGGAGGGCTAACTGGCTCCTACGTGGCCCGGTTATCTGCTCCAAGCACCCATGTCCAATGCGGGACGCCCCACAGTCCAGAGCCCCACATCAGAGCTCTCAGATCTCAACATCACTCTCCTTGTCGTTATCGTGGTCACCATCATAAAACTCGTTGGCAGCTTCAGGCCTGGGGGAAAGACAATCACTGTCAGCAAGGAGAGCTTTGACACCCTTGGGGCCAGAGAAGAATGCCTAGGTCACAGTGCCAAAGGTCAGAAGATGCCCTGCACCCAAACACCCCATGAGATGTTATGCGAATAGATGACATTTCTAGGGAGAGGCTCCCTGGATAAAACCAGAGACTCAGAAGTGACTTGGTATCTGTTCTAGGAAACAGACTGTCTCCCATGTATCATCTGGCCATCCTAGCAGGGACAGAAAGGGAAGCCCATTTCTCCAGAACAAGATCTGGTACCTGCTGTAGTTTTCCTCAGAGCCTCTTTCCTCTGGATCAGGCTCATCTGTGCGATCATAGCTGAGCAAGTCAGAAGGGACATCATGGATCTGCACGCTGGGAGCATGGTTCAGCATTTTCAGATTCTCAAATATTGTCTGCCTAATCTGATCCAAGTACTACACAGGAAAAACAGAGAGGGATCATCACAGCGAGATCTGGCAGTCTACACAGAACCACAATTGTTAGCAGTGCTACCTGCCTGCATTGTCTATGTAGCGGCCATGAGAAACAAATTTGTGCAAAAAGCTATTTATCAGAGCAGAGGAGGTGGGAGAGTTAATTTAATAATTGATACTCAAGCACACAGAAAAACAGCAAGACAACCCAGCAAGGTTCTCAAATGCTACGAGACTTTCCGACATTCCAGAGGAAAGATTCTGCTTGTTTTTCATCAGTTTTCTACCCTGCAAGAACTCCTTGCCTGGGCTCTACCTGGTTTCACAGGACAGAGCATCAATCACAGGATTTTGGAAGTACATAGCTGATACTGCAATAAGGCTACAAGCACTTACCTGCCTGGAGTTCTGATTTTCAATCCTCGTACTGACATCAGGATGAAGGGTGAAGTCTGGAGCAAAGTATTCAAAGTACTCTGTAATGGAATGAGCAAAAGAGTTAAAGCACAGAGGCAAGAGAGCCAGCCTGCACTGCTCTGCAGAAAGCAGAGTTCACTCCCACCGTGCTAGGAGTGACCAGATCCTAAAAAGCACAGTGATGTACAGCTCTGCAACCGCAAGGAATTACATGAAACAAAAGAGCGAGCAGAAGTAACACTCAGGTCACTGAATAGGAAATGATCCAAATTAAATGATACATGACAGTAAGGGCGTGTCTGCCCAGCAAAGTCTACAAGTGGCTGTGTCCTGGTTTCGGCTGGGATAGAGTTAATTTTTTTTCTAGTAGCTGGTATAGTGTTATGTTTTAGATTTAGTAAGAGAAGAATGTTGATAACACACTGATGTTTTCAGTTGTTGCTAAGTTGTGTTTAGGCTAAGCCAAGGATTTTTCAGCCAGCAAGAAGGCTGGCAGGGTACAAGAAGTTGGGAGGAGACACACAGCCAGGACAGCTGACGCAAACTGGCCAAAGGGGTATTCCCTACCACGTGATGCCATGCCTAGTATATAAACTGGGGGGAGTGGGGCTGGGGAAGGGGATCGCTGCTTGGGAACTAACTGGGCATCAGTAGGCGTGTGGTGAGCAATTGCACTTGTGCATCACTTGTTTTGTATATTCCAATTATTTTATTATTACTATTATCATTTTATTATTGTTATTATTATTTTCTTCCTTTCTGTCCTATTGTTCTTATCTCAACCCATGAGTTTTACATGTTTTCTCCCAATTCTCTCCCTCATCCCACTGGGTGAGGAGCACCTGCGTGATGCTTAGTTGCTGGCTGCGGTTAAACCACAACAGGGTGGTAGGAGACAACTAAGGCCATCTCTAAAATCAGAAAGTGCAGTCACCTTGGCCCTGGTCTTATCTCTGGTCAATGCAAAATAGAAGTGTATTTCTTCAGCTTGTTATAACAAATACTTCAGCTCAGCTAATGAGGGGAAAACTCCAACTTACCACTGTATGGGAGCTCTTCACTAATCGCTTCGTCTACAAGCAATGATGTTTCATAAGTCCTGAAAACATGCAATAAGATGATCTCAGTCCACAGAAAGCTACGTGGTGCATGCAGGGACAAAGCCCACAGCAACTGCTTAAACAGTGACCTTCAACAAGCAGATAAGAGACTCACCAGCATCGTGCCACATTGCGAACTGTGTAACCACCTCCTCCCAGTACCAGCAAGGGGATGTTGAAGCTCTTTACATACTCCACGCACTCCCTACAAACCCCAAACAAAAAAAGTGCCAGAGCTGTTAACTGCAGCACACATTCATGTGTCAGAAATGCTGCCGTGCACTCAAACACCATGGCAGCTGGTGTGATACACCTGAAGGTCAGGGATTCCACGCAGGGAGCCCGAACCATGCACTACTCTGTGGAACCACTGCTCTGCAGCACTTTGTACAAAGCCTCATTCTGAGACCCCCTCCTGTCACACAAGAGTTTAAAAAAAAAAAAAAAAACCCAAAAACCCCCCAAAACAAACCAAAACTGCTGGTGCTGCTGGAAGGCCAAAGTCAAAGCTCAAGCCTCACAGCAGAGGACTCATTAGAGCCCTTCAGACTGAAGGATGGTCTTTCAACTAACTGCTCTGCCCCAGCCCCACTGTACTTACCCATGTCCTCTTATACTGAGGTTAAAACAACCCAAACGGTCGCAACCCAGAGAATCAGCACCGCACTGGGGAACAGAAGGAGAACAACTGAATTTTTGCTACAGAGGCATTGTTTTCCAGACACACATCGGCATCCTCACCCCTTGGCCACCCTCATTCACCCAGAGAGTATAGACAGCAGCACAGCTAGGACACGCCAACCCCAATTCCCCAGGAACAGAACATAACACATCAACAGCGGCCCCCTCCAACCTACAGCCTCTGAAAGCGATGGACATGTGCACAGAGGCTTTCTTTCTTACCTGCAGTACTATGCAGGTGGGCTGATAGTAATCTACCACCTGGTTAATGACTGGCTGGAAGAGGTGTTTATAACCTTTGGAGAGAAAGGTAGATTTGTCATGGCTCTGGAGCAGAAGGACCAGCAAACGCCTGGGCAAGGGGAAATGGCAGGGAACACTTACTTTGGTCATCAATGCCATCTCGTAGAGGCACGTTGAGACAGTAGTAACGACCACTCTCTGCACCAACTTCATACATGTCACCTGGCCAGGGAAAGACAGAAGAGTCATAACAGCTCTGAGACTTCAAAAGTGTGGAACGGCCAGATCTGGTCTGGGTTGAGATCTCTTAACCTAGCTAGGATCCCTCTTTCTACAAATAACTATACTTCTGTTCCTCTCTAATTGCTTTCCCATGTCCCTTCTTCCATCATTTCTCCCTGAAGCTCTGATTTCATGATTTTACACGTTTATACTCCAGCAGAGCTTTCAAAGGATTCTGAAGCAAGGCCAGGTTCACACTAAGGGAAAATACATACCTGTACCAGGAAAGAAATAGTTCCCATATTTATGAAATGACACTGTCATGACACGGTCCGTCAAGTAGAAAGCCTCCTGCACACCATCTCCATGATGGATATCAATATCAATATATAGAACACGTGGATGATATCTATTGAATACATGAGGAAAAACAGCATTACTGTCTGCACTGCACCCAGCCTCACTATTCCCCACGTGCCTTGGTATTGCCTGGTACTCTGAAAACCACCACCGACATTTACCCACAAGCCCACTTGCCAAAAGAACTCACCTGTCCCATCTGAGACATATCAACTGGTTTAGATATGAGACATTTGTATATAGTCAAACATGCCCCAACACTAAAAAATTTTCTTCTGATGTGCTTGGAAATAGATATTAGAATAAAAAGTTTTCAGATGGGGCCAGAAATGTCTTGGAAAGCACATGAACAGAACCTATTTTAACCACCTGGGTGTTAGAAAGTTGGTGGGTTTTGATTCCTCTACAAACAACATGCTGTTAGTTAATCTTTAAGAGCTCCAACAATTTTTAGTCATAAAAGGAAATTAAAGGTAAGCTAGCCAAGGAGGAGATAGGAACACTTCACTTCCTCCACATACCAGAGTACTGGCAGCACTATGTCCCAGCTGGCTAGAGCCAAGAACACCAGGCTGAACTGCATTTACTGGAGAAGCTGCCTGCTGGGTCACAGACAGAGGGTTAAGAAGGGGAAATCATCACAAGTAAATGCACTGGGGAAATGGTCAAAGCTGATATGCTGTTGAGCACTGGAGACATGGCCCCAAGCCATCCCTAGAGCTGCCTGCTTGGCTGGAAAGAACTTCTCCAACTTTTCACAAGGAAATACTGCATCTGGTCCATCCCCAAAGAACAGGGGATCTGGCATCCACACCAAAACCCTAGAGGACTGGGGAGGTGCCTTAAAAAACAAGACCACATTGAAACAGAGAGGAGGAGCATGTGGTTCGTGCCATCTGCCTTGGAACCATGGCTTTAAGCATGTCTGCAGTGATCTGATCAAACTGGTTGATGGTGCTGATCCATGCTGATTAGCAGACCAGTACCTTGCCACAGTCTCCCAAGAGAGACAAAAATTATTTAAGGCAGCCCAGATTATTTGTCCTGTAGACAAATGACAGCAAGGACAAAAAGGGCATGCATACACACAGCCCTTGCACACTGGTAAAGGGAGGAAGGGACCTTCCAAGACCAGAGGCACCACAATACTCCCATAGTGGGAAGCAAACTCAAGTATACAGCCACCTGCCACAGAAACGGTTCCTGAAAACAGAGAACAAGAGAAGAGGGACACATTATAAGCTCCCACAAGGGGTAACGGGCCTGTATTTGAAGCCTCTGGCATATGAGACTCGTGAGACTAGAAAATGGGTGTGCAGAGATACACAGTGAAGACCTGAAGTTCCAAACACAGAGCAGGGAAGACTGGCAGAGAGGAAGGAAGTACAAGAAACCCCAGTGCATCCCATAAATCTGACTTTGACAATGAGTAAACTTGCCACCAGTCATATAACTATTGTCTGGTCAACCCCAAATCTTTTTAAATTCCATAACATCTTGCCTCAGATTCAGTGACAAAGAGGGCATTTGAGAGTACGAAAAGAAAAAAAAAAAAAATCACAGATTAATCCAAGAAACAGAAGGTAGTTCTGTAACTCTTCCTCACATTCCGGATTTATTTTTCATTTTCTAAAAAGAAAAAAAACAAATCTGACTCTTTTCTACTCGAAGCAAGTATCTTTTGATCATCCATGTGTTGCTCAAGTCCTGTTCTTAAGCCACTCAAGCAAGTCAAGAAAGATTCGAGTCATTTAACAGTCTTCAGTGAGCCATAACTTGCATTTACCTACAAAAGACTCACTGTGGCAAAAACGCAGACTCAGGAGACCCTGAAATGAGTATTTCACAGATGAATGAGAAATGGAATTGAAGAACTCTTCTGTATCCCTTAAGCTGCATGCAACAAAACTGGAGTCATATATTCCAATTCTCAAGCCCCCCTACTTGTGCCTGAAGAGGAGGCCAGAAAAAAATCAAGTTGTTGGCCTTCCCGGATTCTAGAAAGGCAAACAAGGAGGGGAAACAGAGAAAGAGAACAGTGAAGCAGCAGGGGGAAACCACATGCCAGCCAGAACAGTACTGCTTTTGCCCCATGTCCTTACTTGAGCAGCTCCAGGATGCCAATAACGATGTCATTAACATAACAAAACCCAGAAGCCTGCAAGAGAGAGAAAACAGAACAGCTTTAGAACGGGATCAACAACAGAGCCTGGGCCTCAAAAAGACAGAGCAATATGTAGATTTGCCTCATTACCTCAAACTTCTTGGCATGATGCAGGCCCCCTGCCCAGTTTATTGCAATATCACAGATCTAAGAAAGGAAAGATAACTTAGTTAAAGGTGACAACGTGGTAACAACAACCTTGCACCCGCTTCAACCTGCCCAGCCCTATGGCTCAAATACCCTTCTGGTCTTTCCTTTTCCTACGAAGGCCTTTCCAAAGCTCCATCGTCATTGTTAGCCCAGCCAAGTTTTGGTTACATCATGTCCATACTGGATTAGTCCCCATTAGACCAGAAAAGATCATCTCCCACCACCATTGCTCCCCCTCCAGCCAACAGCAGGCAGAGCACCTGGACATACAATTTGTTCCTGCACTTGTTCTTCACCCTCATCAGAGCTTTCTCAGGTCTCTAAAAGACTCAACCTCTATAGATTTTTTTAATACCCACCTGAGGAACACCCTCCTTCAGACCTTCTGCATGGCCTCATTTAGTGCATTTCCATAGGAGAGATCCAGCAGCACTCTCAAGGTCACCCAGCAGCCAGTTTCACTGAAGACCCCAGGTTTGTTCTACAGTGCTGAGGGTACTTTGTGACTTCAGTACTTGCAACATTAGTACTCTCTGACTCCCTCCAGATTAAACATCTACTAAATGGTTGCCTCTGACAGTACAAGAATGGTCTCAAGCTTAAAGTCCTACAGTACTACATATTTACACTGCAACACAGCAGTGCTTGCTATGTTGTTTTACAAAACAAATCCATGAGGTTCTCCTTAAATTGAAAACCAGTTGGCTTACACCCGTGTTTCAAAAGATAAGCACATCAACGCAGTTACCTTGTTGTTCAGCTGTGTTGCTCCCTGCAGGGAGGCCCCAGTATAGCGAGAGCAAAATTCAAAGAGGCCTGGAAATACTGGGCTGAAAAAGAAACGATGATTCAAACAGAACATCTCATTCCTCCCCATTTCTCCAGAGCAAAGCTAGGAATAAAACTGTCCAGGGACATGACCTGAGCAAGACCAAAACTCATTCTCTGTGAAAGAGTTCATTTGGGGTCACTCTGACCCTGCTTATAACACAATGAGTACCAGCAGGCGAGCAATCTGGCTGCAAACACAATGGGAAACTCAGCGAATTTGATAATGATTACCAAAGCTTCCAAGCTAGTCCTGAAAAGGCTCCCCTGCTCACAACGCGTGCCAGCATCTGTCCTACAGCCCTGCTGACATACGCCCAGAGCTAGGACGTGATGTGAGACACTGCATCAGGAGAGGGGAGGACTGGTCTGCTCCTGCACTCTCCCCTCCTTGCTGTATCTGACAGATTCCGCTACCAGCCCCCCAGCGTCCAAGCCCCCAGCCCAGCATGCAGTATACTGCAACTGGAGGTGAACACTACTCTTAAGACAGCACTGAGCTCTGATCCATCCCACCACGCAGAGCCAGCCCAGGCACCGGGAGAGTACAGAAACACAGGACCTAGAGCCCCCGTGTCACCAGCTTGCTGGCATCATGTCACACATTTCATTCGTGGACAAGCAATGGCTTAAAGATTATGGGGTTTTATTTCCCCTTTCATTTCTGATCATCAGAGCAGCAAGGTTACAGAACAGTCTTCTGATTCTCAGCCTGAATATTAAAAACAAGGCTATACTAGTATCTTCTTGGGATAACACTGTTCTTTAGCTAATGTAACTCCTCCCATGCTAGTACTTACAGCTTTCACCTCCACAGAGTACGTAAGAACAATCTAACTCTCTGACAGCCCTTAGAATCTTCAACCAGACAAGGCATATTGCTATTTCCTCGGTCACCCACAGAGCCCTTCCACAATTCTCTTTCAGGTTTCATCTCCCACAAGCATTAAAGACTGAAATTGAATATTCTCAACAAGATCTCATGTAGTTTTGTACAGAACCACGAGTTTCTCCTTAGTTCTACCTGAAAATCAGGCTCTCAAAGCTGTCTTGAATTTAACATGCATGTATTAAGGCAGCTAAAATGACAGGCAATTATTTAAAAAAAATAGTTAGCATGTTCAAGAAGAACTGGAGACTCTGCAAGAACAAGTAGAAATACGGTCTCTAACTCCACAAGCTTACAGCTTAAATATAGATCTAAAAAAGAGGACTGCAAGATCTAAAGAGAAGGGAAAGGAATCAAGGAGGTTCCAGTAATCTGATATACACAGGAGGGACATGCACTTCATTCTGGTTAAAAACAAATAAGAAATGGGACATTCTAAAAGAGCTCTCTGAACATGAGCAATGCAGGAGCACCCTTTCTGACTGTGGGTTCACAGAAAGCACAGAGCACTCACCAGTCATCGCCCACGTTGAAGGCATTGAGGCTCTTGGTGAATCCCTGCATGTTATTGGGACTCACTCTCTGCAGGAAGTCTATGTAGTCCTCAGAGTGGAATCGGCACATGTCATGCTGGGATGCCTGGTATGGTTTGAAAACCTTCAAGAGAGAAAGGCAAGACTTATTTCCCATCCAAACTTGCATTTGCTTTAGCTGTAAGAAATCTCAAGCTAACTGACGAACGACCTGCACAAGGTATATAAAAAAATGTTCCAATACATTGGCTTCCTGACATTCATGTCCATTTAAATTCAACAAGTTGCTTCATGAAGCCTGCCTTCCTACTGATTTTTCTCTTTCAGCCAAACACGTCTTCTGCCTCTCATAATAACTGCAGCTCTCGCCACATACTCTCCAATGCCTGCCTTCCCCTGCTGCACACATATCCTTCCTTGGGCAAGCCATCAGAATAAAACAGCTGAGTTCAAACTACAGATTTTCTTCACTGTGGGGCACTATTCCCTAATCAGTCACCAGCTTTCACACAATTTTAAGACCTTGATATAGGGGTGGTTTTGGTCTCTCTGTCCAATTTGCCTGTAAACGGGCTGATAGGTTCAAAAGTTATTTGGAGAAAGCTCACAGACAGAAGAGTTGCATAAGCTTTGTTTCCTTTGGAAAGCCAGCAAAAAAAGTCAGGGAACTGGATGGATTAAAATTAAAGATCTTGTGACAATACAGGCTTGCCATTTTGGCACTTAACACACATACCTCAACGTACAGGAAGTTAAAAATTAACACCACATACCTGGCGAGAGGAAATTAAAGTTGAACTGAAATCAGTAAGAGATCTTTTTTGTGTTTCCCAGTTTCTCTTAATTAAAGCGTGCACTTTATAGAAAAAGTGGAGCATGAGAAAAATAGTAAGATGCATGAGCTTGTCTCCAAAGGGAAGATTTATCAGGGCAACTGCAACAATGTGCCTGTTTCCTGGGCTAAGCAGGAAACATGTTAATTTTCAGAGACATAGTATACCCTAACAAACCCATCATCCTCTTTCCTGAATTGATCTGCATGTGGTATGGTGTTTTCCACATGGATCCATGGGGTGCAGTGTTTGTCAGAGGCTGCTGCCTCTGTCACAAGCACAAGCCGTTAGTGCAGCTGCTAAGGGTGAGGGCAAGACCTATTCCCCACGAGGGCTCTGCACAGGTACCTCCCAGGAATCCAGACAGCTGATTAAATCAAACAAGACCAAAACCAATGCTGACGAGTCATCACAGAGAAGAAATAGCTCTCACCAGATATCCAGAGGCTCTCTTGGACAATAAGAAGTAGGGATGTGCAACTCAAAACAGAAAAGGCAGGGGGGAAAAAAAAAAAAAAAAAAAAAAAAAAAAAGACCAGAAGCTTCAAGACAGACTCAGCTGCTGGCAGAAGAAACCTGCCTCCTTCTACCCTTCACCCTGCTCCCAGCAATCCCACTCACTTCCCTAAGCAAGCTCTGGCACTCAGTCCCCTCTGTCTGCCACCTTGTTTTGCTAACTCCATAGAAAACTCTCCTGGCTTTGCTGAGTTACTGAATTGCATCAGTTCACAGAAGGATCCAATAGCTTCCAAATACAGCACAAGAAATGCAGAGGGAAGACACAGAAGAGAAGCAGGGAAGGTGAGCAGCAGGACAACCCCCCCACTTTCAGCAATGCTAAGCCTTGGTTCACCACATTCTTCTGCGCTGCAGCCACAGGGAAGCTGGGAAAAGTGCAAAGAGGTGAACTCAGCTTGACAGGACAGTGGCCTTTTATTTGGAGGAGGCAGAGAGGGCAGATAGCAATGTAACCACAACACAAAGTTAACAGGACCTTTTATAGTCACAACTGACTACAATCCCTGCTTTTATTTGCTTCTAACTTTGCCAGTCGCTGACTGTTCAGGATGAAGTTTCCTCTGCAGTTTTCAGCTTCATGATGGCATCTTGTGGAAAATATAATCCCCAGAAAAGGGTTTCAAGACTAAAAACATGGTGAAGCATACAGCTCTGCCTACTGCCTCATTCAGACATGGATCTGACATTTAGAAGCGTTATGTCGGAATATGCTTTTTGCTTTTTCTGCAAGAAAAATCCCAACTCTAGGGAAGTTACTCATTGGAGTTCCTACACCTACGGTAAAAATCTGAAAGATAAATTCTGCAAAGATTCCACATGGCCTGAGTGTACTCCAGCTGCATTCATCTGCAAGCACAAGAGCAAGTAACTGTGGCTGGATGCAATTTTACTAGCTAGTTGTATTAATTACACAGGAAAGCTTTTCTGATGTTTAAACACACCAAATTAAATTTATATATTGCATCGAGGAACTGTCCCACTGGTCCATTTTAGGACCTTCCTTTAAAAATTGATATTGTGCTTTAGTTTTGGGACAGCTTATTTGCTATTTGCTCTCGTTCAATCCACAAGTCTCTCACCACAGAAGCAGATATGCTGGCAGTGGAAAAGCTTGAACTTGAGCCCATGCCAAACACCAGGCACTTGTACAGTGCTAGAGAGAATGACAATAAAGTTGTGCAGCACAGACAGGCAGGTACAAAGCAGCTGAGATGTAGCTTTTCCCTCTGCCCCACTTGTAGTGGTTTGGCTGTTCAGACTGTACCCTAAAAAATAAAAAGCAGAAAAACTGTACTGCCATGACGCTTGCAAGAATTTTGCACCTTGTCCTGCCCATATAGTGGAAAAGACACCGTAAACATGCCAGAATTAAAACCACTGGTCTAACCCTGCTCTCTTGTGCTTACAGCGATACAAATTCTATTTTAACATTGCCTGATTATCAAGTGATTGAGAAGTTACTTTTAAGGACAGGCCTTTTTTTGGTACCACAACAGCTAAATATTTAGTCAGGTCTTTGAGGGCGCAGCAAACGTTGGTTACAGTTTTGCTTTATGTCTAATGATGGGGACAGGGATGAGGGAACCTGGGAAGCTAATCACAGTCTGGAGAAGTGCCTGGTCTAGCTGGAGAGGGACTGGAATTTGCACATTTCTGTCCGACAGCTCTGCACAATCACCATGTTTTCACAGCAGCTCATGATTTATCCCTAAAGCATGCTGCAGATGTGAAAACACATCACTGAAACAAGTTGATCACGCTTTCTTCTCCACAGCCTTGAAACAAGCCCAGCTATTACCAGTTCCTTGCAGTCATCTACAACTGCAAGCAACAACCCACTATTGAGTTCTACAATCATTTTGAGAGCACACACATCAGAGGAACCTCCAGGGTCACCCAGTTCAGGCTCATGAGTAACAGGGGAAGTGGCTGGTTTGCAGAGCATCGCAAGGAGCAGAGCCCCACTGCAGAAGGGTGAGGTGCACAAGCACAAAGAGGAAGGACAGGGGAAAGTCCTAACATCCCTCACAGATCAGACCAATGACGGTTTTATACCCTTCTTCCACCTCCCCTCCTTGTTTGCTAGCTACATATGATGATGATGATGACTGTGACAGAAGTACTCTTCACCACCTCTTAATGAGGTAATTCCCATGAAAAAACACTGTAAATGCATGTGTGTATGTCCATATATGTACATAAAACCAGAAGTGCCAGAAGCTGTAGCCTACAACATTTAGAATAACATTCTGGGTACGGGCCCTTTCCCAGGGCACATCAAGCAGGTCACAGGCTGTTGAGACAATAGGCAGCAGCTACACCCAGCCTCTGGATCAGATAGCATGACCTGGAACCGTGCCAGTCAGCCCAGGAATTAAATTGCTCAACAGTCCGAAACAGCTGAGGAGCAATCCCACCGCACCGAAAGCGAGAATAAGCCAACAGGAGACAAAATGAGATGCCCCAAAACAATCAGCAGCTGTATGTGGCATGTTTTGCACATCAAAATGGGCAGAACGGTGGAAGACTTTACTATTCCTGCCTTGATCTTGTATCATGAGGCATTAAGTTACATGCCATGTACTCCTGAAAGCTTTTCATTTGTTCTAAGCTGCAAGAATAGGCAAAAAAGTGAACAAGGATTCTAGGGAAAGGAGCACGGTTCAATGCCACTTGCACCAAGTGAAATAAAATAATTCAAAAGAGGGGTACTACACATTCATAGTGATATTCCACTATCCCCAAACTAGTTCATTTCTTGAAAGATGAAGATTTAAGTTTTCTTTTTGATTATTGCTACATGCCGATCATGTTTTATCAGGTTTACACAGGCTAGATTTCAGGAAGAGAAAGTCTTTCTAACAGTAAGAACTGGAGAGCTCTGGACTGTTTGAGCTGGTCAGGCAACAAAGGCTTTGAAGAACAGGTTGGACAATCACTGATCAGGTATGAGATGGGATTACTGAACCCCATTAAGGCATCAAGGTGAATTAGCAAGCCTCTTGAGGTTCTTGGGGTTTTTTTTTTTGAGCTTTACTATTCTAGGGTCACACGGTCTGCAGAAGTCACTGGGTCCTTTCTAGAAGGGGCTACAGATGCCAGAATTCCATGCATGGTCCCCAGGGACACTGATGCAGCTTCAGATATGGCACTATATGCACAAATTTGAACAAGACACTAACAGCCAACAGTGGTGCCTTTCAAAGCAGCTCTGGGTGGTACGGTGGGGGCTCAGGCCGATGAGAATGCCCAAGACCGCTTAAAACCTTGTCTGCAACAACTCTGTTGCCTGCTGTGCCAAACGTAGAGCTGAAGGAGAGGCAGTGACACAAGAAAGCTGTCAAGAACCTACTAACACAGACCAAGCCTTAACATGGAGGCCACGACTGAAGTCAGCAGGGCAGCGCACAGGTCTCTGGCACCTTTCACACATGCCGAAGCCTGAAACGCCTGCTCTGGCGGTTGTCTGCCCGAAGCCACCCACCGCGGCCCCCTCTTCCCCCGCTGCCTGGTTTGGGGGGCTCCCGTTGGGCCCCAGGAGGAGCACCGCTTACGATCATCTTCTTGTAGAGCCCGTAGTGCAGGACCAGGCTGTGGGTCAGCGCCAGGCGATGCGGCTTCATGGGGTGCCCCGCTCCTGGAAGGGAAAACACACGGGGAGTCACGGGGCCGAACACCAGCCGCTCGCCAGCCCCGGGGCCGGGCCGTGACGGGACCCGCCGAGCCACCCCCCGCCGGGCCCGCTCGGCCCCGGGACGGGACGGGGCGAGGGGACCGTCCGCAGGCCGCCCCAGCGAGCCAGGGCCGGGCTGGACCGTACCCCCGCCCCGAGGCCGCGCCCGGCCCCGCCGCCGCCCCGGCCCCTCGCCGCCGGCC
>JAVJGG010000043.1:1173218-1194892 GCA_035590195.1 Aviceda cuculoides
GGCAGTACACCCGCCTCGAGCCGGGCCCGGCCCCTCCGCCGCCGCCCCGGTTCTCCTCCAGCCCCGCAGCCCGCACCGTAGTGGAAGTTGCCCACGTCCGGGTCGTAGAAATAGGCCACGGTCTTCGCCATGGTGGAGAAGCCGGGACCCGCCGCCGCGCGCTCCCGCTCACGTCATCACGCCGCGACAGCGCCGTAAGCCCACGCGCGCCTGCGCGCCGGCGAGCGCGAGCGACGGACGGCGTCGGGGGCGG
Organism: Aviceda cuculoides; assembly: GCA_035590195.1. NCBI lineage: Eukaryota > Metazoa > Chordata > Aves > Accipitriformes > Accipitridae > Aviceda > Aviceda cuculoides. The sequence continues at coordinate 1,173,472 of JAVJGG010000043.1, forward strand.
GGCCGGGGGCGGGGCTATCATCGCTGCGGCGTCCCCGCGGTCCCAGCGCCTACCGCCGTCACCCTCTCCCCCAGCTGCCCCCAGTTACTCCCAGCTGATCCCAGTTGCCCACTGGATTCTATCTGCAGCCTTACAGCAGCTCCCCAGTCACCCGCAGCTGCCACCAGTTACTCCCAGCTGCTGACCAGTTACTCCCAGCTGATCTCAGTTGCCCACTGGATTCTGTCTGTAGCCCTACAGCTGCTCCCCAGTCACCTGCAGCTGCTGATCGATTACTCCCAGCTGCTGACCAGTTACTCCCAGTTGCCCACTGGATTCTCTCCTGTAACTTAACTCTACAGCTGCTCCCCAGTCACCCCCCAGCTGCTCACCAGTTACCCCCACTTGCCCCCCCATCACCCCCAGCCTCCACCAGTCACCCCCCAGCTGCTGCAGCCCACCCACTGAGGGCACAGGGGATGGGGCGGCGGGGTTCCAGTGGGGTACCCACACCTTGGTGGGACTCATCCCCTTCTGGGGAGCATCCCCCCTGAGCTGTGAGGGACAGGGACCCCCATTGCCGGCTGTCACCTGGTCAAGAGCCCTCCCAGATCCCTTCCCACCAGCATACAGCTCCTCCTGACTGCTGGCAGCCTTCGAAAATAACCTGCCGGCGCTGGCAGGGAGCGAGGGACAGGGAGGCACCGCCAGGCTGGCAGAGGACAAAAGCTGGGCAGAAAAATTGCTGTGTACGAGAAAACAGCCACGTGGAACAGGGGAAAAAACCTGAACCTCACCCAGAGCCAGCGAGGGGTGGAGATGGGGCTGTGCCACAAGAGACGCTGGTGACAAAAATCTGTTCCCTGTGGGCTGGAAAGAAGAAAGGATGAAAGGAGCAGGTAGTCTTGCCCAAAGGCTCAGAAAACAAATTAGCCGAAATCGGTGCTGGGCAAGGACTTGGTCCTGCCAGTCTCCTGCCCGATTGCTTCCCCCGGGCCAGATGTTGGGGGCAAAGGATGCTGCACTCGGGGCAGGCTGCCTAAACAACCTGCAATAAAACGGGGTCTCAGAGAGGAGCGGGCAAAGGGCAAGGACCCCTAAGGGGCACCCCAAGATCTGGCTAAGGATGGAGACCACGGCAGATCACCACTGGGATGTTTCCTGGCTTCTCAGCAACGGGATTTTGGTGCTGGGTAATAAATGCGCGGGAGGGAAACCCCTCAGTGTGCAGCAAGGGGAGCTTCACGTGTGCATGGCCCAGGGTGTGCAGGATGGGGCTGGCAGGGCGGCAAGGCAATGGTGGGACGGCATGGGATTTTGGGATGCTATGCTGGCCGCCAGCAGGTGCGAAAACTAGTGTCAGGTGCAACTAAATTGTGGGATTAAATGATGCTTCTTGCTGGCTCTGCCGCTTGCTGCTGGGACGCTGCTCCCACCGCACCACTCCTCATGTGTGTTTCCCTTTAGGATGCCGGCTCCCAAGCACGGAGCAAGGATGCTCAGGGGGACGCTGGGACCCTCTGGCTGTGACCCCACAGGGCACAGCTGTGATCAGGGACGCTCAGAGCTGCGACCCCTGGCACAGCGACCCCTGAGCCCAGCATCCACCATCTCAAATAAGTAGGCGTTAAACATGCTGAAAAACAAGGGTGTAGCAGCAAATGCGTGGAGTGCACTGACGTCTCGGTGGGGGCTGCTCACTCGGCGTGACGATAGCCCCGTCACCGCTCCGCAAGGTGCTGCCACCAGATAGCGTCTGGCTGGGGCCACCGAGCCGCCTGAGTGGCACGGCCAAGCTGCCTGGCTGGGGGAAAGGGACAAAGAGGGGAGAAACACGTCCTCGCCTCCAGTGGGGATTGCTTTGCTGGCTGAGCTCACTCTGGAAGCTGGTTGCTGCTCCAGGCATCTTCACGGGTCTTGGAGTGGTGCAAAGAAAGCATCGGACAGGGATATTTTTAGATGCTCTTTGTGCTCAGAGAACAAAACCAGGCTGTGGTTTAAAGGCCATTAGCTTGCTGGGGATGTTCGAAAAACTTAAATAAGGGCTTAAGTTTCAGAGACATGTTTGACACGATGGGATGCAGCATTTTTGCAAAGATGACAGCAATTTCTGGGCTGAGCATTGTAGTGAAGACCCCAGGAGGAGCCTGCCCACGGGGTTGCTGGAGCTGGGCGATCTGGCCTGTTTAGCTGCCACGTGGGCAACCAGCGGGGCCGCGGCGGACGATCCCCTGAGCGGGCGCGTTGGCATTCTTCGTGGGGTGACGTCTGTCGTAACGGCTACGGAGGAGGCGCGGGGAGAGAGCGGACGAGAGGTAACGTGGCAATACACTGGGGCTGGAGCTGGCTGTGGGACAGGGTGATGGGGGACATTGCTGCCCCTCCACACTCTCCTCGGTTGCTCTGTCCCCTCCCTCCCCAGCCACCTCTTGACCCAGTGGCTTAAAATTTAAGGGCTTCCAGGCAGTGTCACGAGAGGGACCAAAGCCTCCAAGGACTCCCAGGAGTCACGCCTGCACCCACTGGGGACCCCCGGTGGGGTGACCTGGGAAGGAAGGGCAGGGGGACGCTGGTGTTGAGCGCAGCAGGCAGGCAGCAAGCAGGCAGCTGCCTGCCCCAGGGCTCTGGCCAGATCGCCGTTGTGTCTCAGCTTGCACTGCCTTGGCTGGTGGGATCGCGCGGGATGGGGACAGGAGCTGGGACGGGGGCAGGAGGAGACAGAGGATGGAGCCCAGCCTCCGGACATACCACAAGCGTCCAGCCCACGGCCGTGTCCGCACCCCTCCGGCATGGTGCGGGGCTTAGCTCCGTGTCCCCACTGGGTGGGACCGACATGGCCAGCCTGTTTGGGAGGGAGAGCTCAGCTGTGTGGATTCATGCCTGTCATGCTGCCTGGTCTTGGGGCAGAGAGGAGCCGTGGTGTCTTTTCTGGGTCACTGGCAAGGCACTGCATGGGACAAGGCTTGTGGTCTGGGGTGCTAATGGGGTCCCACAGCGGAACGAGGACTGAGCAGCCTGGAGGGATGCTGAGGCTGGGGTGGTGGAAGCAGGATGGAGATGGGGGCACAGGATACTGGGCAGGGAGCATCAGGAAGAGAAACACTGTTGGCTGGGATAACCCAGCTGCAGAGCTGGGCGGGAGCAGCTTGACAGTAGTGGAGCCCCCTCCTTGTCCTGGTTCGCCCCATGGAGGACAGGATTTGTCCCCAGATGGGCTGCTGTGCCATCCTGTCCCCCCCAGGTTGTGGAAATGCTTTGATACCAGAGGCTGTGGGAAAATGGGAATCTTCCCTCAAAGCGGGGAGGGCTGAGCAACCTGGGCTCATTTTGCCTGGCAGGGCTGAAGGCTGGAAGGGGGTTAGGGTGCAGCAAGGCGTTGGGTGGGCAGGAATGGCCAGGAGGAGAAAGAGCGATTTATTGTGCAGAACAGTGTGCGTGGGCACGAGGAAAATGGGAATAAGCTCACCATGACTGCATCCCCTCAGGGCTCCACAGAAACCCAGACCCGCAAGGTCCCCTGCTTTGAAGAAAGGAGGGCAAGGAATAAACTGCCTTTAAGGTCTTGATCAGCAGAGACTCGCACGATGTTGCAGCTTATTGGTCGAGCATCAGGAGACCTCTCCTCTCCTGCAGCCCTAGCAATGCATGGCAGGAGCAGTAAGCCTTGCTGCCTGTGGTCTTTTCTTGCCATAGTTTGTCCATTTTAGGGCCTGCCTCGCTGCCAGAACAGCAGGCGGATGGGTGGCATCTACATTGTGGTGACCTCCTGAAGCCGTGGTGATGGAGGAGGTTCCTGAACTCCTGAGAATCAACTCTTGGTCACTTGCGGAGAAGGACTGGAGCTCTCGTCATTGCATAGTTGGAAGCCTGTAGGAGTTGCAGGTTGCCTCGTGGCAACACAGAGCGTGGTGGGATAACTCCTACAAATGAATATTTATATAGATAGACACTTGGTTCAGTAGAGATGGGGTGGGAGGGATTTCAAGGGTTGCCTGTGCTTCTCAAGGTCTGGGTGGAGAACTGGCAGGTGGGCGAAGGACAGAAAGGAGCAAGCCTAATTTGCAGTAACTAAGGGGATTTGGGTGAAGCCTCCCAGAGTGAGGATAATGTGGTGGAGATGGAGAAGGGGGTCATGGGACCACCACGGCTGGAGATCTCTAACGGCTTAGCCGTCCCTTTTTTAGGAAGAAGGGAGATTCAGTTGGGCTGGGTCAGGCTCTTGGGCTGCGGGGTCTGCCGGGGCTCCTTTCCCCCATCTCCTCGGTGCCGTGATCACGCTGAGGGTGTTTGCACCCCTGTCCCCCTGCACACACTACTGTGGGGCCTGTCTCGGTCTCGCTGAGACCCACTTCCACCCCTCTGCCCTCCCATCACCACAACTCAGCGCTCTAAAAATTGCCGAGAGCTTCCGAAAGGAGGGTGCCGGGGGAAATCGGGGCTGGCTCGCATGTGGGTGAGGTTATTCGCCCCGGGGCGGGCAGCAGCTTCCCAGCGCCGGCTTCCCGGAGCGGCTCTCCCGCGGGCTCCCACTGCAGCCGCCGGCATTTCCCTCGGCTTCTCGCTGCGCCTTCGGCCGCCGAAAGCGCTTCGGGGAGATTTTTCCGAGGCTGGGACGGGCGGGCTGTTCTCGCCGGCAGACAGCGGTAGAGGCTGCCGCGGCAGGCAGAAGCAGCTCGGATCCTTCCCGAGGAAGGCAGGCAGCCGGGGGGCCGGAGGATGTTCGCCACGGTCCCCAGCCGCAGGGATGCGGGGTTGCTAGGAGGCAGGTGAAGGTGAAGAGGAGAGCGCTGCGGAGGACCGCAGGCCCAGGTACCGCCGCAGCAGCGGGGATGGGGACGGCCGGAGGAGCCGGCGAGCCCAGCCGGGGAGCGGGCGGCCGAGCGCCGAGCTCCCGGGGGAGGGAGACGGGGAAAGCCCGGGGGAGGGAGCCGGGCCGGGGGGAGCGAGCGGACGATGCGGGGGGCTGCCGGCCGGCTCAGCCCTCCGCCAGCCCGGCTGCCGCGGCTCCCTGCCTGCCCTGCCTCTGCCCTGCCTCTGCCTTTGCCTCTGCGTCTGCCTCTGTCTCTGCCTCTGCCTTTGCCTTTGCCTCTGCCTTTGCCTTTACCTTTCCCTTTCCCTTTCCCTGTGCCTCTGCCTTTGCCTCTGCCTCTGCCTTTGCCTTTGCCTTTGCCTCTGCCTTTCCCTCTGCCTCTGCCTCTGCCTTTGCCTTTGCCTTTGCCTTTCTCTTTCCCTTTCCCTTTCCCTCTGCCTCTGCCTCTGCCTTTGCCTTTCCCTTTCCCTCTGCCTCTGCCTTTCTCTTTCCCTTTCCCTCTGCCTTTCCCTTTCCCTCTGCCTCTGCCTGTGCCGGCGAGGCCCTCGGCCGTGAGTAGCGAGGGCTGCGGGGGGGAGCGGGCCGGCGCGGTGCGGTGAGGATGCTCATTCTCCCGCAAGGGCGAGCGGGGTGATGCCGCCCGCCGCAGATCCCGTGGGAGGCCGGGGCACCGGTGCCCTTGGGAAGCCGCCTGCAAGGGACGGGGGAGCGAGGCAGCCCGGAGCCAGGCAGGCCTGCGGGGATGGTGCTGCCAGCGCTGCCCTTGGGATGCCTCTCGCTGGGTGCGTGCGGGGCAGCGGTGTCCTTGGGAGACCGCACCGAGCCTCCTCCAGCCTGCCCTCTCCTCCCTGGGGTCCTCCACCGCGCCGGACCTTGCAGGGCAAGAGATGAGCCCTTGGCAGCTCACCCCAAGCTGGGAGCTGGCTCTTGCCCAAGGTGGACAGGAGGAAGAGGAGGATGGGCGCGAGGAGCCTGGTGGGGCGTGAGCGCCGTGGTCTCTGAGCTGCCTTCCCCCTTCTCCTAGATCCGCATGTCAGACCAGAACAGCACTGACGATGGGGAGTCAGACCCCCAGCACAGCCTGTCTATGGTCTTCCTCCTTGTCCTCGTCTTCTTCATCATGGGGCTGGTGGGTTTCCTGATCTGCCATGTCCTGAAGAAGAAGGGTTACCGGTGCCGGACTTTCCGGGACGAGCTTGACCCAGATAACAAAGATGTGCTGGCGGAGCTCCAGGCCAGTGAGTGCTGGGGCAATGGGGGCTTGGTGGGGGCTCGGGTGATGCCTTTTGCCCCGTGTGGACTGATGCTCCTTAAATGTGTTTCTGGGATGTGGGCTGGGGCTGGTAGGGTTACCTGTGATGTGCTGCTGGGTTGGAAAAAAAGGATGGCGTGGCGAGAGCAGCGTGGTATTCCCCGGGGATCGGGAGTGTGCAGCCCGGAGAGCCCTCTGATCTGCTGGCTCCACAGGCTGGCAAAGGCTGGTGCTGCCAGGGAGTTGGGAACCAGCATCTGGCTCTTCCCAAAGCAGCATTATCACCAGAATGTAATTCTGATGAACAGCCAGGACCCGCCGAATCCCCAGCACGTGAATTATAACCCGTGTCCCCTACAAGGAAAGCATCCCCCAGACAGGGCACAAGCTGTCCCTCTGCCCTTTTAGCATTAGGAGATCCAGCACAGAGCCAGCATGGTGTTTGCTATTGGTCATGTCTTCTTCTAGTCCCTGTTGTGTTCATGCAGGCCAGAGAAATAGGGGTGTTTTCTTGGGATCTGTGCCCCATGTAGAAGGGGACCTTTAGGGTTTTTTCTCCATCGCTTCAGGCCACCGTAAGTCGTTCTTGGGTAGTTACATTGGGAAGTCACTGCAGCATCAAGTGTGGGTGCAAACTAGAGCTTGGTCCAAGCAAGCTCTGTCGTTTCGTGGTTTCATGAGTCCCTGCTGAAATGGAGAAGACACATTACACATTCCACCGGCTGCTTCCTTAACTGAAAATGGCCAAATGGTGCTACATAACTCCTCCAGCTTCCCTGTGCATTGGCAGTGCTTGGGAGGATCAGCACCTCCTGCTGCCACTTCTTCTGCATGAGAAGGAAATGGGGCTCCTCCAGTTCACCCACAGACGCAGCAGGAGCTTCCAGGTGTCCTTGGATATCCTCCTCTCGCTTTAATGACTTGGCTGCTCATGACATGGAGACAGTGTTTGAACTTTCTAGGATTGGCTTTGCCTGTTGGAGATGCCACAGCATCTCCATGGGCTTCCAGGATCATAGTGGCAGCCCTTGACCATGCTCTTTGAGGCAGTTGGCTGCCAGACCACAGCTCTGACCTGCACATAGGAACATATAACACTGCAGACTGGGCTAAAGGTCCAGCCAGCCAAGCCTCCTGCCTCCAACAGTGGCCAGAAGCAGGTTGGAATGAATGCTGGGATGAATACCACGATAGAGCAGACACCAAACTAAGTTTCCCCAGCATATTCTTTTAAGCTTCTAGCAGCTGTGCAGCTCTGGCGCTTTCTCCATCAGACATGGTTTCTCCATATTTAACAGGCCCCAATGGGTTTCTTTTCTGTGAACTTGTCCTGTTTACCCTTGGAGAATTTTAGCACCTACGGCATCCTGCAGCCAGGGGCTCCAGGGCTGGACTGTCCCCACAAGGAGCCTCCTCTTTTGGCTTGTTTCGAACCTGCTTCTCGCTCATTTCTCATGGTCCCTGTTCTGAAGAAGCAACACAAGCCCCGTCTCCCTGTACACATGGCTGCAATTTTAGCCATTTCTTTTCCAGGGTGGGGGATCTGGTGTTCTTCAGGGGCTTCCCAGTGTGATGGGAGACACTAGGCTTCTCCAACCTCTCTGTCGATGTGGCTGCTCCTGGGGAGGGACTGGCGAGCTAAGTCTCCGAATCCGGCCCTCGGTGCCCTGTTTTCTCTTTTCAGATGAAGAGGAGGAGCTGAACGAGGACACCGTGGAGAAGATTGTGAGATGCATCATACAAAATGAAGGTGAGCATTTCCTAGAGCTGCCCTGGAGACATGCTGTCCACTTTGGCTGACACATCCCTTTTTCCCTCTCTCTTCAGCAAATGCAGAGGCCCTCAAGGAGATGCTGGGGGACAATGAAGGGGACATCCCAGTGCCAGTGCCCAGGTGAGGGAAGCGTATACCAGCTTGTGGCTCCTGCAGAATAAGGGAGAAGCGACCTTTGGGTATCACCTTGCTCTGGTGACTTTGCAGCCAGCCCCTTTCCAGCTTGTTATAAAGCATCTTCCCATCAAGAAGTCCTGCTCCCCTGAGGGCTGCAATGAGCGCTTCACCCCAGTGTCAAGGGGAATAGCCCTTCCTCATTTCTGTTCTCAGAGGAGGTCCCCTCCAGAGCTGCTGCTTCTCAGGGCTCGTTGCAGTGAGGCTGCACCAGGGCTGGAAGTCTCCTCCGGGTAACGCAACCTGTCATGTTCTTCTCCTATTGCAGCCTTTGTCCCCACCGTAACAGCCAGGATGGGGGCCCACCACATCACCACACAGTGCATCTGGGCTCCACACAGGCCCCCTGCATCCACTGCAGCAAGAGGAAGAGGCACCCACTGCATCGACAAGGACGGTCCAAGGATGGCAAAGGCAGGATGCATCCTGGAGAGACTACCGTCTTCTCAGTGGGCAGGTACTTAAATGAGCCTTGCCAGACAAGGCCCATCTGCTCTGACGGAGCAAGCATCACGGAGAGTGTTCTCAGTTCCTCTATTCCTCTCCCCGTCCCCACTTGTCCCATGCCAGGCACCCTCTTGCTCTTCCCTGTTTAGATACTCCAGCAGTAGTTCTGCAGCTGGGAGTTCCAAGGACCCAGGTGCCTCTTGCACCTGGAAATGCCTGTGGTGTGTGGCAGACCATGACACACCAGTGGCTTTCCTCCTTCTCCGGGAAGGTGACTCAAGCCTGGCTTGTCCTGCTGACTCAGTGCTGGGCAGAGCCCCAAATCCACGTCCTTTCAAAGCCTGCTGTCCCAGCTACATGCAAGCAGGGGTCTTGCAGCCCAACAGGGGCAGTGACCCAAGGTTTTAGGGATCTCATTAGGAGAGGGAGGAGGTGACAGCAGGTCCCGGGTGCAAGTTACCAGCCATCAGCATCAGAATGAAAGAGTGGATGTGCTCCTCCAGGTCATTGCCTCCAATGATGACTGTAATTAGATGACATGGCAGGAATACAAGAATAGGGGACTGTACCTCATACTTCCCACAAATACTTTTCCAGTCCTCACCTGGTCTCACCTCAAGGGACTTCCTCAGCTTCCTGTGGTGTCTGTGTAGTCAGTAACCTTAAGTACAATCTGCAGTCTTGCATAGGTTGCCCCATTCCCCAGTAGAAAGGTTTAGCATGCACGAGACCTTTAGCAAAGTCTTCCAGGGCTCAGCTCCCTACTGCAGCGGTGACCAGTGCAGGGTGACAAACAACTGCAGTCCCTGGATGGCCACCCTCATGAGACACAAAGCTCTGCTCTGCTCGGATCCTGCAGCAGGTCTTCATTCAGGGCCTAAGCCTTGATGAAGCTGCATGTTGTGGCCCAGAAAGACAGTCTTTTCATGGTGATGTTGAGCCCAAGTGAGCGTCAGGGGGTGTGGGTTTTTCCACCATCACAGCTAGGAGTCTCAGTAGGGAGGTGAACTGGAGGCTTGATGGGGAGCTGCTGGAGGGGAGAGACATGCTGGACCTCCCCGTGTTGAACTCCAGCTAAGATCACACCTTCTGGAGACCGACAGCTTCTGGCTTCCTCTTTGTCTCTTGCTGTCACCTGTCCTTGGTGGTGGTGTTTGGTAAGCCAGACCTCTGCACAGTTGCACATTCATGGCTAATCTCATTCCCTGTCTGGTGCCCAGCTCCATCCACTCCTCTGTGCCCTTTGTCCACGGTCTTCTCAGTCTCCTCTCACCCACCTCTGAGTGCCAGAGAAGACGGTCTCCTTTCCTAAACACGCCTTCCCTCAAATCTTGGTTTTCTCTCTTTATCTTTGTTAATATCCTGCGTCACATCAACCTTCTCAACAGGACAGTAATTACATTTCTCCAAGGCTGTACTTTAAAAGTTTCCACTTCCTGAATCTCCTTGGTATGAGGTCCAACTGCTAAGGGGCCTATGCGCCCATGAGGTACAAAACTACCTCCAAATTCTGGTTCTCATCTCCAAGCTGGCCCCTTTGCTCTTTCAGATCCTGGATGACTTTTCTGGGACTGCCCTTGCTGTGTCATATTTACTACAAATATCTTGATTACATGAAGTACTTTGACTCATGACTGACCCTACATACAAAAGCTCCTTTAATCCACCTCTTCTGTTGCAATCCTCAGGTCTTGTCCTCTCTATATTTTTGCTATTGCTTTTGTCTTGGACACAGCGGTTGAGGGTCCAGCCCCTTTCCCAATTACCTAAAGCTCATTGACTGAGTCTGGTCCCCGGCTGGTAGGCACAGGCTCATCGCTAAAGGAGTGGAAAGCAGTGAGATTACTGAAGGTCCGCCAAGATCGTCAGGGGCTGGAGCACGTGGCGTGTGAGGAACTGCTGAGGGAATGGGGTTTGTTTAGCCTGGAGACATATAAGGGGGGGATCTAATTGCTCTCTAAAACTGCTCAAAGGGGTGAGGGGAGTTTAAATGAAGATGGAGCTAGACTATTCTCAAGAGATGCACAGGGAAGGGCAAGAGGCAATAGCCACAATTTGCAACAAGAGAAATCCAGAAAAGACATAAGCAAAAACTATTTCACCCTGTGAATGGTGCAGCCCTGGGACAGGGCCCAGAGGAGTGGAGGGATCTCCATCCTTGGTGATTTCCAAAACCTGACTGGATGGGGCCCTGGGCAACCTGATTGAGGGCGGGAGGTGGCCCAGTTTCAAGCAGTGCGTTGGACTGGAGACTTTCCGAGGGCTTTTCACACCTAAATTATTCTATACTTCTGAGGTAATCAGGGTTATATGACCTGTACTCTTATATGATTGAGTGATTTACTATTTATCTTAGGGCTTTCCCTAAACCAGTTGTTGTCAGTGGCAGAGCTCGACCACCAAAGCACCTGCGTCTTACCCTCCGTCCTTAGCCCGAACAGCCACCACGTGTCACGTCCCACTGAACCAAACGCCTTAGCGATGCTGACTAGGTAGACAGCCAGCGCTCTCCTGCCTTTCCCCTCACCGTCCAGAGGCTGGTTATGTTACTCCTTGTACCCCCTCCAGTCTGAACCCTGCCTGCTCTTTGAATCTGTTCCTGGCTCTTCCAGGCTGATATTGCTCAATGGCATTGCCAAGAAATGATTCTGCCACTCGTGCCTCCTCCTCATCCCTTTTTGGGACTGGGACATTGTTTGGTCTTCCCAAATCGCAGTGCTGGTGCCTTGTCTCCAAATATCTGGATAGACCTGAAAGGTCACATTGCTGCTTCTCAGCCTGACCCCAGCAGTCCTGTGGGTACCTCATCCAGAGCTGGAGCATTTATCTTCTTGACCCTTCCAATCATGAGCAGCATTTCTGACTCCAGTCCTGAGGGGTCTGTACTGTCTGCAGACTACCATCTGGTCTTCAGTCTGGCAGTGGTCTCCTTCATCTATGGCACCTCATCTGGCATCAGTTCTTATCTCTCAGTCCTTTCTTCTCAGCTCCTTCCTTCAGAATGGCTGTGCTGCCATGTGCTTGACCTTTGGGTCTTGTTCTTCTTTCAACCCCAGCAGTGCTTGAACTTTGCTGCTGAAACTGTATTTTGCCCTGATGCTGACTCACAGCTGAACCTCAGCAGAGCCAGGGCCATCTGCAGCCTCTCTGCGTGTGACTCAAGTGCAGGGAGAGCAGTTGCTGGGTGAGTTTCCATGGGCTGCATGAGGTCTCTGTGGTGGGATCAGTGCTCTTTGGCTGGCGGACACGAGCTCACTGTGGAAGAGATTTCCCATCTGCTGGTCCAGCGGTGGCTTGCATTGCTTACAAAGAGGAGTCACAGCGTTAGTCACAACCAGCTCGTGTACAATTCAGACTTTTAGGCTTTGCCTATACGTCACCCCTCACAAATCCCAAAGTTATGCTAGATCTTTAACTTCTCTCTTCTCCCCATGTGCGCTGTTACACCACCTCTGATTATAAATGCACCCTTTGAGGGTGTCAGACCAACTTCTGCAGCTGTTCTCCTGCCTATCCTGGAGCTCTGAGCTGTTACCTGATACGTGGTGGAATCTTGGTAAACCACCTGGGTACCATCCATCACTCCAGGGGATGGCGCAAAATGTGCTCTGGCAGATTTTTGCCAACCAGCAACTCCTGCCTTTGATCCCCATACCCAAATATAGCTCGCTCTGCTGAAATCCTGTCCCTGTCCTCACTTATGGAGTACTGTCTGCCAAAACCACTGGCTCTTGTTCCCCTGATGGCAGCCAGTCACCAGGTGTAACGTCCATGCAGATCTGCATGACCATCCCCTCCTCACCAGGCTTAGCTGGTTTGCATTTCACCTTCTGAATCAACACCTGAGTTTCTGCACAAGCTCCTGTTCATCCAGGTTCCATCTTGGAGCATTTCCAAGAGCTGCGACCCATCCTGCTGCAGGGAGGACAGGCTGGCAGGGTTTGCACCAGCCAACATCTGGATTGACCTTTTCATCCTTCTCTTTATATTTGTTTTGCCAAAAATGAAGGGGAAAATGGGGCCAAGTCAGTGAGGGCATGGCTAGAGTGGGGGTCTGTGGTGTTGAATGGTTCATAAAGGTTGGAGAATAGCACGAGTCAATGACAAAGAGAGGACATCCAAGGCTGGAGGTGCAGGCAAGCTGGAAATACAGCTGGGGGAGAGGAGGGAAAGGCTTTTGATCCGTCCTGCCCCCATTCCAGGTTTCGCGTCACACACATCGGGAAGAAACCCACTTTCCACGAGCAGCAGGACGGTCCCCTGCCAGATGGCAGCCGGGAGCCGAGCACGGAGCAGCTGGAGCACAGCAGCGACCGGCTCCAGCGCGAGCGGGCTCGCAATGGGACTGTCCCCATGGGTGGCCTGCAGAACGGAGCCGTCCAGAAGGGCACCCAGAGCAGCAAGGGTGGGGAGCAGAGCCGCTCCACCACTCCAGCCCCGAACACACCAGCCAGCTCCGGCACTCGCGACAGCAGACGGGCGGGCAAGGGGTCTGGCGCGGCAGGCTCACTGCGGGATGCTGGCACTGCTCCTGGGAGCACAAGCCGCCAGCGGAAGCTCCTGAGCCATCGGGTACTGGGAGGGTCGAGTCCCAGCATCCCAGGAGAGCTGGTGCAGGAAGGAGCCAGCATCTGCCTGGAGGAGACCGGACTGGGGTCGGCAGATGAAGTGTCGGATATTCACGGGAGCCTGAGTCTGCACGAACAGGCTGATGAGTTGGGAAGAGACGACAGCAGCAGAAAACAGCCTGGAGTGGAAGACATGGGGCAGCAGGTAGGTTCCTCCTCTTCCTTGTCCCTGTGTCGTCCCCTGGGCTGGAGGTTTTGGAGGGTTGTGGCACAGCACCCCAAGTCCTGCTGCCAACAAGATCAACCAGCACAAGCGTGGTGGCACGAGCTGTGCAGCCGGGACAGGCAAGCTGAGGCTTGTGCTGGGCTCACTGTGGCATAGAGCCTGCCCTGTCCTGCCCACCCTGTTTATTCTTACCTTTTTTGACTGCCTTTTCCCCTCTGCTTTCTATTGTCTGGAGCATGCAGAGTCGCCATGACAGTTCCCACCCTGCTGGTATCCGCACGGCGGGGTAAAGGCAGGTCACTGGTTGACTTGCAGCCAGCTGCCCCTCAAACAAGGGATGCATTTTCCTTTATGGTTGGGCTTTTTGAGGACATACATTGGGATCATTTTTTCTTGACCTGGGGGAACCCTGCTGCTGCACACAGCACGGTTTCCCCAGAACTGTAGCTTCGCTGCAGTGCTGGGGCTCAACACGGCCTCAACAGGCCTCAACAGGCAGGGACAGATGTTTCCAGGAGCCTTTCTTGCCTTGAAGTCTAGGAAACGGTGAAGCCAAGCCAAGATTGAACAACTTCTTGGTTGTTCTTCCTTGCCCTGGAAGGGCTGGTGCTGGCTGTGCTCAGAGAGGAGAACAGCCCACCCTGGCCAGAGCTGGGGGGCTCCCAGCACCCCGGTATCTCCCAACCTTCCTACCCAACCACCTTGCTGGATGTCCTAGAGAGCTCCAGGGCAGCACTTGCAAGGACACCATCTGCTTGGCTGTTGATGGCCCAGTTTGGGGGAACTGCTCCCTGCCACTGTCTCTGGGCTGTTACCACTGAGCAAATGATGCTGTCAGTGGCGGTAGCAGACGCCCAACACGTTCGCTCGTGCCTTTGCCTGTGGTTCTGCAGTTGGAGAAAGACAATTTTCATGGAAGGGGGCTGGGGGAAGTTACGTGGTGTGGTGTCACCCTACCAAGGTGAGCGTGGGGAAAGGTGCCCAGTTAAATGTAGGCTAAGGAAAAAGCAGGAACACACTGAGCTTATTGCATCCCTCTGCTTTCTGGCGGGGTCTGGGCTCCTCCAGGCTGGAGCTTTCGGCCGCTTTATGGAGAAGGGCAGCCTAAGGCAGCCACGCCAGACAGAGCCGATGGGCTGCAGCTCTTCTCCAGAGATCTGGAGAGGTGGTGACAGGTCCTCCTTTCTCCCATGGCCCACCATGCCTCGGGAGATGGCCATGGCCCCTCTGATCTCCAGGGAAAGATGTGCATGGAAGACAAGTCCAGGAACACTGTGATTTTCTCCTCTTCGTCTGCCCCATCTGTGGTTACCAGGCTCTTGCCTTAGACCCTGTGCCAGGCTTTGGTTTGTTGCTTCAGCTCCAGGACACAGGGTCCCAGGAGAAGGCTGATGGGATGTCATTGGGATGTTTGCCACCGAGCCCTAGTGCTGCTTGGTGTCCCTTAGGTCCCAGCCAGGGCCACCACAAGGGTTGTTAGCTGCTGCTCAAGATGCCCTGCAGGCGGTGGTCGGTGGTCAGCTCCTGGAGCCTCAGTGGGGTTGTCCACGCCTGCCTGTGCGTGACTGCTGTGGACAACAGAGCCCCCATCCTGTCCCAGCTCAGACCAGCACCCTGCTCCCGCGAGAGTGCTGACATACGCATCCCTCCTCCCTCCTGCAGGAGCCCAGCGCCGCGGTGCAGGACCGAGGAGCAACCGTGTGACGTGAGTGCTTGTCCCCAGCCCCTCGGGGCGACGTCCAGGGTGGGGTGGGAAGGCACTGGCAGTGCCCCTGCCCCAGCGGGTCACAGCCCGGTGGTGGAGAGAGGGTGAACCCCTTCTCCGAGGGGGTCTGTTCCCAATGCGCTGGGTCCTGCACGGGCAGGGCCTCTTGACCGCCTTGTCCAGCCACAGGCAGAGCCGCTGGCTGTGCTGGCTCTGGGCACGGGGGGTGCCAGGGCTGCTGGGACGAGCCCCATCCTGCCCCTCTCCCCACAGCTCCTCTCCGCTCCCGTCCGGAGCGTGGATGGGAGGCGCGCAGCCCCCGGCCCCCATGCTGGGCTGGGGGCTCTGCCATGGGGAGACCGCAGGGCAGCCGGCCCCGGCCCCGGGTGGGCAGCTACGCGCTTGGCATGGCCGGAGCGACGCGCCGACGTTACAGACAGCCGCACTCGGCGCCAGACCTCATACCATTGGCAATAGGTACCCAACTCCCACCCACTGCACCCGCCCCGGAGACCCCCCCCCGGGGGACCCTCAGGCCTGGCAGGGGTAGGACAGCACCCAGTTCCCGCTGCCCACCCAGCCCCTGCAGCCCCCCAGCGCTGGGGGGAAGACGCATCAGAGGGGGCTGCGGCGAGGGGAAGGGATGGAGGCAGTGGCTCAAGCCCCCCCGGGGCAGGGGGCAGCACCCCCCCACCCACCCGGCATGTTCACCGCAGAGTACAGCCCTCCAGGGCACCCCTGCCACGCAGAGCGGTCTCAGGCACAAATCCTGCACCGGCGAGGGACCCTGCAGGTCCCTGGGAGATGCTGGCGGAGAGAGGAGCTTCTGGCCCCGTCCCAGCACAGGAGGGGCCGCGGCCCGGCCCTGGGGGCAGGACGGCCCCCCAGCCAGGCCAGCGGGCAGCCCCGGTGCCAGCGGCGAGCTTCGGTGTGTAACCGCACTGTACATAGACAAGCTAAAACCATTAAAGCTGCTGAATCCCTCGGCAGAGTCAACTGGCTTTATTGGGGCACAGCCCCCACCTGCCCGCTCCCGCCTGCAGGGAGGTGCCTGGGGGGCAGGCAGGGTCCCGGGGCTGAGCCCCCCCCGGGGAACCAGGGCTGCGCTGGGGTTGCACAGGCGATGCCAGGCAGAAGGGGCAGAGGCAAGAGCTGGCCGAGGTGGGGCCCGGCCACGGCACTGAGCACCCCCATAAAGGGGCTGCCAGGATGCCCCGAGCTGTAGAGGGATGCAGGACCACTCCGCGAGCAGCGCTGGGCAGGATGCGGCCCCCAAAGAGACCAGCTTGCAGCATGGGGCAGCGCCAGTCCCTGGCACCAGCACAGCAGCCGGCGGGGGGGGACAGGGGAGCACACAGGGTCAGCTGAAATGCACTTCGGGGTCAGGCTCGGGGGCTCTGCCGGGCGGTGGCGGGGGCGCGCGGAGCTGCGGAGAGAGGCAAGGAGAAGCGGTGCCGCCACGCCGAGGCCGCTTGCCCCCCGTTCAGAGCCCCCCAAAGCACACGGGTGGCATCATTCCCCGTTATGGGAGGACTGGGGGCAGGTTTGGGGGGGCACGGCGTCGTTGCGATGGGGCTTACCGGCCGGAGGCGGGTGGCTGCCAGGTCTGGAGAGCTCTGCCCGCTGCCTGTGCCATCCTGCCTGCAACCTGGAAGGGCCCGGCTGCTCAGCCCAGCTCTCTCCACAACCCCCCCCAGCCCCCTTCCCAGCCCCCCGCTGGCACTCACCTCCCAGCGGCATTTCAGGAGAGGAACTGGGGGCCAGGCTGGTCCCGGGCACAAGGCCGGGAGGGGAGAAGGGCGGCGGGGATGGCGACGGCAGCTCCTGCAAAGACAGAGCCAAGAAGGATGGGGACAGCAGGGAGGGCGTCCACCCGCCAGCAGCCACGGCACGAGACGGGGGGGCTGCCCCACTCCAAGGGGACGTGGTGACCTTCCTGCCACCGACCTGCCCGGCTGCTCCCTGGCCCCCAGTGAGCTCCTCCACTACCAGGGAGGGGAAGACGCCGACGCGGCCGTCGAAGTCGCCTGTCCAGAAGCCGTCGTCCACCTCGCCGGGGGCGCGGGGCAGCACCCGGATGATGGCCCCCTCGGGGAAGCTCAGCTCCTCAGGGCTCTGTCCCTCGTAGTCATACAGGGCTCGCACCAGCCAGGCTGCGGGGAGGATGGGGTGGGGGCTCAGCACCCCCCAATGCTGCTGCTGCATCCCCCAGGCACCAGCCCTGCGCGTCTGTCCCCCTCCGCAGGGGAGGTGACACCCCGGCACCCACCTCCGGGCTCCAGCACCAGCTCTGCAGCCATGATGTTGGAGAGCTGGCGGTGCAGGGCAGAGGGTCCCGGGGGGCCAGCCCCGGCCCCCAGCTCACCGCCCAGGGACAGCAGGTACTTTTCGGGGACGTAGCCAACCTGACCTGCCTTGTTCTGTGCCTGAAGGGGCAGAAAGAGTGTGACCATCTCAGCCCCCGGGGCGGGGACAGCCCTGGGGACCTCCAAAATGTGTCCCCCCCCCGGCATGGGGGTGGGGCTGAGCCTCCTCCCACCTTCACCCACTCCTCTGCGTCCCCATCCTCGATGACCTCCAGCTCCTCGCCCTGGGTGATGGACAGCTCGTCTGCCTGACAGCCCTGCAGGGGACAGGGGACAAAGTGGCAGGGAGGCTGGGGGTGCCAGCCCTGGGCAGGCAGGGTGAGGGGCAGCAGCCGTGGCCGTACCTGGTACCCGAAAATCACCCGGCAGGTGTAGGGGTAGGTGCGGGCAGCAGGGCCGGGCTCATCGTCCTCCTCCAGCTCGTCACTGTCCTCGTAGTCATCGAACTCAGCCAGATCCAGCCCCGTGGGCGCCTCCTCGCCCGCCCCCACCATAGCCCCTGCCAGCCAAGTGTCCACGTCCAGCCCCGCTGCCCGCAGCAGCGCCAGCCGTGCCTCTGCCTTCACTCGGCTGACCTGGGGACACACGCACGTTGTCGACGTCTAAGGGGACACCTATGGGGTGGGGGGACAGCCCAGCAAGCTCCGTTGCCCCCGGTCTCCGGTGTGGTTGCCACGATGGTGAAGCACCCCCAGCGCCACATCCCCAGCCTCCACACCTCCCCGTCTCTGCGTCCCCCACCCCGGGGGTGACAGACCTCGAAGCCACCCAGAGCCTCCTGCCTGGGGGACCCACCTCCGCCTTCCGAATGTTTTCTCTTGCTTCTTCCATCTGCCGCTCCACAGCGGCCGCCTCCACCTCCGGGACCTGCTGCCGCCTGGCCTCCAGCCGCTGCAGCACCTGGGTGGGCACTGGGTGGGTCGGGGGGGGGTGGGAGCTGGCCGGGGGCAGGGAAAGCCCCTCCTGGAGCCACCCACCATGCTCCGGGGGGCAGGACCGCCCCCACCTCCTCGCTGTGCACCTTGTTTTTGTGGTCCCGAGCCACCCGCGTGGCCCAGCGCCGTGCCTCCTTCTCCAGGCTGGCCCTGTCGTCCTCGGGTGGCAGCAGGCACACCTGAGCGAGGACACGGTGGCTGAGAAGGGGCTGACTGTACAGACCCCCCTGCCATAATGTCCTGCCCCCCACCCCCCCCTACCTCCTCCACCCCGGTGAGCTGGAAGCGCTGCTCCGGGGCCAGGGTGAAGGCAGGGTGGTCCTGGAGGAAGAGGAGGAGGTCCTGCTCCCGGCACACCTGCGGCAGGGGAGCAGCGTGGGGCCGGGGGGCTCGCCCCCCCCTTCCTGCCCCCCCCCAGCTCCCGGGACGGGTGCCATTACCCGTGCGGATGCCTCTGCAATGCCCTGGAACCAGTCCCGCGTAGCCCGGCAGGTCTCCACCTCCGTCCGGCTGGCTGCTGACAAGTGCTCCCGCAGCCGCTCGTAGAGGTCACCATCCAGCGCCTGCGGGGGAAAACGAGTGGGAAACTCCCCCAGCACTGCCTGCATCCCCCTGGGGAGCATCCCTGGCCCCCCCGGGGCAGTCAGCCCTGTCCCCACACCAGCGGGACCCTCCCTGCTGCACCCAGTCCCAGTGGCACTGGGGAGATGCTTCTTGCGGGACCCCAGGGAGGGCAGGTGGGGGGGTCTGGGCAGCTCCTACCTGCATGGCGGCGGGCAGCTCCACCCGCCGGTAGTGCTCCAGGTGGGCAGTGGCAGACACCAGGGCGAAGCCGTACTCGTTCTGCACCCCCACGAGCTGCCTCGAGTGCTCGGCCAGCCGTGCTGAGAACTGCGGGGACGGGGAGAGCAGGGCTTGGTGATGGGGTGGGGGCCACCACCCCATGTCCCCCCACATCCCTCTGCTTGAGTACCCCACCACCCCCCTGCGCTGCCGACCTTGGCGCTGAGTTTTTGCAGGCTGGCCTTGGTGTGAAATATCCTCCGGTCGCTCTTCCGGAGCCTGGGGAGGTTGGGGATGACGTGAGACCAGGCTGTGGCCATGGCAGCCCCCACCACGGTCCCCCCTGCTCACCGAGCCTCCACGTCGGCCGCCTTGTCCTTGGCTACCTCACTGCTCCGCTGCAGGTGGGTGAACTGTTTCTTTGCCTTGTCCAGCTCCTTCACTGTCTCCAGCAGCTCCGCCTGCGCCTTCTGCAGCCGCTCGATGCCCTGCAGGGAGCGTCAGCTGGGGGGGACAGCTGTCCCCACCGCCCCGGCACAGGGGACATGTCCTCGCCCCAGTACCTTTTTGAGCATCCTCTCCTTAGAGAGGCGGGCACTCCGGGCGGCTTCCATGGCGAGGGCGCGGTAGCTCTCCGAAGCGGCGACACGGACCTGCCCGGCATGCGCGGTCCCCTCGATGATGCCTTTCCAGACAGCAACCGCACTCCTGTAGGCACAGGGGTTAAGACAGGGAAGGGTACTCTCCTGCCTCCCTGCCAGCTTTCGCGGGTGCCCAGCAGCACAGCCAGCACCCTCAACCCCTGCGGTCCCCTCCGAGTCAGGCAGCACGTGCCCGGTGACATCCTACCCGGGGCTGCATCCCCAGAACGCCCAAATCCTGATTGGCATTAGGCATCTCCCAGCTGAGGGCCACAGATGGACGCAGCCAGCCCCAGCCCCTCATTCCCGTCGCTGCCCCCAGCCCACCTTGAGTCGCCAGCCTCACTGCGGCCCCGCTGCCAGTCTCTCTTCACAAACTGGCTGGCCAGCCTCTGCAACGCCTGCAGACAGACCCCTCGTCACCGGCACTCCCCAACCCTGCCAGGTACCCGAGCACCCTGCCATCCCACTCCGGGGTCAAAACCGGGCTCCCCCACACCAGCTGCCCACCCCGTGAGTGTCCCCAGAGCAGGGGGGACACACAACCCACAGTGGCTTGGTGTCAGCAGGGACCCCATCACGCTACCCATGGGAAACCCTTTTTGGGGAGCAGCCGCCACCATGAGAAGAACCCCCACTGCAGCTTTTGGGACGGAGGACCGGCAAGGAGACACCGGCGAGGGACACCAGCTGCAGAGGCAGAGGAGCCCCCAGCAAAGCCAAGCACAGCAAGACCCCAACCCTGGGGGGGACGGTCACCCCCAGCCTGGGAGGGGGGGGAAGGGGGGAGCGGGGTAGCATGGCACCTGGCCACGGGCAGGGGACAGGCGAACGGGGAGGTCATATCTGCTGCAGGGTGTCCCCAGGGGATGCGGCGGGGACGTCTCGTGGAGCAAACCCAGGCTCTGCCATTGAAGAGCAGAGCCCTGCGATGACCCAGCAGACAGTGCAGCCGAGCAGCTTCCTCCCCCTCCAGGGTTTTCCCTCCAGGCCCCCAAAACGCCCGAGGCTGGGGCCACGCTGTGCTCAGCAAAGCGCCCCAGCGGGTGCCCTAACACGGCTGGTGCCCCCCCCACGCTGAACCCACCTGCCACTGCCCTCCACGGCCGGCACGGAGCAGCCAAGCCCCGCTTTGCTCAGATAATTTCCCACTGCCTGCGTGGGGCCGTGCCCCGGAACCCAACACCCTGCACGGGACGGATGGGAAAGAGGGGGCTCGCTGCTCGCGCCTCCCCGGGCCATCGGTCCTGAACCGGGTGACACCTCCTTACCTGCCCGTACTCCCTGTCGATGGCGGCCCTCTGCTTGCTGTAGGACCTGTGGGGAGAGGGCACGCGGGGCAGGCGAGCACCCACGCAGGGGGGCAGTGACGGGCCACCCCGGCCATCACCCCCGTGCCACCGCCCCGCTCTGGGACGTCCCCATCTGGCTGCCCCGGGCGGGTGATGGGGCCCACGACCTCGAAGCGGCAGGCTCAAGGTGAGCCGTGCCTGGCAGGCTGGCCCTGCCCCCGCAGGTGGGATGAGCTGGCCGGTCTCAGCTCGGGGCGGGGACACGGGACACGCGTGGGGGACCCTACCTGATGTCCTCCAGCAGCTCGGCGTCTCGCTGCTGCTTGCCCTGCAGGCCCGAGAGCTGCTCCAGGAGGTGGACCCGCACCTCCTGGGTGAGCTTCACCTGCGGGACGGCACCGCTCAGCGCCCGGGGACCGCTGCGGCCCCGGCCGGGCTGGGATGCGGGGGCCGTGCCCTGCCCTCGCCG
>JAVJGG010000043.1:1194992-1240075 GCA_035590195.1 Aviceda cuculoides
CAGGCCCCGCCGACCCGGGGCAGCCCTCCCGCCGCGACCGCCCGCCTTCCGCCCCGCCCGGGGGCCGCTGGGAAATGTAGTCCGCGGGGAGCCGGCCGCGGCGGGGAGGCGGCTGAGGGGAGGCGGTGAGGGGAGGCGGCTGAGGGGAGGCGGCCGGGCACCCCCCGAGGCAGCCCGGCAGTCGGCCGCGTCAGAGAGACCGTCTGGGTGGTGGGGTGTCTGGCGTGGGACGCCTGCCGCCGGCAGCCCTTCAGGCCAAACGAGGTGGCCGTAGGTACCGCCACCCGGACACGGGGGCTCCCCGCGGGCACCGCCGGGGAAGGTCGGTAGCCGGTGCGTGGCCCCTCAGCCGGCACGACGTTAGTCGTCGTGCCTTCGTTGCCCAGCTTGACAGAATTGCGTTCTGCTGACTAGCGGCTGAGTCCATCAAGCTTCCCGCCTTCCTGTGTGTCATGTAAGAGAGTACTGGGAAGGCAGGCTTCTCTCTCGCACCTCTTGCCTCTGTACAGAGGCACAGCGTGTGGGTTTTCCTCTTCAGGCTCGATTTGTACAGGTTCATCTCTCTGACAACGCTCCCAAGGCATTTAAGCAAGCTGTGCTTGAGCAAGGCACCGAGAGCTTGCGTGTTTCATTCATGCATTTCATTTAGTCATTTGTAAGAGCCTGCAGATGAAACCATGAGGAGACACTGTTACGGGGAAGTAAATACATGGTTAGCTAAGGGCTGTGCATGTTCCCAGTCCTTCCCGGAGCTTGAGAGAAGCAAATCTTCCTGCTGAAGCCAACGGCTGCCTCCGTACAGAGCAGGCTCAAGGTCCCCGTGTGGTTTTTCGGCCTGGACCCGAGTCAGCGGCGCACCCCGTGCCTGCTCACGCCTTCCACAGCAGCTGCACGGGGCCCAGAGCTTCCAGCTGCAGGCTGCCACCACCACGTCCCGCAGATGGGTAAATGGCTTCCTGCCACCAGCGACACCGACCGGCCTCCCCTGCGTGCCTCTTGCACGTATTATTCATCAGGCGTCTTACCTACGTAGCCGAAATCTGGCTGTGGAAGTACTTGCTGTTACCGTAAGCCACGAGGGTGGATTCCACTGGTGAGTGGTACAGGCGGCCGTCTTTGCAGGGCATGGAAGCGAGGTGTCAGAGTCCTTCTCCAGTAGATAAAATGGCAAAGACAAACTTGGGTAAAAGGCCAGCAGGAAAATTGCTACTGATTCACATAGAGTTATAATTTAAGCAGAGCTGTGGAAGGCGTGTTGTAAACCGTGATAGAGTTTTTGTTGCAGACGTGGTTTAGTCAGGCTAACCGTTTGAAAACTATTCTCGCCAATTCCCTGCTACAAAGAGCTTAAACACAGCTTGCTCTGTAAGTGGGCTCAGGCAAAACTATTTAAACATGACTGGTAAGAAATGGTGTTAGTAAGTTACCAAGCAAGGAGGTTGCAGGCCAAGGACTGAAATGCCAACCTGTCACACCATCATGGCCAGCAGTATCGTTGGGTCAGCAGACTGTTCTGAAGACATTGCAAAGGATCAGAGGGAGATTATGCAGAAATGGGAGCTCCACTCTTGGCATAAAGACATCCTTAATGCAAAGAGCACCTCAGCTTTCCAATAACGCAGCAGCAGACAGGGCCTATGAAAAAACTCCCTGCACTGCCTTCTCAGGACTGACCTAAGCAGAGAATTGTCTGAAGTTATGTAATTAACCTGACACAGGCATAGGGAATGAGCTGAAGGTCAGTGTCTGACCCCCATTACTGTTTCCACAAATTGCAAAAAGCTTTTTTCCTGGGGTTTTGTTGGGGTTTTTTTGAGGACAGGGTTTCAGGTGTCTATAGAAACTACCCCCTACTCTCCTTTTTAGTGTTGAGCAGGAAGTTCTTGTAGGTCTCCTAAACTTCTGCATCAGCAATTAAAACACAACACTTTGTTATTGCAGCAGATGGAGTCTTTGAAGGCTTAGAAAGAGGAGGTTTGCTTTGACTTCAGTGGGCATTGGATAAGGGCCCAAAATAAGAATTGTGAAAAACTATTAACGACTGTCAGTATTTTAGTTAGCTGGAAGTATATGTGTATGTAAACCACACATGGCTCTCTTCATGGGGCAAGGTTATTCAGCATTCAAAATGGTAGGAATTATGTACCAAACTGTTTATCTCAGGGGCTTTATTTCAGATTTGCCTCGTGTTGCTTGTGATTAAAAGTCATTACCATCTGCTCAGTAGCCTATTTGAAATGAGATGTTTATCTCCAACAATTCCTAGCCAAGCCAGGATCCAAAACAACCAAAAGCATGATTAGAGTTACTGACTTTATTTGCAACCTTAATAAAGGGGCTCGGTAAATGGCTGAAAGGATGATGTTGCTTTATGCACGCAACATGACAGGTCTAGTAGAGGCAGGCCAAATCCTCCACTCAGGTCACTGGAACTGCACAAAGTAATGCCTCGAGGATCTGGTACAATTATGCTTTAGAGAGAGGGGATAATGGGTAGTAGCTGTTGCACGTGCAAATAGCAGATGAGTACTATTGCAGAAGAGGAGAAATCTGTTGCATGTGCAGAACAGAGATGCAATGTTTCCTTCTACCTTCTCTAGAAAGATGCTCCCTCCTTTGTGTGCTTTCAGACTGGCTTTTTCTGAGGTAATGCTCACAGACCACAGTGCAGAAGAAAATGATGCTGCATTACAGTGTTTAGATTCAGTAGCAATAGGCCATTTCTGTATTTGTGTTGACTTTATGATTCCAGCTTTATCGTCTGTATCCAAATCAGAGCAAATAATTGCAAGGAGGTCAATCATGGCTCATGTTCTTCCTGTAAAAACAAAGAGTTGCAGCTGTTTGAAAGTTTAGGTCCTAGACGTGTAAACTGCTCCCTTGTCAGCTAGTGGAATTTTGTCTGTTATTGGAACTATCAAAGCCTGAAATACATAGAATTTTTTTCCTCTAACTGTTCCATCTATTTGGATAATAAGGGGTATATAAATAACTCTTCAACTTGTTAGTTCATTTGGTCCCATGCAGATGGGCACGAAGCCATAATTCATTGTGTTTGAGTGGTTCTGAACAAAAGTAGGTTCTTCAGTATCTTGTTAAACTGCAGCAACTTGAAAAAAGAATGTCAATTATTGCATGCAAGGGAAAGATATTACCACCCATGACCTAAACTAAACCTAGGTTTGGCAATTTTTGTAAGTCATTCTCCCAATGAGAAAAGGTTCCTAAACTTCAAGTATTTCATGAACAGATTTGTATTTTGTTCAGAGCAAGATCAGTAGTTAAGGTTTACACCAATTTGGATTTTATGTCTAGGTTTTTGTTTCTTTTTAGGAATATTTTCTTTCCACCTTCATTCTGGCTTCTCTGGTATTAGAGGGATTACTTTTAATTGAGAATAGTTTAGACAAGGAGAGATTTTGGTTAGCTGATTTACTGCAGATTTATAGTGTCAATTTGAGTTGAACTAGACAGAATATAGTAGGATCCAAATGTTTTTAGTTGTTCCTTCTTTATGTGAAATGCAGTTCTGGCAGTTAGCTAAACAAGAGAACAGCAATTTTTCCTGATAACTGGTAGGTCACAAAAGGTGTAGAGCTAGCTATGGAGAAATATGATACAGATATGATTTCAATTGCTCCTTATGGACCCTCTCTAAACATATTGCATTAGTAAGCGAGGACAGATCTATTATGGACTGGGAAGTTACTTTTAATCTCTGATACATGCCCAGGTGTGTCTGTAACGACATGGGACTAAGCATGGTCTGGAATCAGAAGATTCGGTGATGCTGAGGGGAAGAAAAACAAAATACATTCTGCAGATCTTTGATATTGTTGTTAATAAGAGCCTCAGTGGGATTCTCAGTTCTTGTTTAAATTTGCAGTTTCTTGTTACGGTTGCTGTCAAAGAAATAATTTTCCAAGAAGCTGCATCCTTCTAGTAACAATGAAGAATTCACCAGATGTGCATATGAAAGAAGGCATCACATGAGGGATTTTTTATATGGACAATTCAAGTCCAACCTGCCCCTCTGTAAATTCAGAACATAACGTTAAAAGGACCTAGACACTATTAAATCTGAGAAACTGCTAAATGCCATGGCTAGAAAATAAATTCAGCAGTATGAGTTTAACTGAATTCTGCTTTCCTGAAAAACATTCAATCTTGATTTGAAGATACTGGGAGACGGGGAGACGGGGAGACGGGGACATGGGGAGATGGGGAGACGGGGACATGGGGACATGGGGAGACGGGGACACGGGGACACGGGGAGACGGGGACTTGGGATATGGGGACACAAGGACGTGGGGAGATGGAGAGATGGGGAGGCAGGGGGACAGGACACTGGGAGATGGGGTCAAGGGAACACAAGGAGACTGGGACATGGGGAGATGGGGTGATGGGGAGCACTGGGGCTCATGTCCTCGGGCAGGGGGGCATGGGGACTGCTGGGGCACAGGGACATTGGGAATGCTGGGGACCAAGACCTTGCGCATGAGCACACACAGGGCACTCGTCCTGAGATGTGGTGACACGTGGGGTGCAGGGGCACAGGGAGATGTGGGCTGCTGGGGCACTGATCCTGGGGTGTGGGGGCATGTGGGACAGTGGAGACTCAGCCCCCAGGCACAGGGACACGTGGGGTCTCGTGTCACGTAGGGCCCCTGGCTTGGCACGACCCCGCCATGGGGACACAGGCGTGGTGCTGAGCAGTGGCATTCAGTGGGAGGCACCTGGAATCACAAGGGCTCCCCAGCCAGCCCTTTCCTCACCTGTCCCCCAATCCCTCTGTCCCCCTCCCATCCCCCTCCCACCCCCTTCAGCTCTCATTTCTCTTTCTGTCCTGCTTTTTCTCTGCCTGTGCTTCCTGCAGAGCTTCTGGATCTTCCTGCTGTCCCTTTTGTTCCCTTCTTGCTCTTTCCCTGACATTTTGGGGGTCAGCTGCACATGTCCTGGTCCCCCTGATGCGTGTTGATGCACGAGGCTGGGCTGGGGCTGTGTCACCGGGTCTGTTATTCCCCTCTGTGACCCCTCTGCTGCAGGAGAGAGCCAGGAAAACGGACCGGGGGCCACCCAGCACCCACTTTGGTGGCAGGAAGGGGACAGCAGAGTGGGACAATGCAGGGCGGCCCCATCTACAGGGTGACATTGTCTTGTCAGGCCGACTAAGGTGATTGATCCCTGGGGATGTCTGGTCCCGGCAGGGCTGGGCAGGCAGAGTGCCCCGTGCCCCCGGGGTGCTGCATCACGGAGCCCGGAGCCAGCTGCCTCCCTCCTGCCCCACGCGTGGGGCACACGCAGCTCCGCCTGCCCGCTGCGGTTCACAACAGCCTTTTGATGGCTGCCTGACGCCTGCTTCCTCCTACCTGCAGCGTGCCATTGCGTGCTAGCGGCTGAAAATCACCCCAGCCTCAGCCACGTCCCCCAGGTGCTCGGTGGCGGTGGCAGCTGGCGGTCACCTCGTGCTCCCCACCTCCCGTCTGGCCGCTCGCGCCACGGGGACGTGGGCAGGACACAGGCACGAGGAGGAGGAGGAGAAGGAGGAAGGGTGCCAGCAGGGAAGGGGCTAGTGCCTGTCCCGCCACGGTGATGCACGGTGGGGCCAGCCCTGCCTGTGGCATTTGCGCGGACCCAGCTTGCGCAGGGGCCACCCTGCAGGGATGTCCCAGCCGCTGTCTCTGCATCAGCCTCCTGCTCAGCTGCACCTGGCTCGGCTCGGCCACCCAGTTCTCCCCCAGTAAGTGCCTTGGTGGGTCCGGTGGGGCAGGGCAGGGAGGCCTCACTGGGATACCCAGATATCGTGTCCTGGAATGCTTGGAGGGGATAGCTGGGCGTCCTAGTGAAAGCTCGAAGCACTGCTCTGCTGCCTTCCCCGAGTGTCCACGTTGAAAACCTCAGTGAAGACCTGAAACCCTGCCACCCCTTCCCCTTCTGGCAGCAAAAATCAGGTTACTGCTCTCGTAACCTGAATTTCCTGTCCCCTGGATGCAGAGAGGTGGCAGAGGTTGCGGGAAACCTGTTGGGTGTAACTGGGGCCCCCTGGGGCCAGGCGGCCTGGGGACGACCTGGATAGAGCTTTCGGAGCCAGGGGCGACATGCAGGGGAGCAGAGTCTGGCTGTGTTTTTTTGAGCAAGCCAGAAAAAGGATTTGATCCGGAGTTGTTTGTCTGGTGTCCTGGGACCTTCCTGTTCTTCGCTTTTGTTCTGAGCGCGCAGTGAAAAGCCTCTGACCACAAGAAGACAGGGAGGCGTGGGCAGCCCCAGCTGTGGCGGGGGGCCGAGCTGGGGGGCTGGCCGGGAGGAGGAGGAGGAGGAGGCAGGAGCCCTGCTGGGAGAACATCTCCCATCCCGCATGGGTGGCCGTATCCTGACCCTGTCCTGGCGCGGGTTTCCTGCCCGCCCTTTCGATCCCGCGGGGTTGCAGGGGACCGGTTGTGCTGGGCTCAGCAGGAAGAGGAGAGCCAGCAGAGCCGCGCGTCCCCACAGCGGCACGCAGGAGCAGAGCTGGGCCGGCGCCGCTGGGGTGGCACTGCCAGGCGAGCGGCGCGGACAACGCGGGACGCGGCGCGGGTCCTGGTGGTGAGGGTGGCAGGACGTTAAGGGATTCTGTGTCCTGAGCTGCCCCCGCCATGGGGCAGGGGGACGCCCGCTCCTGCCTTTGCTGACGGCTCTGCAGGGAGGGGTGACATCTGCATGGTCCCGAGTGGGAAGGGGCAGTGGGAGGGGGGGTCTCAGCGGAGCCTGATGCCTCGTGTCCGCCGCAGTGCCTGACAAAGGGCGAGTCTTGATCCCCCTCACTCCCCGAGAAGAAATGACGTGCCCCGGTGCCTCTGTGGAAGCTTTTCTCAACAGCATCCTCACCTGCCCTCTACTCTGTGGTCCTGCCCGTGGCGCTGCTGGCCAACACTCTGGCCTGCTGGGTCCTGGTGACCAACTTCAGGAGATGTTCCAGCACTCTCCTCCTGCTCAACCTGGCCAGTGCCGACCTGCTCTTTGTCCTCCTGCTCCCCTTCAAGATCTCCTACCACCTCTTGGGCAATCACTGGTTCTTTGGGCACTACCTGTGCCACACCATGGTGGCCTTCCTCTACGGGCACATGTACAGCTCCGTCTTCTTCCTCACCTGCATTGGTCTGGAGCGCTACAGCTCTGGGGTCCACCCATTCCTGTGGAAGGGCTCCAGTTGGACATGGGGCAAGGCAGGCGTCTGTGTGGGCATCTGACTGGCGGTGGGGCTGTGCGTGAGCCCTCTGCTTTTGCACCCCCAGACAAATCAGATCTTGAGCCTGAACATCACAATGTCCTAGGAAAGGATAAGCATGTGTTCCTTATCTACTATTTCCTCTCCCTAGTGGGGCTGGGCTTTGGCTTGCCCTTCGTGCGCGTGAGCATCTCCTACAGCTGCCTACCTGGCGGCTGCTGGCCGAGGGGAGATGCTATGGGCAGGTGGTGCATGTCCTGGCCCCGGTCCTCCTGGTCTCCATCCTCTGCTTCACCCCCAGCAATGTGCTGCTCTTCATCCACCTCATGCTGGAGGCCACAGGGTGCACCAACGTCACCTACATCTGGTACGCCCTGGCCCTGGTGCTCAGTGCCTTCAACAACTGCTTCAATCCCTTTGTTTACCTTTATGTCTCCCAGGATTTTCAGGGCTGAGTCCAGGATGCAGGCAGCTGCTGCCTGGGGGGGCTCAAGACCTTGGCAGGGAGGGCCTTGGAGAAGGCAGCCTTGCCCCTGAGGTCCAGCAAGCAGAGCCAGCTGTAGGTAGGGCTAGGGGGTACTGGGCTGCGTTCCCCCGCCCCAGGGAGGGGGATCCTGCAGCTTGGTGCCCAACACAAAGTGCCGTGCTGTCCCAGGCTGGCAGCAGACTTGGGCAGAAAATCCCACCTTGGATCTGAGGTTCACCAGGACTTTGCCCCAGTTTTGCAGTTCCTCTGATGCCTCTGGCACTGCCTCCCCCCCCCCCAATCCCATGGGTCCCCCGTCTGGGTGCCTGGCTCTGACACCCCCATCTTCCCGCCTGCTGGACCCCAACATTCCTCACCACTCCTCCTGCAGTGACCAAACCCTCCAGAGTACAAATAAACCTTTATTTCTCCCTGCTGGTAGAAGGAACAAGTATAAATACCCAAGCTGAGCAGGAGCCGTCCTCCATCGCCAAGACTACGTGCTGGGCACACACGGCCAGCCCTGCTTTTGTTGACCCCCACCCAAAATATGCCACAGTAGATGCAAGAAGGGAAATGGGGGATGGCTTGGGAGTCCTGCCCCTCGGACCCAGTGCTGTAGAGGGGACATCGTGCTGTGTTCCCCCATGCTGGCAGGCACTGAATGCCCCCCCTGCCTGACACCGTGCCATGCTGCTGAAATGTGCAGGCACCATATTTCTGCTTTTATTTTCCCTGTTACTTGCTTGCACTGGGCCCGATGACAGACGTGCCACCCATGAGCAAGAGCACATGTGGCAACATCCCCAGCCCTCCCAAGAGGGAGTACCACACACCAGCGTCCTGGTCCCCACTAGTCCCCTGGTCCTCACTGGTCCCCGCTTCCAGCCCACCTCCAGGGTCAGGAGGAGGAGGAAGGTGTGGACTCCATGATGTGGGAGCATGGGGTACCCATCGTCGTTGCCGCTGGGCATGACCTGACCCCCAGGTTGGCGGCCACCCCTTCGGCACGGCAGGTCACGTCACTGGCTGGCCTGGCTCCGGTGGCTGGCCCTCGTTCTTCCTGAGGATGACGCTGCTGAGCTCCTGGATGAGTTTGTTGTTGATAGGTGAGGGAGGCTGCATGTTCCTCTTCTTGGGGGCCTCCAGGGAAGTCTCCACACTGGGACTGCTCCCTGGTGTGGTTTCCTGCTCCCAGTCCCCAGCCAGTGCCAGGGAAGGCTCCATGTTCCTCTCCAGAGAGGCCGTTTTGGTGGGTCTGAGCCCCTGGGCTGGAGCTTTGTCGCTCTCCAGGTTCAAACCCCTTTCAAGGGACAGGGCTTTGGTGACGGGGGGACCCGCCACCCTCTGGGCTGGGCTGGCAGGCAACGAGGAGCGCAGCGCCGTGGCCGGGGGCTGCTCAGGGAACGGAGCTGGCTTCTTGGACCTGTCCACAGGGGGCACGGCCAACAGGTCTGCCAGCAGCCCCTGCCCCAGCTCCAGCCTGGCCAGTTCAGGGAAGTTGCCCACCTCCTCATAGACAGGATCGGCGTCCGCCTCCTTCTCCTGCTGCTCCTCCAGGGAGTCCTGGTGCATCTTCATGGGCTGGGGGAGGGCGAGTGGTCGGGGTGAGGGGCACTGTCCACACCGCTCAGCTATACCCCTCCAACCCCCCTCGCCTTGCCCTCCCTGCACTCGGGTGCTGCCCAGGGACACTTGCCCCCTCACCGTGGGGCTGGTGCCTGCAGGGGACCCACCCTCCATCGGGTCTTTTGTCTCAGGCACCGTTGCCTTTTCTTCCCCCATCACTGACGGAGGGTGAGCATTTTGGTCCCTGCCAAGGCGTGGTTCACGCCACCAGGCTGCGGCACCAGCCCAGCATCCCTTGGCAGAGGTGGTCTGGGTCAGGGAGGGCAAATGGGTGCCCATGCAGGGTACAAAGCCAGGTGAGGTGAGGTCCAGCCAGGTGGCCCCTGCAGAAATAACCTGACAGTGAGGAGGACCCAAAACTATTTCCTCGCATTTCTTATGTTGGTCCCCTCCGGGCAACGCGCGCCCAATGGGAGAGGGTCTGGAAACTGGGCCGGACTGTTGTGGTCTTGCTTGCACACACCAGGACCATGCAGGGACCCCCATCCCTGGGTATGGGACACCCAGAGCGACGGGCACTCCCTCCTGCCACACAGCATTGGCAAGATGGCCTGGGCATGTCTCCTAGCGCGGGCGAGACGCTGCAGGTGGACCTTTGCTGCCGTAGCCAGGAGGCACGGTGCAAAGCCGGCACCAGATGTGCTCCACGACGTGGGTACTTACAAAGAACATGGACAAAGTCCTTCGCGTGTGCAGGCGGCGCTAGAAACAGAGGAGACGGGCAGAGATAAGCACACGACAGTGCGGAGCAGGGTCGCGGATGCCTCGGCAGGCAGAGGACGGGTAGTGGGGCGCAGCACCCCGTGTGCCCTCACAGAGCCCTGCGTGCACAGAGAGCTGCCACGGACAGGAGCGCAGCACGCAGCACACACACACACCGCCGAGCGCTGGGACGGACACCCAAAGCGTCCACTGGGGCCAGCCTGCACGCACCGACCTCCAGGGCCCAGGGGTGGGTGCATGGTCTCGGGGCAGGCGCGTGGACCTGGGTGGGTGCAGGAGCACCTGTGGGCAGAGGGGCAGCTGTGGGGGCTTTACCAGGGTCTGGTTGGCGGAGAGCATGGTGGTGTCGGTGCTGTCCCCGTGCAGGGGCACCAGCGGCATGGTGCCGAACTTCTGCTTGGCCAGGTCTGAGGAGGAGCGCCGGCGCATGATCACGGGGCGCAGGTCATCGTGCTGTGCACAAGGACAGGGCAGGGAGGGGGGGTCATGCTGGGCCGCCCTGCCAGCCCCCTCCTGTCCCAGCCCAGCCCAGCTGGGTGGCATGGCCGGCCTGCACCCACCTGAGCCTTGAGGATGCTGGTGGTCCAGTCCCACAGCTCAGCCTGCCCCGAGCACACCAGGTACCTGCAGAGGAGTCAGCTGAGAAGCTGCCAGGGAGCAGCGGGGCCCGTATCCTCTCGTCGCCTTGCCTGTGAGCCTGGGGCTGTCAGTCACAACTGCACCCAGTGGGTGTAACTGAAACTCTGCATGCCCAAATCGCTGCTTCGGGGCAAGGCGAGAGTTCGCTGGGTGCCCATGAGGCACCTTGGCTCAGCTGCCCTTAGAAGAACATCTCAGGCCCATGTTGGGGGCAGGCGACGTGCTCAGCTGCTGCCCCAGCATTGGCAGCATCAGGGAAATGGGGACAGGATCAGCAGGACACACGGGTGTGCCTGGCCACCCGGTGGTGCCAGGGAGGCTGGGGCAGGGAGCCCAGCTCAGTACAGGGTACAGGAACACCTGATGTGGGGTGCATGGGGACACAGAGCAGCATTTGTGAAGGCTGGCAAGCAGCACAGCCGTGCAGGTAACACAGACACCTGGGCAGGGTGGGCAGGTCCCTCTGGAGCCTGGTGCTGCGTGCTTGGAAGACACATCTCCCAGGGGTGCTGGTGTGGATGGAGAGGTAGGAAGGGTGAGTGGTATGGAGATGGATTGACCCTGGCCCCTACCTTGTGCCGGGGAGCATGTGGCCCCACCACTCTGTCCCTCAAGCGCCCTTACCAGGCACCAGCTCTGTCCTGACCCCCAGGACCCTGTAGCACTGCCCCTGGCTGTCCCACTCCCACTAAAACTGGGGACAGATCTCAACTTCCCCCCAGCCCCAGGACGGTTGGGGCAGATACTCACAGCTGCTGCTTGTCCAGGGTCAGTGTGAAACCCCACCTGGCGAAAGGAGGAGACAGGCTGTGGGGCAGCACTGCCAAGCTCGGACACAGCCCAAGGTCTGTGGGCAGTGGGGCAGGGGCTTGGCTCGCCCCACGGGCCCAGGCTTGTCATGGCTTTGGGTCCTGGTGGGGCTTGGCGTGCCCCCAGTGGCTGGGTTCATGTGCTAGGTGCAGGGACCGAGGGATGCATGCCCCAGTGCCATGGCCAGGGAAGGTCCCACTTACTGGGCTGGTGGCTTCAGCTTCTTCCTAATGCCCATGTAAACCTTGGCTGCATCCAGGGGCCACTCGCGCTCTGGCTTGGCGCTCTGGGGAAGGAGATCCATTGGGTCAGCCCGGCTTGGTGCCAGCCTCCCTGCCAGGAGGACAGCCACCACCATGCCACCACCGTCCCCAGGCTCCCCCTCCCTGCCTCTCCTGCTGCCCTTTGGGTGCAGGTCCCTCCCCGCAGCATCCCCTTTGTACCCTCTTCTCCTTGAGCAGCAGCAGCCTCCGGTCCCGGATGACGAAGTAGCGTTCCTGAAACTTGTTCCCCAGCAGCTTGGGGGGCTCCTCACGGCACTTCAGCAGCCCGCACTTGGGGGTCTCACGCTTGACGCCTGCCCAGTGTGGGGAGATGGGAGTCAGGGGGATTGGGAGCATGTGAGGGTGGCTGGGGTATTGCAGGGCGATCCCACTGCGGGTCTCAGGGATGTGCCCCCGACGGCTGCAGGGTGGTGGCCAGGGCAAGGGGAAGACCAGGCAGAGCTGTGCCCCTATGGGGACACCCTAGAGGTGGGGACCCTTTGTGACCGCCTTACCTGTGAAGAGACAACTCCCCTCGCCAATGGGGACCTTCCTCACCAGCAGGTATGCAGCGCTGGGCTCTGGGAGCTTGCACCACTGCAAAGCTTGCTCCAGCACCTTCTCCTTGGGGTGCAGGGGCCGCTCTGGGGAGGCAGGGACACTCTCACCGCTGTGTCCCCTTCCCTGTGCCAGTCCCCGTTCCTCCTGCCATTGGTAGCAAGCCACCCCCCAGTACTCCACACCTCCTCCTCACCAGCCCAGCCATGCGAAAGGCATCCCCCATGCCGTTCCCACCATACTCACCCAGCTCCCCGTTCTCCAGGGCCTCAAAGGTCAGCCAGATGTCCAGACTGGCCGCCACGTTGCGCATCTCCAGCACCTGGTTGGTGAGCTCCTCTGCTGTCATTGTGGGGGACACCTGGGGACAGACACACGGGGAGCTGCAGTGGGTCGCGGCAGGATGGGTCCCAGGGACAGGCTGCACCAGGAGCCTGCGTCCCTCTTCGCTTCCTCCGGCACGGCCCTCCTTTGGGACTCACCTTCAGGGTGACACAGCAGTCGGGCAGCTTCTGCTCCAGGTAAACCTCGATGATGAGGTCCCCTGCCTGTGAGAGCTGGGGGAAGAGGGGGTGGCATTGGTGCCATGCTGGCATGGGTGCTGTGTGCATCCCCTCTCCCCAGGGACTGGCGATGGTGTCCCAGGGAGCTGTGGCTGCTTGTCCCCTGGGCAAGAGCCTCAAGGTGATGGGTGAAGGGGAGACAAGTGGGGGACAAATATCTGGTGTAGGACAGTGGGGACCCAGGGTGGGCAGCTGGAAATGCCCCCATCCTCCAGGAAGTTCCACCAGCTTGGGGGTCCCTGACGTGACGGGGGCTGGCAGGCAACATCCTTAGTACCTGGGTGTCCTTCCAGGTAGTGATCAAACTGTTCTCCAGATCCATCTGGGATACCTGGTCCTCGTCAATCTGCCGGAGGAAAGGTGCACAGGGTGAGAAGGAGACACATGGAGTCAATGTGGAGTTCGATATGGCTTGAGGACACATGGTTCAGGATGGAGGGATGCAGGGGGAGGCAGAGGTGGGCAGTATGGGTGGGTGCAAGGGGAGATGGACAGAGCCAGCATGGAGGGGTCTGGCAAGGCCCCTGCAGGGAGCTTACATTGAAGATGCTGACATAGTTGTCAATGAGGTCTTCCATCACCTTGACCTCGTGCTCCCCTTTGCCATCAGTCTGGAAGAGGCTGGGTGCAAAGAGCAGTGACAGGTTCTTGGTGCTCATCTGGTTGAGGTCTGCACATTTCTGCACCCTGGGACAATGAGGATAGAGGTGAGGGACTGGTTCCACTCTGGATGGGGTTTCAGCCCCAGCCACCCTCCCCTCCCTCATACAACCTCTCCTGAAAAATAGCCTGGTTTTCCCCAGCTCCCCAGCAGTGGGAACTTCAAGCTGGGCAGTTCCTGTTTTGAGGACTTTCAGCTGCCATCAAACCAGACAACAGCCCCACCTCATACTCTGATTTGGGGATGGGAATTTGTTTTTTCCCTCTTTTTTGGGCACTGGGTGATGTTTACATCCTACAGGGGTTGTCCCCTACTCCCAAACCTCCTGTAGCTCCCCCTTGCTGCAGGATGACTTTGGGAACATTTGAGGTGCCCCCGAGTAGCATGCTCCAGCACGCCCCAGCACCAGCCGGGAGGCTGGTGGGGCAGGGGACAGGCACTAGGCTCTTCCTGGCTTCCAGGGATGGGAGCCAGCATTCCCTGGGCAGCAGGGAGACCCCATGCTGCTGGCTGGCTTTGGGGACCCCAGCTGGACCAGGGGACCCTGCAGGGAGGTGGCTGACTGACCGGTAAAGGTGCCCGATGAGCGCAGCCAGGGTCTTGTGGTTGAGGCGAGGCAAGCGATGAATGAGGTCCTTGTACCGCTCCAGGCGCTGGGGTTTCGAGGAGATTTCTGGAGGGAGGAAAACAAGTCATGGACCGTTGCTGAATCCAGCAGATACAGAGCTGACATGGCACCAGGGCTGTTCCCAGGACCCTGCCCCAAGGGACACTGGCCCCAGGGGTCCCTGGCAGGTAGCCCAGCGTGGGAGCAAGGGTTGGCTGAAGGAGGTACCTGCGGCCTCCTTCCACTGCGGGTGCAGCTCCAGGGTGAAGACAGGGTCTTCCAGCTCACGGAAGAACCTCTTCAGCACATCGGTGACGTCCTCAATGAAATTGTCGTTGATGCGCAGCTTGACATTGCGGGCGTCCCGCCGAAACTCCTCCATCAGTACCTTGATCCGGGACTTGGCTCCGTTCTTGCGGTAAATCCCCTCATGCCGCAACCCTGGGGCGGGGACATGGGGTCATGGGGGCCCAATCCTGCCCACAGAATCCTCAACAGGGTTGGTGCTCTGAGAGCAGCGCTTCCTGCCTGGACCTGTTGGCCACCCCACGTGTGTCGGAGGATGCTCTGGCCCTGACGCCACCGCGCTGGGCTCACCGTACTGCGTGATGAAGGCGATGCAGCTGTCCACGATGATGGGGATGTCCCCCCGGCTCAGCTGCTGGTCCCGCAGCGCGTTACCCCGGCCCCCTGCCGATGCCTGGATGTCAGTGTACCATGCTGCCGAGTCCGCCCGCGACAAGCCCTGGAGATAAAATGTCCTGAGAACAACAAGGGCAGAAAAGAGGGAATGAAGGCTGCTGGCGGGTACAGGTTATCCCCTTCTGCCTGTATGCCTGGCTCTGGGACAGGCACAGCCACGCTGAGCCGAGGGACATACAACCCTGGTGAGAGACCCCAGGCTGGGATGGTGTCTGTCCCAGTAGCATCGCTACCGCAGGTTTGGGATCAGCACCGACCCACGCATGAATGTCTTTGCCTCAGGCAGCCTGCTGAGGTTGCTTACTTTGATCCCCATCATTCCTGTGACCAGGACTCACCTCCCCATCTCCACCAGGATCAGTAGCTCCTTCTTCTCTGGGGTCTCCATGGGGGGAACCACACCTGCATTGGGGTGAGAAGTAGAGGGGTCAGAGCCATGCATGGCCACCCACCTCATGGTGCCTGTCCTGGGCACTCACTGAGCTCCTGCAGCCGCCGGAGGTTGATGCTGTCCTCAGCCCCATCATCCTCAGTGGGGCAGATGAAGAGGTGGGCTTTCTGCAGGATGAAGAAGGCCTGCTGCCACCGCTCAGGGTTGAGCATGCACTTGTAGCGCAGCTGGCCCACACGCTGGAACTCGTAGCCCAGCAGGCAGTGACAGCTCACGGGTGTGAACCACTGCGGGACAGAGCAAGAGACGGGCCGGGTAAAGACAGGGCTCAGCCCCGGAGCGCAGACCCCCACAAGGGTGGCGGCAGGTCAGCGGGGAGGATGGGACCCCCCTGCAAAGGGAAGGACGGTGCTTGCCATAGAGGATGAAGAGTGTGGGGAGCTGGGAGGGATCACGATGGGGAAGCAGGAACGGATCCCAGGGACCCGCTAGTGGCATGGGGTGCCAGGACTGGGGCTGGCTCACCTTGCCAATAGCGCTGGCCCAGGCTTGCAGCGTCTCAGGCCCGTCAGTTCCCAGCTGGTGCACTTTCTCCCCAGTGAGGAAGAGCTCAAGGGTGAAGCGAAACCTGCAGAAGACGAACCAGCCCATCAGGGCAGCCCCCTACCCCGAACCTGCACCCAGAGCTAGACCAGACCATTGTACCAAGCAGGGAACAGTGCCCGTCCCTGCTCTCTGGGCATGCAGTGGGGGCACAGCTGGGGGTACCTTTCGGTGGGCCCAGGGCTGGTGAGTGCCTGGGCTCTGCTCACGCCCAGGGAGATGAGGTCCGTGCTCTCAATGTGGCCCAGGGGCTCAGTGCATTTCTCTGACTCGAAGAAGAGCAGGGCTCTCTCCAGGGAGCACCATGTGCGCTGGAAGTCTGCGGGACACAGGGGTCAGCGGCACCAGGGTGGGCACCCCACTGGCTGCCCTCCCACACTCCCCACACTTACCCTCTTTGCTCTTCTTGGCACCTGGGAGCTTGTGGGGGGCTGTGGCCCGGTACAGATACCCGCTGTGTGTCACCGGCTGCGTGATCTCGTTGTAGACGCCCTCCGGACCCAGCTCCTGCGTGCGGGCGCTCCCTGTGGGAAGCAGTGCTGAGAGCGGGGTGGAAGCAGGCACCCACCAAAGCATCAGTACTGGAGGGGCGGGGAGAGCCCACTCATGCAGGTGTAGGCAAGGAGGTGTGCCAGGCATGGGGTTCCCCGAAAAGGGGTTCCAGAGGAACCCTCTGCCTTTCCCCATCCCAAAAGAGGGGTGTAGTGGGGCAGGCAGATCCCCCAGGGAGCCGCAGCACCTGATGCCGTGGCCATCCCCAGCCTTGGGGCGTGCTGTGGGGCACAGGGGCAGTGGCAAGGAGGAAGCCTCCCCATCACAGCCAGGTGGGGCTCAAGGGTCCTCGTTACCTGAATGGTTCCTGGGCCTTTTGCTCTCTGGTCCCCACCAAGGGTCGGCCCCTGGGGCCACCTCGCAGGCGGCAGGGTCAGCCGTCAGCCCAGCCTCCGAGGCTGAGAAGAACTGCAGGACGGTCTTGAGCAGGGCCGGTCCTGCCACCGCAGTGCACAGTGCCTGGGATGAGACAGGTGCCTGTAGGGATCACGTCCTGGCTCACGGAGACCCCCAGCCTGCTGCCGGGGGTGCTCGAAGGCAGCCAAAGCAGAGCACAACCTCCTACCTGAGCCCCCAGAAGTGCCCGGCACAAGGGTGCGGGCGCACGCAGCCAAGCGGGAGGTGTTGGCGTCTCAGACACAGAGCTCTGGGATGGTTCCCAGCACCCCAGCATCCTGCCTGCACCCTGAGGTGGCCCCTACCTGGAGCACGTCCTCCTGACTGGCGTAATGGGGATGGGGCAGGCGGTACCGTCCCTCTCGGTACTTGCGGGCGATGAAGTCCCGTCTCTGCTCGGCGCTGGCATCTGGGTAGAGGGCTTCAGCTGCGGGGAGGCGAGCTGCCCAAAACCGGTTGGCTCGATCATTTCCCAGGACAATGAAGAGCTGCAGGAGAGTCCCACGATCATGGTGAGCACCAGGGCCAGCTGGGAGGAGCAGGATGCCCCGTGTCCCTGCATCCTGGAGGATACCGCGGGACTGCTGCCCTGGCCAGAGAAGCAGCCCGGCCCCTGAGCATGCCATGTCAGTCCCAGCACCCCATCCTGAGTGCCTCTACCTGTACGATTTCATTGGACCAGACGCTGGTGTCAAGCTTCAGACTTTGCACCTTGGAAATGTTGGAGCCCAGGCTGCGATGCTGCCCTGCGGGGAGCAGGAGAGTGAGCACCCCTTGATTCTGCCAGGGCAACCGGTACCAAGTTGCACTTATACCCCAGCCAGCACCCTGCCTGCCCACCAGGCCCAGCCCACGCCTGCTGGGACCCCCATGTGCCCCCAGGGAGATATACTGGCCTGCACACTGCTTGCAGATGACCACGCACAGATTGATGGATGCCCAGTCGGGACTTTGAGCCCAGCAGTCCGCACAGTATTTGTTGGCTTTGTTGGACCAGATCTTCTCTGCCACCTCGTAGTCATAGAGCATCTCAGCTATGGCCTCCTGCAGGGCCTCCATCCACTCCCGCTTCTCCCGCTCCGACTCCGCCACAAAGCTATGAGCACCAGCACAGCCAAAGCTCAGGGGCCTGGAGCAACCAGCACCTGGGTCCAGCACCCGGCTGCTCCCCCCACCACATTCCACCTGGATGCCTGGGATACCTGAATATTTTGAAGGGTGTGATGAGCTCGAAGCTGCGGTTCTTGGCTTCGCGGATGGTGGAGCCGCGCATCTCAATCAAGCAGATGCCAATGCCCATTTTAAAGAACTGCAATTCAGAGTGAGACTGGTGTTGGCTCTGCAGCGCCGTGGCCGTGGTGGACACACCACCCCAGACATGCCCGTGGTGCCAGGGCTGGAGCTAGGGAGCTGTGTCCAGCACTCCCAGCATCCCATCCCTGCTTTGCCTGGACAAGCCAGACCTGGTACCCTGCCACATCTCTCAGCCATCTCGTGGGCTGACATAAAGCATCCTGCAAATACATTATGCCTTGAAATGAAAGGCAAGTTGTGCCCACAGCCCCTGAAACTTGACCGTTCAGGTTCCTGTATTTTGGGGATTTGAGTCCACACTGAGACAGGCACACTCGTAAAGCAAGTATCAACTTCAGTAAAAACCTCAGAGGCCTGATGCTGCTTAGTGCAAGCCAGGCAAACTGGAAACAAGGTGACTGGAAAAAAACCAGACGTGCTGAGAAAATTCAGCAGGTGGGAGGTGGGGAGTTCCATGGGCAGCAGGCAGGGTGCGAGGGGCCAGCAGAGACCTCCTGCTGCCTGTGGGGCAAGCCCATGTTGCAGCAGCTTTGTTTGCTGGTGATTTCATGGTCATTGATCCACCTGTCCTGTGACGGATTGGGATGCTTTGGTGCGACTAAGACCTAAGTGCCTGGCAGAGATGAAGATAATTTGGTGATAGCAAGGAGGTTGGGAGGGGGGTCCACTTCTGGTACCTGCTGCATCTCCAAGCCCAGGCTCCCACTACTGCTGCCCTGTGCAGGATCTCCAGCTTCCTGCTCTGCCATTCCCTTTCTCCTGCCTGTGCTTTTCCTCCCTGCTCTCCCTTTGGCACAGGCCCTGGCTAAGCTCCTTCCATCGCTCTCATCCTGTCCACCATTGGCACAGCCCTCTGTGCCAGCGGGGTGTCTGGTCCAGCCACGAACCTGCTCGCTCTTGTACAGCCACATCTCGGGCAGGCTCAGCGCTGCGAACACCTTGGACTTCTGGCCCTTCAGCTCCAGGATGCCTGACTTCTGGCAGTGAGCAGTGTTGGTGGGCCGGGGCCGGGACCCCACCAGGCGTTGGTCCGTCACCTTCTTCTGCAGCGTGGAGCACCACTCATTCCTCTGGGCTGGGAACCAGGCATGAGGGACCAGCTCTGAGACTATCCCAACAGGCCTGGCATGGAGCAGAGCACCCAGCAGGCATGGCAGGGGAGAGGTCCCCTCGCTTGTCATGGCTGGATATTTTGGGGATGGGGTGAGTGCTGCCTGCGGGATGCTCTGACTGGAGGAGGGAGGCAGGGACGGTTCCTTGGAGACTGGCGGGCCCTGGCCCGGGTTTTCGCTTACCCTCGTTCTCGGCGCGGAAGACAAAGATCCGGTGGCTGGTGAAGACCTGGAACTTGTTGTCCTTGGTGGAGCGAGCCATCTCGATCACGGACAGCGGGATCACCCCCTTGGGGTAGGGCTCCTGGAACGACCCCCAGGCAAGGTTACCCTCCTTTGCCCTTCCTGCAGGGCACCTCCATAACCCAGGCAACCTCCTTGCCAGGCGTGCTGGTGGCATAACCATAGGGGTGGCAGGGATGCCTGCAAAATCCTGCAATAGCGGCTGCTCCAGGGCCATGCATGGTACCTGTTGCTGCATGGGTGCCACTAACGTGGGGCCAGCCCAGCTGGCTGTGCTGCGGGACTGGGGCAGCAGTGCCTGTCACCCCAGCTGGCATGGCAGCCACCAGCACCCTGCGGCAGGCCTAACGGGGCCATGCAGAGCCCCCCCAGAGGGACGAGAGGACGTGGGACAGGGAAGTGTTGTTGATTCATCCCATTCACCTAACCCACAGTGCCAGTGCCCACAACGAGAAAAGTTCCTCTGATGCAGCACATCTCCCACATCCCCCAGATGCTCGGCTGGGTGCTCCCTCGCAGCACAGCCTGAGGGACACCAGGAGCAGAGCAGGAGCTGAGGATTCAGGTAGGGAATCCCCCCTTTGCAATCTGCCCCAGGGCTTGTGAGCCAGCAGGACCCCCCTCGCCGGCTCCCTGTTGTCGGAGGGACCCTCGCTACCCTGGGATTCCTACGGCGTAAGGCTGTGTTCAGAGCCTCCCAGGCACAGGGGCCACGGCTGCTGCACCCTGGCGATGGCAGAGCGGTGCTGGCTCCTTACAGGAGGACAAGGGGAGGCAAAGGGGATATGGCAGCTCCTGTGGTGTCAAGCCACCCTGCTGAAGTGGCACAATGCAGCCTCCCCACCCTGCCCGCATCCTGCCCCTTCGTACTTTCTCACTGCTGAAGTACATCAGGTTCTTCCCGTCGAAACGGACGTAGCGCCTCTGGAAGACATAGTTCCTATTGGGATGACAGAAAAACGGGCTGTCGGGAAAGGGACGATCTCCCTGAGGACCCCACATCTGCTTACAGACCCCCCCTTCCCCCAAGGGTGGCTGCAGAGACACCCTTGCAGCACGGCTGGGGCATCCAAGAGACCCCTCCTTCCGTGGGGAGGTCCGGCTGCTCCAAGTAGCATGGTGACCAGCGTGCCCTCCTCACCAGTCTCGCCCAAGAGGGCTTTACCTATGAGGACTGTCCCATGGGTGGGCACGTACCCTTGTGGGGAGAGCTTGTCCAGCCAGCCACTGAGCATGGTGGGTCGGGGCTCGGAGAGCGACGTGAAGCTGGCGTAAGGGGAGATGGTGAGGTCGTCCAGGACCTCGTCCGGGTAGAGATGGGCTGGCAGGCTGAACGATGTGCCCTCAGCCCGTGGTGCCTCCACGGTAGAGTACCCCTCTGTGTCGTTCTGAACGATGCGGTCGATGAGCCGGGACCGGGTCTCCTCGTCCTCGCTCCTTCCCTCGCTGCTGCACTCGCTGCTTGTCCTGAGAGAAATGGGGCCGTGAGGGAGCCCAGCCGCGGCAGCACAGCTGCTCGCTGTGCAGGGTCCTGGTCAGTGCCATCCCATCTGGGGATGTCTCACATTGCTCCTGGCCCCATCCTGAGCTCCTCGGGGCACCCGGTGACGTGGGTGTTTGCATCTCCATGAGCAGGGCGGGACAAGGGCTCTGCACTCCTGAGCCCCGCGGCCACCAACAGCCCGAGGCTCGGCCAGTCCT
Organism: Aviceda cuculoides; assembly: GCA_035590195.1. Classification (NCBI taxonomy): domain Eukaryota; kingdom Metazoa; phylum Chordata; class Aves; order Accipitriformes; family Accipitridae; genus Aviceda; species Aviceda cuculoides. Next base: position 1,216,130 of record JAVJGG010000043.1, read on the forward strand.
ACACGATGGCAAGGCTGTGGCCAGCTGGAAAAATGGGCTTTCCCACCTTGGGGAATACCACACAGGCCACCACACATCTTCAAACCCCTGGCATCACCTCCTTCCTCTCTTAATTCCTCCACAGGCAGGAAACTGAAGCTAAGCAGCTCCTCAGTCCTACTGCTCCCTGCTCTACACCCACCCCAGCTACCCCCTCACCAGGGGCTCAGCCTGCCCTCTCCCTCTACGCCTCCAGTGTTCGTGGCACCGGGAAGGTCCTTCTGCCACAACACCCTCCCGCCTGCTCTTGCGCCCAGCCAAAATGTTTTGCAAAGGGATTGGGATGGACAGATGGGCCAGTGGATCTCCTGCATCCATCTCCTTTTCTTGGGTACCCATGCTAAAATCCTCAGCCGGGCCTGGTGAGACTCTCCAGCCATAACAATAAAAGGAAATTATAAAAATAAACTGCTAAGACTGCCCCTTCCCCTCAGCCCTCTCAGCCAGATGCTTTTCTTTCCCTGAAAAGGAAACGTGCTGGAAAATGTCTGACGGTCCCAGGAGCTCACAAAGGAGCTGCCCAGATGCAATGGTGACAGGCAGAGGGTCATGGCAGCCAGGACACCTGAGCACCAGCACAAGAGCAGCTGTGCCACTGGGTGACTTGTGGCATCCAGTGCCAGGATGAAGAGAAGGCTCCAAGAACGGCAACAAAGATGGTTCAAGCCCTCTCACAGCTTCTGTCTGAGGAGCACCTGAACGAGCTGGGGATCTCCAGTGGGGAAAGGGTGAGTGATGGGGGAAGGTTTCTGAAGCCATGAGCAGCATGAGGAGGGTAGAAAGGCATCTCCTGGCCACCACTGCTTCAGTCACAGGAGCTGGGTGACATCGGATAAAGCCAGCAGAAGCAAGATGCAGAACCACATGGGAAAGGAGCAGCCGACCTGTGGGACTCCTCACCATGGGATGTTGTAGGAGAAATTTATGAAGGAGAAACCCACTGGGGGTTACTGAATATGAGAAACCACCTCCAGCACAAGTCCATGTGGTAGAAATGCTTTTGGAGCAGGAGAATGATTGCAAACACCTCCCCTCATTATAAATGCTCCAAATACCTGGTTTTGAGCACTGCCTCATCGTAGGAGCCAAGGCAGGGCATGGACCCGTGCTTTGACCCTGGACAGGCACCTTATGAGGCCTTTGGACGTCAGATATCCCTGAACCATGTGGGACAGACGCAAGACCTGAAGTCTGCCTGGGAGGATGTTGGGCTGGAGCCATCCAGGCCAGGGGTTGGCTCTGGGGAAGTGGGATGGTGTACGGGGCTAAGGAGGTGGGTGGAGAGGGAAAATGGCCTGTTTGGCTCCAGTGTCTGCAAGAAAGACAAGAAATGGCCACGGGTGGCTTGGAGGCTCAGAGCACAGTGAAAATTGCTGTATAATTAGTATAACAGAGCCTTGGCAGGGCTATTCATCTGGCTGGAGTCCCAGCCCGGTGTCCAGCTTCTTCAGGAGGGACTGGCCAGGGAGCAGGGTGGTTGGAGGACTCTGTACGTCATAGGTGAACATCAGCCTTGAGTGCCAGAGCCAAGTGGAAGACAAGACCCACTGAATGGGCCAGAGAAAAAGGGGGAAAGTTCTACGATAGCCCCTTCCTGAGCCATGATTTACAGCCACTGAAATCATGAAGAGCTGGAGGACAAGCAGCATCTAGCAGGGACAAGCAAAGCCCACGGCCCAGCTGGAGTGGGGTGTCTCAGCAGGCCAGGAGCACACCAAGACGCAGGCCAAGTCCCAGCTCTGCCCTTGAGGACAGGGTTGGTGGAGGAAGCCTCCAAGAAACAAGTCTGCAAAGGCCAAGTCATCTCCCTTTTCAGCTGGTGTCAGGCAGTGAAGGCAACTAATCTTAGGGCCAAATGAGTCCCCAGGGCAAGGAGAGGCTATTTCCAGGTCAGCTGAGCCTGGAGGGTGATGCCTGAGGTGCACCGAGTTGGGGCAGTCTCAGCCTGTCAGTGCTTATATGGGAGAGCTAGTGGAAGGTGAAGGATGGATGATGGAAGAGAGGGATCTGCTGGTGGTGAGGGGACCAAGGAGCTGCTGATGGATCTGGTCGCTTCAGCTGAGGGTCATGGGCCAGACAATCAACCTGTGAGTGGGCACCTGAAGGTAGGTAGGGAGATAAGGAATAAGCTGTCAAAGACACACTATTCCCAGTGTTTCTTTTCCTGCAGGGAAGAAGCCTTGAGGTGTGGGGAGAAGCAGTCTGGGTAGGTATCTGCCTGAGGATCATCTCATCTTGGGTCTCAATGCAAACCAGAGCAGGGTCCACCATCCTCACCATGATGCCTGATGAGTCGCTGTCTAACCCAGTCCCATATTCTCACATTTCACATTTCATATTCACATTTCACCCCCCACCCGAGCTCCATGGGGTGACATAGGCACTGCTATGCCACCGTCTCTCTCCTGCTGAGACTAATGCCTGAAGTAGGGCGGATGCTGCCCTCTGCACCAGCATTCCAGGCAGCTGAGCACCACCAGCTTGGATGACAGCGCTCAGTATCAGAGCGGGCAAATCCTACCCTACACTCCAGGCTCTGCTGGACCCTCAGAGACTCAGCTCCCAGTTTTAAAGGGAATTTCGCATTCCTCTTCCTCTTTGCTGAGGATATCTTGTTTCTGGCCAAGGTGGCTCTACCCATTTCTAACAGTGACACTCACTGCCCAGACCTCAAGCCAGAGAGCAGCGTGGTCCGGGTGAAACTCCCCCAGAACAGAGCGAGAGGAGGTATCTCAGGTAGGAGGAAGATACTGTGCCAAAGAGGCAGAAGGGCCTCTCTGAAGTTTGAGAGTGGGAAATATTTCCCATAATGAGTGGGTTGGTGGGCTGCAGGAGATGCTCACGTTGTCCCCAGTGACCAGGTGCCAGTCAGCAGGATGAGTAACTGGCTGAACTGGAGAAACACCAGTGTCGAAGAGGAGGATCGGGAGGTCCCACAGAAGCAGCAGCAGGGGCCAGGGCTGGCTAGCAGTGGCTCAGCAGCCAAGCAAAAGCCCATAGCTCTGCTCCAGGGGGATCGCGGTCAGACTGGTGGTACTGGTCTGGGGAGGAAAGCTTTGGAGCAGCTGGCCAACGGTGTCCATGAACGTAATGCAAAAAGTCTTCAGAGGTTTTTCTGTCTCTTGTTCAACTCCCCACACATGAACCACCTTAGTGCTCAGGCTGGGAGAAGAAAACTGTGAACCGCTGGCTCTGACAGGCTGCTGAGGGTTGCATGCTGTCCTTCTCAGCAAGAGCAGGCTGCAAAGTCCTTGGTGGGTCCGGGGCTGCAAGTGCCTGGGTGATGCCTTTGGGATGCTTCGAATCCCAGCTCCCTGGAAGCTGCTGGATGGAGACTGTGACCCACAGGCCAGCATCAAGCCCCGCTCTGAACTGCTCGTTCAGAGGCTCCACAGCAGATTTCAGTATTTCTGTTTACAAAACTCCTGTTCCCAGGTATTTGCAGCTCCCTACCCATGGCCCGTGTTGGCTCTCACCTGGCTGCAATGTCTGGCTGACTGTGACACTGGATCAGGCCACGCTGCAGTGACTCACACCCAGAACAGGAGATGGGCTGGACCGACCAACACTGGGGCCAGAAAGGCAGGGACGTGGGGATGCACTGGCCGGCAAGGCCGCGGGCAGAGCTGAAGGACACAGAGCTGCAGCTTGTCTCCTCCTCTCTAAGCAACACAGGAAAAGGAACCCTCCCCATCCGAAATGGGAAGAGCAGCTTTCCTTCCTCTTTCTGAGATGCTATCAGGAGTTATGGAAAGTACATTTCAAAAGCATTTTAAAGGTGGCCCTCACAATCTCACTGTCCACCACAGTGTGACAGATCAGCAAATGCTAATCTGGTGACACTGGAGCCTTTGGAGGTCGCACATCCCTTTATCTGGAGCTCAGAGCCATCCCATTTCTGAGCAATCCCTGTCCGCCGTGGCGTTCCCCTGCTCCCAGTGGCCAAACACAGGCTCCGCCGGGAGTCCAGGTGCCCAGTGCCACTGGCGCTGCCCCAGCCGTGCACCGAGAGCATCTGTTGGCAAGCGTTGCCCCCCGCCCCCCGGACACGGCTCCTTCTCATCTCTGAGCCCATTGGCTCTTCTTGAGATCGCTGACCTGATCCCAGGTGCTCCTGACAGGCTCTACAGTGGGGGAAAAGCCCCCCCCCACCTCTCAGTCGGTCCCCAGGGGTGTCCCCTGTCCCCCTGGCATGCAAAGCCCAGATCCCAAGCCCAGCCAAGCCCCTGCAGCCTGGAGGAGGTGATGCCTACCTGCACGCTTCTCGCTCCAGGTCCGGCTCGGACACTGCCTCGTAGCTCTGATCGGAGGAGATGCCAACACCCTGGGAGGAGAGATTGGTCACATCTCCTCTCTTCTCTGCCCTCTCCCATCCCAGACCTCCCCAACGTGCCTGGCCCACTGCATGGGGTCTCAGCCCGTGGCTCCCACCCCAGCAGTGATGCTCAGCCAGGCACTGCCGGGCACCACGGTCTCGCCAGCTGCAGCTCCCTGCTTTGCAGCAGCTGGTGGGATGCCGAGCGGCGGCAGGGGACGGCCGCCATCCCCACAGTCGCCTCTCACCTTCTGCTCCCGGGTTGGGGCTACATGCCCAAAGATGGTCTCGCTGTAGGGGCTGATGGGCTGCTCGCCGACCTCTGTGGGCAGGGACACGGGGGGGAGAGGCAGTCAGCAGTGCCTGCTGCGGAGCAGCGACCAGCCAGGACTGCCAACCCTGGAGGGGGCCCCCCCCCCGCCGAGCCCACCCCAGCACACCCCAACATCCAGGGCATCTGGCATAACAGAGATGCCAGCCTGAATACATGTGGGGCTGGGCCCTGCCTTGACCCACGGACGCCCTGGTCCTCCTCACCCCCCTTCCTTGGAACACTGGGAGGTCCCCAGTGTGCACCAGTGCCCTGGGAGCTCTCACCTGCCTTGCCGGTGGGTCTCTGCGGGATGGGGGGCAGGCCCCCACCAGGCCAGCCGGGACTGCTGGAAAACAGGAGAGGGGTTACTGTGGCTACGGCCAGGATGGGGTGGGAGCCTGCGGTGTTTTTCCACCTTGTTTTCCTGTCTGGCTTACATGGGCTGGAGGCTGTGCCTGACCGGGGCTGAGCCCGGCTTTGTCCCCTGGGATGTGCAGCATCCCCTCCCTGGTCCCAGCGCCCTCCTTGCTCCCTTCTCGTCCCCACCCTGGGACCTGCTGGGCTGTGTCTCCTGGGGCTGCTGGGTATTTCCCATCCCAGCTCACCATCCTCTAGCATCTCCCACCTTGCTCCCAGCAGGAGCCAGCCCTGTAGCCGTCACTCAGCCACCCCCTCGCCATGCTGGGGAGCCCTAGTCCTGCTGCCTGGGGGGGCAAAGGAGGGGCAGCAGCTTCTTCTCCCAGTGAGAACGAGCCACCCCGGGGGCCCAGGGCCACCCTGTCAGCAAAGAGGGATCCCAGCTGCCCTGCAGGACTGGTCCATTGCAGAGACTGGGGAAGGCACGGGGAGGGTCGTGAAAGGGGCTTTGTCAGCACCCAGAGGCAGGCAGGGCCAGGCTGGGGATGGGGTCCCGGGGGTGGGGGTGGGGTCTCTGGATCCTCAGGTCTGGCTGCTCTGCACCCTCCCTCTGCTCCCTGGGGTGAGGGAAAGCATCTGCTTACTCAGGCTTGTCGTCCGGCTGGGTCAGCTCTTGCAGGGACAGAACCGGGGGCTGAGCGACACCCTGACCCTGGGGGCCACCCGCCCCTCCTGAGTCCTCAGCGGGTGCTGGCGGGGGCTCGAGTCCTTCATAGATGACGTTGGACACCATCTCCAGCCTGCCCTGCCCTAAGGCCGGCTGCGAGGCTGTCCTGGGGCACGGTGAGGGATCTCTGCTGGTGGGGGCGGCTGCAGCAGGCAGGGGAGGGCTGGACACGGGGTGACCCTCTGGCACGCTGCCAGGGCTGGGCTTAGCTGCCGGGACCCGGTGGCTGTGCCGTGGTGGGACGGATGGGACAGACTGGGGGGATTTCTCCGAAGCCTCCAGGGTTCGTCCACGATCCGGTGCTGGGGGGAGCCGTGTCTCCTCCCGAGTGCTCTCCCGCGCTCGCAGCCGGGATGCTCCCATGCCCATGGCCACGGCCGCCCCTGGGCCAGCCGGCAATGCTGGTCTGGGCTCCGGGCTTTCCAAATCCGTGGAGCTCTCCCCCGGCACAAACCCCTCCAGTACCACAAAGGCTGCAGGCTCCCCGTTGCTGCCCAGGCTGTGTGCCGGCACCGTGGCACGTGCTGGTGGCACGGGCAGTAAGCCCTGCTCTGGCTTTGAGCGAGGGAAAACTGTCCTCGGCTTGGGAACTGGCTTCAGGAGGGGAGAAGCAGGGTCCTTCTCCAGAGGCGACGCCTGGGCTGCCGCAGCGATGTGCTGTTGTGTCCCAAAGGCATCAGTAGCCCCTCCCAGCTCTGCCTTCATGGCATCCTTGCCTGCCTGGGCGGCATCCAGGACCCCGGTGGCTTGGAAAAGGGCGTCTCCTGCTGCGGGTCTCCCCTGGAATTGACTGAGCATCCGTGTCTGCTGTGCCAAGTTCAGGATCCTTTTGCGATGCCCGGTGGCGGTGATGCCGATCTGCTGCAGGTGGTTGCCATCCAGCAAGGCGGCGTCTCTGGCCACATGGTACCCATGCTGCTTGAAGACATCCCGGTACCTCTCCAAGTGGATGGTGGCCAGCCAGTCTGCAATATCAGAGTCAGGACCGCACAAGGAGCTCATGGCCCTGGGGTGCCTCTGCGACGGAAGCTCAGCCCATCATCTGTGGAAGGAGAGAAAGGGGGTAAGGAGGCAGCACGAAGGGGGGAGTTCAGCTGCAGCGAAGGGCGCAGACCCCACGGGTGGGAGCGCAGGATGCTCCTGAAGGTCCCCCCACCTCGCTGCTCTCCCCGGAGTTGCTCACCTCCCAGCTCGAGAAGCCGGCATCCTGTTGTTCCTCAGCTCCAAGCCTCTCCGCCCCTCCCCGGAGCTGCCGGATCCTGGCCCCGCTTTGTGGGCAAGGCTGTGACCCGGGCTCGGACAGGAACCGAGTGGCCGGGGGCTCGCAGGGGAGCGGGTGGTCAAGCAGACGGCGGCTGCTGGGGCATCCTGGGCTCTGCCGCCTGCGGGGCTGGCAGGGAGGAGGACAAGAGCTGGTGCAGCAGACAGGGGTGTCCCGGAGGAGGGGGCTGCCCGAGGCAGATAACGGGGGGAGCAGCTGGGCCCCTCCCAGGGGATGAGCTCCTGTGCCGGCCAGCTCGGGGAGGGCTCTGCGGCCGGAAAGGCCAGACCATAATCTCTCTTTCTCACTGCTGGCGAGGGCATGGGAGAGGTCAGCGTGACTCACGGGCAGGCAGAGGGGGGATAGCCTCCCACCCACCCCAGCCAGGCCGGGCCCCTGCGCACCCCGCTGCCGGCACCCGCAGCTCCAGACAGAGGGGCACGGCCCAGGGCTCACGCTCAGCGCCGTGCCCCCCCCCGCCAGGTCCCGCTCAGCCAGGGACCCCCAACGCCAAATCGTTTGCTGGCACAGCCCCGGGACAGAGCTGCAGGCTCTCTGCGGAGCGCTGAGGGCCTTTTTCCCATGAATCATGCTGCTCCACACGAAACCATCTGTGCTGACTGTGCTGCCACTGGGTCTTTTTCCAGTTCCTCCATTTCCCTCTATTGTTCGGCGCAGGCTTCCTTCCTGCTGCCTGCGCTCTCCCACGCATCCCCTGCCCCCTCCCGCAGGAGCCGTGTCCTGGTCCGCCGAGGCCCAGCCGGGCCAGGCTCCTCGCTGCACAAGCCCCCGCGCCCCTGCGCAGGCATCTGCCTGCACCCCCCCGCTGCCTGCACAGGCAAGGCTTGCAGGAGTGGCATGGGGAAGTGGGGGCAAGCGGGTGTGCCGTGGAGGCAGCGGGGGCCCGGCGACCACGTAAGGGGGGGGGGGATGCTGTCCGTAAGCTGGCACAAGCAGCAGGGCTCTCTGCTCACACGCGGGGGTGTGGGGTGTGCGAGGGGTGTGAGCCTGACCCCGAATGTGAGTGCCCGGGGGGGCTCCCCATGGGGCGAGGGGCTGCGCACCGGGGTGCATTGAGGAGGGACAGTCATGGCAGGAGCTGGCCGAGAAGCTGGGGGAGCAGGGTGCGGGGAGCAGGGTGCTGGGAGCAGGGTGCTGGGAGCAGGGTGTGGGGAGCAGGGTGCCGGGAGCAGGGTGTGGGGAGCAGGGTGCTGGGAGCAGGGTGCTGGGAGCTGGGTGTGGGGAGCAGGGTGCTGGGAGCAGGGTGCCGGGAGCTGGGTGCCGGGAGCAGGGTACGGGGACGTTGCAGCGGGAAGGCTGTGGGGTTGATGTAGGACCTACAGAAAGGGCTGGGCAGGGGGGCGTAAGAGGGTGATGTCCCGTACCGGTGTGGGCTGGGTGCCTCTGCCACAGGGTTGGAGGGCTGTACCCGCTTCTGCCCAGCAGCCTGGTGCTCAAATGGGGCAATTTCCTCCTTTCTTGTGCCCGAGGGATGTGCGGCCAGCTTTGCCCGCTGCCTGTCCTGCCAGGCGGCCTCCTGCAGGGAGCTGGCTCCCGAGACCTCCCTGTGCCCAGGCACTGGGCTGCGGTGTGGCGATTTGGGGCAGCCTGGCCGTGCCCGCGGGCAGCGGCGCTTCACAGGGAGGTGGACACCGTCCCCGTCCCTGCAAACCCATGTGGACTAGCTGGTGCGGTGGGCACGGACTGCCCCCGTCCCGGCCCTTTCCCCCCTGTCCCCAAGTCTGTCCCGTCCCTCCCCTGCCACCCTCGGGGTTCTCCCTCACCTCTTGCCCCGCAGCGCGGATCCGCAGCCCCCCAGGGCCGGCTCTGGCAGAGCAGCACGGTGGCGGTGACGCTGCGGGCTCCGCGGCCGCCCCGCTCTGGGCTCCGGGGTGATGCCGAGGTGTCCCCGCCGGGCACGGAGTTAGCCTGCCGGCACGGGCAGGCAGCCCTGCAGGAACTGCTGGGGGCACAGGCAGGCTTCGCAGCACCCAGCCCGCGCCTCCCACTGCCGGTCCCTCCTCCAGGCCAACCCTCTGGTCCCCAGGCCTCTTCCACCCTCCCGTTCCCAGGCATGACCCTGCCCCACGCTTGGCCCCTGGCCTGGCTGCCCTGTGTTCTGCCCCTTGGCCGGGCTCTGCCTTCCTTCGGGGGCTGCCCCCCACCCTCCCTGCTCACCCCCTCGTGCTCCTTCTCTCACCTTCCCGGCAAAGGTCCTGCTCCCCACCACGAGCCCTCAGACATGCGTTGCCATGGGGGCACCAGGCTTCCCTGAGATCCACACCCTGAGGCCGCGGTGCTGAGGGAGCTCTTTGAAGTTCTAGGATGAATTTGGCTTTAGCTGCTGTTTCTGCCTCTGGCCGCAGGCGAGAGGGGATATTCACTATATCCACCGTGTCCCGGGACTGTGCAGGGTGTAGGTGCTGGGAAGGTGCTGCCAAATTGGAGAAAACAGGCTAGAAAGTTCATGCCGATGAGGGGAATGTTGGCAACACAACCCCCCCGCCCTGTGCTGCAGGGATGCTGGGGATGCAGCACCCCATCCCACTGCCGGTGCCCCATGACGAGGGGGATGTGGAGTGAGCCGAGGGGCAGGATGGCAGTGGGAACTGGGATGGCAGGGGGACATCAGGGGGGTTTCTTTTCTGCAAGGAGCCTGTGCTTTCACCACCGGCCAACACGGCTGCCTTTAACGCAACACTTTTTGCAAGAGCCCCAGTGGGGCCAGCAGTTAGTCCGGCTCCACCGTTACCCAACCTCGCGTATAGAGGATGTCTGAGGCTGATAACTCACGACACCCTTCAGCCCTTCTCCGTTCCTGATGGCAAGGCTGATAACCGCTCCCTGCCCTGTGAGGGTCCAGTTTCTTAGGGACACCCTTGCTCCTACCGAGCCTGGTCCTTCTCTGCCCCAGTGATGCTCCCAAAAGCCATGGCAGGGGGCCAGGAGCGGCGGGAGCCCCTGGTGTGGGAGGGCCACTCCATACAAGTCCCCGTGCCTGCAGCCAGGTGTGGAAAGGCAGTTTCTACTTATCACAGGCTTGCTCCTACAAAGCAGAAGCAGAAATCAGCACGAGCCCAGCAACGGCTTTTGCCTTCCTCCCCCTTCCCTTCCAACTGCTCTGGTGGGGGGTGATGCCTCCCTGGGGCTGGGGACAGCATGGGTGGCCCCATGGACCACCCCGTGGATGGGATGTGGAGACAGGGTACGCAGGGACCCTCTGGCCCTGTACATAGACCATGCTATCCCACTGGGCTCCCACCTCTGCCTCTTAGAGGAAGCTGTTTGGCTAAATATAAGCACTGCTGCTCACGGGAAGGTTGCTGAGGTCTGTGGTGTGAGGCTGGAGGGGCAGAGCAAAGGGTGCTGGTAGTGCTGGTGGCAGCCAGTGGGCCATCGTTTCCATCCAGCCATGCTGGAGGCCTTAGCACCAGTTAGCACACTCCTACATGGGGCCAGATCCTGGCTCACTGCTGTTTGGCACCCTGCAACATCTCTATAGACCCCTCATAACCTGCTGCTGGGAGCGGTGCTCCTCTCTGCATGCTGGGAGGGCAGAGATGCACTGCTGGGGAGGGACACATTGTCTGAGGGTGGACGGGACACCCTGGGACATCCCCAGAGTTGCAAGTCTCTGTCTTACCTGGTGGCCCAGCGTTACCAAGAGGAGGGCCTAGCCCCCACGACCCACATCCTGGTGGTTGCTGACAGGCCAGTTTGGTGCAGAAAACCTTCTCCCCTTCTCCTTTCTCCCTCCACAGTCACCTAAGTGCCAGGATTGGGGCTTGGTTCCCCTGGCAGGGTGGAACCCCTGCTCAAGCACCTCTGCTGAGCCCCAGCACCCAGTTCCCAATGGGGACTGCCCCTTCAGAGAGCCCAGTCAGGAGGACAGCTCAAGCCAGGGCATCCCCCAGCCATGGGACCACCCTGGAGCCAAACAGCCAGCATGGGGCTGTGTTGGAGGGGAGCAGGGCGCAGCGGAGTGCTGGGGCGCTGGCAGGGCACTGGCAGCCATGACGTGTGTGCTGTGGCCAGGTTATTTCCTGAGGGCTTCCTTTTTATAGTGCAGGTTTCAAAGCCTCTGCTTGATCGATTTGGTGTCCACCAACCTGCTGATGCAATCTATATTTAGATGCTAGCCTCCTTGGGCCAAGGCAGAGAGCCCTGCTCTATCTGTGGGTTTGCACAGCAGGAAGGTCTTGCCTGGTCCCTGGAGGAGGCAGATGGGCAGGATCAGGATACGTGCCTCAGGCTGGGGGACTGGGCTTCATGCAGATGCTGGCAGTGGCTGGAGGAAGCGAAGGTCAAAGTGAAGGTTGGATCATTCCAGCACATTGGCCTGTGCGGTCCTTCCCCTTTCCAGGCAGCACCCATGCTGACACTGTCTTTCAAGGTCCGTGTGCCCAGCTGCCCATCCATCTATTCATCCATCCATCCACCCATCCATTCTTCCCTCCATCCCTCCATTCATTTTTCCTTCCCTTCCTCCATGCACCCATTTTTCCCTCCCCTCCCCTCTCCCTCCCTCCCTTCTTCATCCATCCATCCATCCATCCCTAGCCATCAGCCTTTTCTGCACCCTGGAGCACCCTTTGCTCTACCTTCAGCCCTACCCACACTGGATTGTGCTGGGGAAGGTGTGCGGTGATGGTGGGAGCATCTCTTGGAAGCAGGACAGGGTGAGGGACACTCAGGACTTGTACCTAGAGGGCAAATGTCACATTGGACAGCTGGAAATGTGCAGTTGTGACTGAGCCTGGTGGGTTTGCCAGGGCATGGCAGAAAGCTGCGCCCCTGGGAGGGCTCGTGGAGGAGTGGGGAGGGGGAAGCTGGAGGCTGTTGGGCTTGGAAACCTGCAGGCAAGAGCCCTGCTGAAGGCCAGTCCATGAGATAAGACGGGCTGCTGGGGGGCTCAGGGTCCCGCAGTGGGTGGTGGGAGTGAGAGCTGCCCAAGACCTAACCATGAGCTCAGGAGATGCAAGCACGGGATCCCGGGCATGGAGTCATACCCTCCCCCAGCCAGGGCGCATTTGACACTGGGGGCACTGGAGCAGGCTGCTGAGTTGTGTGCGGACAGGACAGGGGGCTCACGCCACACTCCCCCTGCCCCCCCATCCGTTGGGGCGCCGGCTGACATCACAGCCTCCAGGCTAATCTCTTGTCCAGCAGCAGCTTCCCGTTTCCTTTCCAATCTCTGCACCACAGGGTGACTCGGCTCTGCTCCGGGCCAGGCAGGAAAAGCCATCCAGCTGGGCTCTCGTGTGGGGCTGCAGCCCCCACGTGTCTGGCTCTTGCTCTGCTGGGCTGTGGGCCACCCAGTCCCCCCAGCATCCTGGTGAGGGCACCCGGGGGCTCCGGTCCCCCCACACCCTGCCTGCCCCTGCCTTGCTCAGGTGCTTGGGGGTGCTGGCGCACAGCCCCCTTCTTCTTTGTGCCACAGGAAACCCAGCAGTGGCACGTCGTTCAGTAAGAAATCTCCACGCTGCGGCTGCTGGCATCCCACAGGGTCTGGGGTAGCCCCCCTCCCCAGCCCCACAGGTTTCATCCTGATCTCTGGTCAGGGTGATGCTGGGGGCCAGGAGCTCCGCTACAGCCTAGTGCTGGATGTGGACCAGTGTCCCTGCCACCCCAACAGCTGTTGTCCTCCCCATGCACTCCATGCCAACGCTGTCCTGGCCATTTTGGGGGGTATCCTGGGCTGAGATGTCACCCACCCCAGCCCAGCGCTCCCTGGGACTGGCTGGGGACCGGGGACTCTCCGCTGGTGACTCGGTGCTCAGGCAGCAGCTCCTCACACCTACTTAGGGCTGGCTAAAAATAACCCCTCGGCAGAGCTGCAGCCTGTCTGCTGCAGAGAATCATCCGGGGAACGAGAAGAGGCAAGGCTGCTTCCCGCAGCACCGAGGCCATGCCGGGTGGTCTTCACCCCAGCACCCTGCGGGCTCGGGGTGCCTGTGGGCTCTGCCCCATCAGGGCAGCACCCGAGGGTGTTTCTCCACCTTGCTCTAGCTACAGTTCCCTGCCCAGCTCTACCACAATTATTCCAGCGTTACTGGGGCAGTCTGGGGCTGGGATGTGTCTTTTCACAGGTAAAATCCTCCTTGCCATGGGTACCCTCCTTCTGTTGACGTGGTGGGAGCAGCACGGGGCAGGGAGGGACTGCCCCCCTCCCCGTGAGCCCTGTGTGCTGCGAGGGGGGAGCCTGCACGTCTACTGCCCTTGGATTTTCCACATTTTCCCTGCAGAGGCGGCTTCTCGCCCCTGCTCTGCTTGCGCGGCCAGCCCAGCTGCAAAGCGTGGGAGCCCGCTGCCCCCACGGGCAGGACCTCCTCTCCCCTCCCCAGCACTCTCCGCAGTGCGACACGCGTGTGCGATGTCCTCCTGCAGCAGCACAGGGGACATACGTGACCTGACAGGGTGGCTAAAGGGGGACAGTGAGCATCCGTCCCCGGGATGCTGGAGTAGGCATCTGGGTGAACTGGGGAGGAGAAGCACAAGGTGTGGGGGGGGAAGCAAGCACAGGGCAGCAGCGCTCACAGCTCGGGGTGGGACCACAGGGGGTTGGGGTGACCAGGGAGTGTGAGGCTGGGTCCCAAAAGCCGCAGTGGAAGGTGGCTCTGGGCAGGCTGCAAGCCCTGGGTGCTGCCAGGCTGCTGGCCCCCCCCACCCCCTAGGCAGAGCTCTGGCTGTGAGAACGGCTGCCACGTCCTGGTCATGTTCCCTAGTCTTTACCTTGGTGGGACAGGTCTGGAGCTGAGCACTCCAGCACCATCAGCAGTGACGGCCCTGTTTGCATCGGCCTCGCACAGATCAGGCTTAAACTCATCTGAGGCAGGAGCCCAGCAGCTGCAGGCAGCCTTGGAGCACGGGGGCAAGTGGGTGGATGGAAAATCCAGCATTTGTCAGTATATTCCCCCAGCGGCGTACGTCTAGACTAACTTCCCGTTGTCCCGTGGAAGCTGCCCCGTGCCCACGCATGCTCGCCCGTACAGGTGTGGGTGTGCGGAGCCCAGCGTCCGCCTCCCCTGCCCCAGCGCCAGCTACCTTGCTCCCTGGTGAGGGTCGCCCCTGGGTGCTGGGACTGCACGGCTGGACTGGCCCTCCCGTCCGACCCAGGACCTAGCACCTGGACAGCCTCAGGGTGGGCTTGGTGCCAGCTTCCTCGCTGCCCCGTGCCGGCCTGAAGCTCTCTCGCACACACACCAACCCCTTTATTGTTGTGCCAGAAACCACAGCAGCGGCAAACACTGAGAGAGTGGGACGAAGGCTGCCCAAGACCCCGCTGCCAGGATAAGCCCCCCCAAAGGCCACCTGGGGAACGGGTCCCCAGAGCCAGCCTGCAGAGGTGAGCCTGATGCCCAGGAGAGGACCTGGGAGGGCTCCCTAAGATGGGTCCCACAAAGCCTGGGGGGGCTTGGTGGGCTGGAGTGGGTCCAGCCTGATTGCAGGGCTGGCAGAGCTGGACCTCGGGCCAGAGACGGTCAGTCCAAGTCCTGTGCTGCTGCGAAGCCTGGGCAGGACCCTCGAAGACCCCCCCACTTCTGGACCTTTGAGGGATACCCCTAGAAGGTCTTACAGTGGCAAAGGGATATCCTGGTGCCATAAAAGCTCCTACCCACCCCACGAAGGGTTCCCCCTCTCTTGCCCTGCGCAGCCTCTCCTTGGGGCATCCGCTCCCGCTGCCAGCTCTACCTCCTGCATGGAGACATCTCCGTGGGCCACCAAGGGTGCAGGGGGGACAAGGGTACCCGTCCTCCCTCTTTCCAGCACCCAGGCTGCAGGTTCCCATGGGACAGTACCCTGCTGCCCGGGTAGGGGGGTCTGGTATGGCGAAGGAGTTGGAGAGCAGACGTGACTATTGGGGTGCAGGGGGCCAAATTCCCACCCGCGCCCCTTGGCCGCCAAGCCCCGGTCACGAGGGGTTCCCCCCGTGAGAGGGCTGCAGTGAAGGCTCAGGCCTCATGGTCACTGGTGCTCAGGTGGTCCTCGGGCAGCCCCGTCTCATCGATGTTCTCCAGCGAGTCGGCATGCTGCACCGAGAGCTCGGCCAGGCTGACACTGGGCAGCGTGTTCTGCTCCGGGTACACCCAGGGCTTGTATCCGGGGTCGTGCTTGCGTTTCCACTCTGGGTACTTCAGCCCAGCCTTGTAGATCTTCTTCATTGCCTGTGAGCAGAGTGGGTCCGGCCCGCCACGGTGCCCCAAGTCCCCAGTGGGGTTGGAGCCACCCTGGTGTCTGGGCACAGCTCCCCCATTGCTTGCTTTTTGGGGGTGCTGGGAGGGGATGGGTGTCTGGCTCGGACCACACAGCCCCAGCAGCATGCCCAGTGCATGTCCTGCGAGCCCTGGGTCACCCAGTACCCGTCCTGTGAGCCCCGGGTCCCCCCAGCACCCATCCTGCCCCTACGTAGGGGGCTACTTCGGGGCAGCTCATCCCTGATGCCTGTGCATCCCACCGCTGGCCACGCACCCTGCTTACCTTTGGTGCCACAAACTGGGAGACGCGATTCACCACCCACTTTGGCAGTGACCCTGCAAGAGCCCAAAGCCCCGTCACTCACCCAATCTGGGCCAGCCCCAGAGGAGGCACCATGAGCCTGCAGTGCCCTGTGCCAGACTGATCCCCCCAGGGCTGGTGGCACCTGCCCCACGCTGTGCCCTGGGAGAGGACCCCTTTCTTCCCTGGCTTGCCCCCACTTCCCAGTGCCCTTTGGACCTCCTGGTGATGGAAAGCCATGGTGGGTGAGCTCCGGGGGTACAATGGGACCCATCCCAGAGGAGGCACACTGCACCCTCCCCTCCTGCTGGCACTCACCGCGAGGGTCCACCTGGGTGAGATAATAGAGGATGCAGCCACCGGCACCATTCGCCTTGATCAGGTAACCTGTCTGCAGGGACACGGCCCTCACAAAATCCTTCCGGGGTGGGTATTTCTGCAGAGAGATGCCGTGCACCTCAGAGCGTGCCCAAGCCGCTGCCCGGCCCTGCCTGCGCCTGCTGCCCCATGGGGCCGGCACCCCTCTCAGGGCTGGGGCCGGCCGGGGGCTCACCGGGTGCTTGACACTGTAGTTGATGATCATGTAGTCATTGCCCAGGGGCAGCCAGGAGCGCAGGGTGACGAAATCCCGATTCTTCAGGGGGCTCGGGCATTTCCCTGCAGATAAACCCTGTTACACCCCAACCCGTTGCCCCCATGGATTCACACCCATGCATGGGGCTGTGAGGCCAGGGAGGGGGGCCCTGGGGGTCCCCAGGGGCTGTGGGCTGCTCACAGGAGTAGTATCCCACGTCAGCATTAACGGTCAGGCGCCCGATGTCATAGGTCTCGATCATGTTTGAGTCCCATTTCTTGCGGTAGCGGGTGTCATGCAGCACGTCGTAGAGCGTCTCGGCAGGGACGTCCTTGCAGGAGATGCGAGTCTGTGGGGAGACGGGCAGCTGGGCAGGGGGGCAGCACCCACCCCCAGAGCACAGAACTGTGCCCATCTGGGGACGAGGACTTGAGGCTGCTCCTGTGCGTGGTGGCGTGCCCCCATGCCGCTATAAAGCCACGTGTGTGTGTGTGTGCCGTGGAGGATGCTCTGCACATGCAGGGCATGTCCCTGCTGCAGGACAGCCCAGGCAGAGCCGCTGGCCCTGCTGCCGGCACGCAGCCCAGTGCAAAGGCAAGAAGCCACTGGGGGAAGAAGGACCCTCTGCCCTCAAACGGAGCTGCCTGGTGGTCCAGGGGCTGGTGCCTTGGTACCCTGAGCCCAGCCCTGTCCTCCCACCCCCATGTTCCTGCAGGCCAAGAAAAGGGATGCTCCCGCCCTGGCACGATGCTCTCGGGCACTGGGTCCAGTCAGGGAGGTTGGTGGGGCCCCGGCTGTAACCGGAGCTGCGGAGCTGCCCGAGCACACCAGGGAGTGCATTATTGATGAAGCTGGCCGCCCCGCTTGTCTCAGTGCCGGGAGGAAAGAGATGTCATCTGCTCCTTGTTAGAGGCCTTGCATCTTTGATGAGGTGTTCGGCGCTGTGTAACTGGAGATGGCCCTCTGAACGTGGCAGGTCCCATCAAT
This sequence comes from Aviceda cuculoides, assembly GCA_035590195.1. Taxonomy (NCBI): domain Eukaryota; kingdom Metazoa; phylum Chordata; class Aves; order Accipitriformes; family Accipitridae; genus Aviceda; species Aviceda cuculoides. Next base: position 1,233,199 of record JAVJGG010000043.1, read on the forward strand.
CTCGGGCAAGCTTTCCCCGATGGCCTGGGTGCTGGACTTGTGCCCAGGACAGGCTTGGAGATGTGCTGCATTCCCTGGCACACCGTGGGGGAGAGTGTGGGAGCACCCAGCCCCCTTCTCCTGCTCCCCCTCCCCAGCCACCCCCTCCCAGCTGGGTCTGGAGGTGCTGCTGCTGCAGGGTGAAGGATGCCTCCAGCTGGAGGTGGAGCTCAGGGTCCTCCTGGGCTCCTGGAAGCTCAAGTTATCGTGGTGGGACCATCGCAGCCTTGTACCCACAAAATCCCCCACTAAAGCCTGTCCACCACCCCTCTCCAGCCACAGATGAACAGAAGCTGTGCAACAGCCACACCAGGTGCAGCAAGTGGTGAGCTGGGATGGGGGAAGCCCAGAGCCCCAAACCAGACCATCCACAGTGAATTCAGGTGGAAAAAAATCATCCCAATTACAGGGTGGGACCCAGCAACTGGCCACCACCTGGACTCTGCACTGCTGACCATCATGCCATGAGCCTGGGTGGTGAGCTGGTTTTCCATCCGCCTCATCATCCATTTCTCCGGTCCAGATCTCACCAATGTGCTGATGAGGACACTATGGGAAACCCTGTCAAAGGCTTTACTAAAGTCAAGGTACAGGGCTTTTACTGTTCTCCCCACAGCCAGTCCTCTCGTTGCAGGAGGCAATCAGGCTTGTCAAGCGTGATTTGCCCTTGGTAGGCCCCTGCTGCTGTTACTGCTGCCCTTGTCCTTCAGGACATGGCTTCCAGGAGGATGTTTTCCATCACCTTCCTGGGGATGGAGGTAACACAGCAGCCCATAGTGCCCTGGAGCATCCTTCTTGCCCTTCTGGAAGATGGATGTGATGTTTGCCTCTTCCCAGTTATCAGAGACCTCCTGCAGTCACCAGGAATTTTCAAAGAGATGTTGGCCACCCTCAGCACCCCCGGGTGTTATCCTGCCTGGTCCTGTGGACTTGCGCATGCCCAACTGGCCTAAGTGCTCCCTTATCCCAGCCCAGAAGCTCTTTCCTGGCTCTTGGTGGCAAGGCGGCATGTATTGCAGCTACACCTCTGCAGAGAGTGTCGCTCCTCCTCCTCACCTTGACCCTGAAGGGCCTCCATCTCTGGCCAGCATTGCAATCGGTGTGTGCCCAGCTCTTCCCCATGTCTCCCCAGCTGCATGCGCTGGTGTGCAGGCACCGAAGACGAGCTGCCATTTACTCTGTGTTCAGGTGAGTGGTGCAAGAGCCTCCTCCAGCATGCTGTACACCAGGCACCTCCTCCCCACCTCCCCATGCCTTCCCTGCTCTTCAGCTCATAGTAACCCTTCCCTGACACTCCCAGTCGAAAGCTCTCTTTATCGGGTTGGCTGTCCTGTAGGTAGGATGCTCTGGCCCTACTTGCTTAGGTGGATCCCATCCCTGCCCAGCAGTCCTGATCCTCAGCAGCCAGAAAAGCCAAAGTCCTGCCTGCGACACCAGCCATGGATCCAAGCGTTGACCCACAGGATGCTCCCACGCAGGGCTTACCCTGCGACAGGGCTCCCATGCCCCTTGCTGCCAGCACCCTGGAACCACTCTCGACGTACTCAGGGTGACCTGCCACTGTCACTGGCGCCATATAGATGAGCAACGAGATGTAACAACCTGAGGGATGGTTGAACCTCACCACTCCCTCTGCGGCACCCCAGATCTGGCCCCTGGCAACCAACAGACCTCCCAAAACAGCACGAGAGCTCTGTGGGGTGCTCCCATCCAGTGCAGGATGGGAGGTGATGTGCCCCAGGGGAGCGGCACCAGGGCGGCATCCCGCCAGCCTGTCCCATGCCTGGGGGCTCCTGGCAAGGCCATCTCCATAATGTAATCAATCCCAGGGCCTTCCCACCTGCATCTGGATTAAGGGCAGCTGCAACATGAGCCCACGTGTGCGCATGCATGGCAGGACGCTGCAGCGGGCAGCCTGGCAGGTCGGGAGGCTGAAGCCACAGGGCAGGCAGTGAGAGCCTGCAGAGCAGCTTGCCAGCTGGGGAAGCACCTCTGGGGGACTAACCCCACCAGCCCCAGCATTTGGGGCAGAAACACCCCCAGGCAAGCCGGACCAGGGTGCTCCCAGGGACCCTTGGGAGCCTCCGAGCACACAGCTGGGGCAGGGAAGGGCTGGCAGTCCCGCAGCTGCAGGCGCCTGCTTACCTTGATTTTCTGCACGGTGCAGCTTTCCTCCTGGCCCTGACTCCACACGGTCACGCCAGCCTTGTTGTACCGACAGTGCCAGCCCTCCAGGCTCTCACACTGATCCCTGAAGGAGCTGAAGTCGGAGTCATCCGGGATATAAACCATGTCCCCTCCTCTGGACATGGGGCTGAGCTGCCGGACCCAGGGCGCAGGCACTGGCTGCAGGCAGGCTCCTTCTGCCTCCCCTCCTGGGAAAGCCAGTTCTGCTCCTGAGCTCTGCCTTGCTGGGTGCCTGCTGTAGCTCACATCATCCTCTGATGTCCGAGCCCGTGCCCCCCGAGTGGGCACCAGCTGCCCAGGCACGCTGGGACGGGCAGGGACCTCCGGCCACCCCAGCCACGCTGCGCCACGCAGAGCAGCGGGGAGGAAGGCTCCTTCCCTGCAGTTGCTATCGCGGCTGCTGAGAGCTCGGATGTCTTCTCCGGCTGGCTAACCAAGATCGCATTTCCCTCCGGCTGGCTGTCAGCTCCTCTATTATTCAGCAGGTAGCAGTGTGCAGGTGGCTCGGCTTCCAGGGCAGAGCTGCCCCCGGCTCCCCGAGCCCCCCGTCCCTGCTGGCCCTGCTCTCCCCTCACCAGTACGCTGGCAATCTCTGTGCCTGACTTTGCAGCACCGGCTCGCTGCCGGGATCAGCTGATCACCTGCCAGGAGAAGCGGCCAGGCCTCCCAGCAGCGCGGCAGAAATGATGGGCTTCAGCATCGGTGGGATGCAGGCCAGCGTGGGTCCTGGCGTGCCTGGGACGGGGCCGTGGTCCAGTGCACAGGACCTTGGCTGTCAACGTGTCCTGGGTCTGTGGGGTGGGCTCCTGGCCTGGGGAAGGGAAAGAATCTGCACGTGGGGAGGTTGCCCTTCACTGGGCTCACAGGATCCTGGTGATGCTGGTAGGAAGGGACCCCTGGGGGTCTCTAACCCCCCCTCCCGCTTGGGGCAGAAACACCATCAGCACAGGGTAAGGTCACCCATGACTTTGTCTTCAAGGAGGGACTTGCCCCACCTCCCTGGTGGCAGGTCCCACAGCTGCACCACCTCCCCAGGAGAAAAAATAATAATTCCTCCTGTCCAGCCTGAAGCTGCAATTGATGTCTGTTGTCCTTTCTTACACCTCATGCCCTACTGAGAGAGATTGGCTCCGTTGCCTTTGCATCTGCCGTCCAGGTAGCTGCGTGATGCTGGTAGATCCCAACCCACCCCTCTTAATAGCTCCAGTCCCCAGCTCTGCCAGCAGCACCTGCTGGTTCTTCTCCAGCTCCTCCACCTCTCCCTGAACTGGGGGGCCAGTCTGGGCACAGGACCCAGCTGGGGGTTCCTTGGTGCTGCGCAGAGGGGACAACCCCTTCTCAGCCTGCTGGCCACGCTTCTCCTCATGTTGCCCAAGATGCAGCTTGCCCCATTTGTTCAGTCTCTTGTCCAGGGCCTCGTCTGGGACCTTGTCCCAGGTCCTTTTTACTGGGGCCCTGCTTAGCCCCTCGGTCCCCAGCCTGGCTGAAACCTGGGGTTATCTGGCCCATCTTGTTGATGTCCACAAGGTTTCTGTTGACCCGAATTTTGAGTTTCTTGGGGTCCACCTGGACTGAGGCTCTGCCATTTGCTGCACACCCATTTCCCCTAGTTTACCTGCAAGGCAAGGATCCACTTGCCTCCTCATCCAACCCTCTGATAAGGATGGGGAACATGGGCCCAGTACTGACCCTGGGGTACCCTGCTTGAGACCAGCTGCCTGCTGGGCAACAAGGCACGGGCAAAAACTCGTGGTAGTGAGAGCAGGGAGAAAGCTGGAGAGCTGCGGCTGCTCACAAAGTCTTGCCTGGGGAGAAAGGCTGCCTGCAGCCTCCGTGCACACCGGCTCATCACGGGGCTGCGCGTTTCACAGCTTGGGTTGCTCTGGGTGCCGTGGTTGCCCGCCAGCGAGGCAGAACTGTCAAGCGTCATGCTCGGTTGAAAAGCTGCCACAGTGGGCCAGGAGTAGCAGATCCCGAGTTGGGGACGGTGCAGAGGAAAGACCTTGGGGTGGCCTTGGGGCTGCGCAGCAGGAAGCAAGCGAGGCCAGGCAGATTTATGGACTAGAACCGTCTAACGCCGTTGCTGTAATGTCCCATGGGATACACAGGAGCATGTGTGTGAACACGTGCAAGCGTGGACAGTCACCCCAGCCCCTGCAAGAACCATACACAGCCTGGAGAGTCTGTGTGTGGGTGTGTGGGGGATGGCAGGACCTGAGCCTGGGGGCTTTGTAACTCTAAAATGTGTCCATGGGGTGAAAGAAGGAAGGACACTGCGGTCCTGGGGATGGAGGAGCTCCAACAGGCTGTGTGGGAAGGAGCAAACTGCTTGCCCAGCATTGTTGAAGCAGGAACCAGCCCTGCCTGGCCACATTTCTCTCTGCACTTGAGAGTTGGGAGCATTTCTCTCCCTGGTTGTACAGGTTAGAAACTTGAATGGAAGGTGCTTTCTTCTCTTCTGCAGCAGCCCCTGGGGTCAGTGTTCAAGCTGGACAACAGTGCAGCCACCCAAGATCTTGCTGGTCACCATCACATGTCCCCTGCAAGCCACCAGCTAAGCTAAGACGGGTTCCTACGACCCACTTGCCCTTGCAAGCACTCAGGGCTCAAAACAACCCCATTTACCACTGTTCTTGGCTCTTTTAGACCCAAGGTCTGGATCTGGGTGATGCTGCTGGGAGCCTGCACACCCCAAGGCAGAGAGACGAAGGTGACCGTAGGAAATGTAAAGGCACAAATTAATGTGACCTTGCCTCTGTCACCTCTTGTTTAACTTCTCTTCATGAACATTGACTATCAAATGTCTTGTGGCTGGAGCCACCTTGAGTTTCTGGCCAGGCAGTGGCAATCTCAGCAGCAATTTTGTGGTGTGTCCCCGAGGTATGACAGCCCCATCCTTCCCATCCTCTGCAGAGGAACTGTCAGGAGCTCAGCAGCAGGGAGGGAGAAAATAAGGGATGTTTCTCTGGAAGTGTCAGAGCTGCCACCCTAGCAAGACCTGAGCCCAAGGAAAATGGACTTTATAGGCTCATTTTGCATGAGCATCTGTTAGCAGGGAGCTGGCTGGGCTCTGGGTGATTCCCCATTGCACGGTGCCTTCCAGGCCCTGCTGTTGGGGCTGGCTGAACCTGCACCCTGGGGTTAGTGGTATATCCCCACCGTCCTGCACCATCCAGCAGCTGGTAGTGGCTCGTCACACCTGGTTTAGTTGGACACTAACTTTCCTTGGCTGTGGGACGCCAGCAGCTTGTGGTGCCCCCTTGGCTGGCACAGTTACATTCCCTGGGCTGACAGTACAGCTGTGCTCCGTGCCTGTGCCTTCCCGGGTGAGAAATGCAGCATCAGGAGACAGGCTTGCCCTTCACAAGGTTGTCCCATCTCTGGGATGCTCTCCCAGGGCACTGCTGAGATGGGTCCCTCCGCTGCGAGCACGGAGGGTCCTGCTCTTGACCACATTTTGTCACCGTGCATGGGCAGTGGGGGATGACGTGGGGCACTGTCATGCCAGCAGCCCCGGGGATCCCTGCATGCCCCACAGCCACCGGCTTCGTGAGCAGGGGCCTCTCCAGAGCCTGGTGGGGCCAGGGCTTGTAGGGGCTCCTGGTTAGGGTATGGTAAGGAGGACTCAGGTCCCATCCCAGCTGTGTCTGAACAAGGAGCTTCTGGTCCCTTCTTCCTCCTCCTTTCGTTCTCCAGGTCAAATTTCTAAACTCTCCAAGTTTCTTTACACGCTCTAGAGCCGGGACATGGGATTTACATGCTGGGAATGGGGTTGCAGGGCTTTGCATGTGGGTGTTCACGGCTCCATTAATGAGCTTGGATGCCTCAGCAGGATGAGCTTGCAGCCTCTCCAGAGCTGGAGAAGAGCATCCAATCCCCTCTGCAGCGACCGCTCCTCCTCCTCCTCGAATCAACTTTGAAAGGCTTTGCAAATTGAAATGAAAAATGTTTTTCCTACAGCAAACGGTTCTGCTTTGACTTTATGTGAACTGCAGCGCTGGCTCCCCTCGGATCCTTGTTCCACCAGGGTTTATCTCCTGGGGAATGAACAAGAGAGCTAGGAGGAAAAGCTAAAGGTGGGCTGAGAGTTTCCTGGCCTGGAGAAACCCAACTGGAGCAGTTAGGAAGGGCTGCAGCTGCCACACAGCATCAGGAAACGGTGGCTGGGAGGTGAAGATGGTCCCAGGACGGGAGCAGTAAGGTGTTAAGCACCTGGGAGACATCAGGTCACACTAGCTGTGGCTGGGTTGCCTTCCCTTTGAGGGACACAGCAGGAAGAAGGAAAGCCAGGGAAAAGCAAAATCCTGACCCAGGAGTGGTGCAAGGCATGAAACACCCTGGGGCTGCAGGCACCCCTGGGGTGCCGGGGAGACCCCAAAAACCCCAGAGACCCAAGCCTGCAGGGACCCCTGCATGCCAAGTGTGGTCGCAGAGTCCCAGGACTTCAGGGACTGCCCTAGATACCCAGGGCTGCAGGGACCCACAGGGCCCCCAGTGAGACCCCAAAGCCTTGGGGCTGCAGAGACCCCTGGGGCCCCAGGGAGACTCCAGAGCCCCAGTGACACCAGAGCCCTGGGGCTGCAGTGAGCCCCGGGACCCCAAAGTTGCAGGGCCCCCCAGGGTCCTGGTGAAACCCCAGAGCCCCAGCGAG
>JAVJGG010000043.1:1240537-1253209 GCA_035590195.1 Aviceda cuculoides
TGCCCGCCGTGGGGACAAGCCGCGGCCACCAGCCGCGGTGACGCCTTGCCCCGCTCCGCGCTGGTGCCACCACCGCGTCCACGGCGGTGGCGGCTGGGAGCGCTTCTGGCCCGGGACCCCCGCACGGCTGCCGGGCGGGTGCTGGCTGTTCCTCCGTGTGCCCTCCCAGCGTGGCATTGCCCCCCCCCGCTTGGCGTCCCCTGCTTCTCTGAGCTGTTTTGTGGCACCCCAGGGTCAGCCCAGTCTTGACAACTCAAAGCTGAGGGCGTGGAGTGATTTGCACCTCAGCTTCAGGCTCTCGGGACATTCGGTGTTACTGGGCCCAGTTAAAGGTCCCCAGAACAGCGGGCGTGCTGGGGGCACGCTCCTCTCAGTGCCGAGGAGCCCAGAGAGGGGACCACTCTGTAAACTTTGCCGTTAAGCGGAGGATGGGATGAAGCCCCAGGACCTCTCCTCTTCCTCCTTGCTCCTACCCCGCGCTGCCATTGCAGCCTTCCTGGTGCTGGCAGGGTCCGAACGGCTGAGCCCACCAATAGTGGCCTCCTCAGCCACCTCAAGCCCTCTCCAAGAGGGGGGGACAGGGCAGGGACAGCATCGGCACCCTGCACCTGGGGACCCCCAGCTCCGGTGTGCTTTAAGCGCAGACCTTTTTCTGCCCCTTTGGGAGCTTTTGGTGTCAGGGAAAAGTGTGTATGGAGGGGCTTGCTCCCCCCAGTCCCCCTTGGAGGCTGGGACCCGGCACAGCTGGGGTACCCAGCCCTGCTGGGTCCCTTCCCTGTCCGCAGTGCAAGGACACGGGTCTCGTCTCGGGCACCATCTCACAAGGTGATGGGCAGAGGGCACCACCGTCTCCCTCAGGCAGAGGCAGGGCAGGGGGTTCACATCGTCCACGCTGGCAGGCAGGTGGCACCGATGGCAAAGTACGAGTGCGTGGGGGGGGCTGGCACAGTGAAGAGGGGCACAGAAGGGTAAAGGGTCCCTGCTCACTCGTGCCATGGGTTTTGGCCTCAGTTCTGCCCTCAAGAAACCTGGTGGAGGGCAGTGCATGGGATGTGCTCCACGGGGTGCAGAGACTAGGGAGGCAGGTCCCACAGCAGGTCTGCTGCCCCATTGCAGGTGGGGCAGAAGGCTCCTATGGGGATGTGATTCCGTATATCTCCTGAGTACCTGTGTACCTCTCTGGCACTCCTCAGTGTCCTCCTACAACTGGGGTCACGCCAGGGCAAGGTCCTGCCCCAGGATGCTCCTCCAGCTACACGCATCCACATATCCACGTAACACATCTACACAGGACACTGCACAGCGACACGCATCCGCATGACACACAGCACAGAAATGGCAGCACGCTGCATGCGTGACGCAGAGTCACGTTGGGCAAGTGCATGCGTGGATGCGGCTGTGGAGCAGCAACATGCTCATGGCATCTTGCTCCATGCATGGACATCCAGCAGGCACTTGTGACTCCTCCACACAACCGGTGGCACAGAAGCCGTCATGATACAGAGACCACATAGGAATGACATGTCTGGACGCAGGTGTCAGCCACCCACATGTGCCCAGCTTGCCAGAACATGCGTGGCAGCACATGCAGCTGGCGAGACACACAACCTACAGCTCAGCAATGCACCAGCCAGGGGCCCAGGGCAGCCCACAGGCGCTGAGCACCCACACACCCGTGCACATACATGTGCCTGCACAGAGTGGTGCAAACATGCTCTATATGTGTGCAGACACATGTGTGCACACTGCAGCTGCTTTGGTGTGTAGCTTGATGCTCCTCCAAGGCCTCTCCGTAAGCCCCCCCACTCCCATCTCCCTAAGCCTCTTTCTTGCATCCCGCTCCCCACTTGCCTCCTGCCGCCGTCCCTGTACTGTGGCCCCACGTTCCCCCTTCCCCGGCTCTCCCACCACCCCATGCTGCCCGTTTTAGCTTAACCCTTCTGCTCAGGGCTGCTCAGGTGGCAGCCAGCCTCCTGTCCCCCCCTTGCCGTGTTTGCCCTGCAGCTTTCCGTCCTCTTTGCACTGCCTGCTGCCAGCCCGGGGCCCTGCACCAGCCCCAGGCTGCCCAAACTCCAGCTCTGCTCCACCACGCTTTTCCCAGCCTGGCAGACGGGGCTGCGGTGCCCACAGCCCAGGCTGCCAGGCCAGGGCTTGTTTGCACAGTGCCCCAGCCGGCCATCAGGGTGATTTAAAAGGACTGTGAAAAATGTAGTTATTTTTCCCCCTTTCAGTGGCAAGTCAATACTCGGAGAAGGATGTTTAATTATCTTCGTCACCCTCCTAAATCTCTTTATGAGAGGGTTCGGCTGCAAATCTCCACATCATTTCAAAGTTATTGGCTAGCGTGGTGCACAGCAGCACAGTAAATTAGCCGGTCGGAGCAGGCGTGGGGGCCCCCCCCGCGCTGCGTGTGCTGCGCGTGGCTGGTCTCCCCCTGCCCCGGGGTTCTGCCAGGGTGGGTGGCAGTAGGGAAGCCCCCTGCTAGCTCGGGGGTTAGGGCCGGTGTCCCCTCCTGTCATGGGCACCGCCTGGTCGTCGTGCCCTGGTACATGCCCCATCCCTGGGGGCCTGGCTGCAGCAGGTAATGCCACAGGCTGGCAGCTCCTCTGTGGTCCAGGACCAGGCAGGATCCAGGGGACACGGGACGGCCAGCACCACCCCAGCGTGACCTCCTGCACCACGACATCCATCCTTCCCTCTGTGGCACGGTACCCCCAGCACAGCCTCACTGCATCCTCCTTCTGGATGCTCTCCCCAGCCCTGGGGACACTCTCGCCGGAGCTGGGGCTGCGGTTACCAGGTGCCCGGCACCCCCATGGCTGGCAGGATCCCCCCACGGTGACCCAGTATCACCCCTGGCTGGCGGATGGACCAGGATGGGGCCGAGGCGTCTGCGCACTCCAGATGCCGGGTCCATTCGGCTGCTCTGAGCCCCGCGAACTCCTCGGCCGTCCACCTCGCACCTCCTCGAAGGCGGACGGCGCAGGGCTGGGTGCTACAGGGAGGGTGGCTGCAGGGCAGCGGAGGTGCAGGATGGAGAGCGGGCACAGCCGTGCTCCCCAACCCCTCCTCTGCTGGGGGGCACAGAAAGTGGGCTGCAGCCCCCCGACCCAGCAGCATGCCTGGCAGGCAGCACCCAGCACCCGCTGTGCCCTAAGCCTCCCCTTCTCATGCAAAGCCAGCAGAGCCAGGGCTGGGCTGGAGGCCTGAGATATGCTGGAGGAAAATGCCACCTTCCCGATAATGCCTTTTATTGGACTAGGTGACACGCAGGCTTTAGGGGATAGCGGGAGAATCCTCTCGGCTCATCCGCCGAAAGGATTTCCACAGCCCTCCCGGCGGCTTGTCAGTGCTCGGCTCCGAGTCCCTGAAGAGTTATTACCTCCCGACGCACGGCTCTGTCTGCTGGGAGCTGAATGGCGTCCCTGCCCCCTGTTTGCTGCTTAGAAAGATTACGCCGCCTTTGAATAAGCTCCGTGGAGCGCTGCTGCCGACGCATCAGACAGGGGCTAATCAGAAAATTAGCAGGGAAAGAAAACTTTGTGGCAGGAACTTATCTCCGGCGCGGGCGCGTGTCTCTCCGGCGGCTGCTGCTGCCGCTGCTCCCGCGCCCAGGCCCCGTCCCTCATCCGGGCTTAAGCAAAACTTCCCCGTGACTGCAGCGACAAAATCTGCTGCAAATGCGTGGTGTGAGGAGGTGGTGTGCACCACACGCACACACGTGTGTGCACTTGAGCATGTGGATGCAGCGTGCGCAAACACGCCTGCGTGCACAAGCAAACACATGCAGTCTTACACGCCCGCCCGCCCATCTGTGCATGCTTGGCACAGACATTTCTATACAAGAGTGCGTGGTTATACGCGCGCATACACACAGAACATGCCTACACTTGTGCACACGTGCACACACACGCATGCAGACATGTGTGTATACATGCACACATATATACGCATATATGCACCTGCATCCCTGTATACACAGACACATGATCGCACAATCGCATGTGCCCTCACACACCGGCACTTACAAGCACGGACCTGCACGTGTGTACTCCTCCACATGTGAACACACACACATATGTGCATACATGCACACGCGGCCACATATGGGCTCCTCGGGACTTCTCCTGTCGCTGGCTGAGTGGTGAGCAGGGGACGGATGCTGCACTGAGCCCACATGACACCAGCGATGCTGTGCCCACTCAGGACAGAGGTGCGTCCCACTCCTGCACTGGTGTGACATTAGTCCCCACGCTGCAGCGCCATTCTGGGGACAGCCCCCAGGAGCATCGCCTGACACCTTTGGGGGGTCCCCCAGCCATCCTGCCTTGTGCCATGGGGAAAGGCGCGGGATGGGGCCGGTGGTGGGCAGGGGGACTGCGAGCCGCGCCGGGCACAGGGAGCAGCACCTGGGAGCGGCGTGCGGGGCTGATTAAAATGCGCTGTTTGTTTTATTTAAGCACAACCGTCAGGGAGAGTTACAGGGCACTGAGCTAGAAAATAGCATTTACAGAAACCGCCTCTTGACACCCGGAGCCCTGACCTTCGCAGACTTCATTAGCGCCACGTAGATGCGTGTACGTCCAGCCCAGGGGACATGAGGAGGGGGAGGGCAGGGACCTCTCCCCACATCCCCCAGCTCTGGCAGCCCAGACCCTCCACAGGACCCCCAAATGCAACCACGTCCCAGCGTGGGGGCTCTCTGGGGGGTGCCTGAGCCCCCTGTGACTCAGGACCCTGGCACAGTGGTGTTGGTGGCACCAAGGGCAGGGTGACATGGACCGTGCTGGGATCCCTGTGCCCCCTGCACCGATGCCCCCAGGCTGTGGCCGGTGCTGGGCAATACCGCCAGCCCCACTTGGCCATCGCCATGTTTCTGGACCGCCGGTCCAGCCATAGCAACAGTTGCTATGATTCCCTTTTCCCGTTCCCTTTTCCGGACTCCAGTGACTTCCCATGGCAGCTCTGGCACTGCCGGGGATGTGTTTACAGGCAATTAAAGCTCATTAATTGTGCAGAAGCAACAGAGGCTCCACAGCAATGTGTGGAGGTGAGCCCCGTCAGGGAGAGAGCCAGACCCGGCCATCCCTGGCACATCCACGGTGGCGTGGGGGGCAAGCGGGGGTCTGCACCCCCCCCAGGCCGTGCAGGGCTGAGCTTACCCCAGAGGGACGCCAGAGCTGGCAGCAAAGCCTGCGTGATGGGGGACGTGCAGGAGCATCGCAATGGGTCTCCAGCACCCACTCAGCAGCCCCGTGTGCATGTCCACCTGGGCGCCAAGCACTGCTGAAACCAACTCCCGAGCACTGGAAAGGGGGCTGAGCCCCCCGCTGCCACCTCCCTCAGTGGGTACCAGCCCCGTCCGCCCCCCTGGCAACCCAGTGCTTTGCCATGGGGGTGAAATCAGCTCCGCTCTCGGCAGGCAGGGGCTGAGCAGGGGCTTGCTGGAGGCTCTCGCCCGCACGTGTCTGAGCAGAGCTGGCACAGGCAGGTGACGAGCCGCTGTTCCCTACTTGCCGCACCTCGGAAAAACAATAGCATTTGGTAGCAGGGGGAGAAGAACCTTCTTCCGAACGGATTGAAATGATGCTTTGATTGGGAACAGATGCAAGAGATAAGGGAGGGAGGCAGGTACCTGAACGGTTACGGCACAGGGCCAGCTGCCAGCCTGCTTGCGGTTCCTTGCTGCAGGGAAGGGAAGAGTCCCTGGAGGCGGCTGGTGCTCAGCTTCCCGCTGCCCTGCCCGCTCCAGAGCTGCAGGGATGTATGCAGGCCTGCCCGGGCAGGCAGCGGTGCCAGTGGGACGTGGGATTGGGTGGAGGATGCACCATCTTATGGGATGTGCCCAGCTGCTGGTCGGGGGGTGCTGGGTGCAGTCCTGGGGGGACTGCATGCTGCTGTGGCAGGCTGTGGGCAGGGGATCCCGCATCGCTCCTGGGGGGGTGAGCTGTTCCTCTGGCTGGGTGGGGGTCACTGGCAGCAGGGATTCATGGGGAGGGTGCTCTGCCATACCGGGAAGAGCTGCAAGTCCAGGACCTATCCTGCTAGCGAGGATGTGGGGCTGCACGTGTGAGGCTGAGCCCTGTGCCCCACTCACTGCTGCCCATGTCTGGCTTGGCGTCCTGCAGGACCAGCACAAGAAGTGCTGGGGGGGGGCATGGTGTGGCCTCCCCCTCCTCTTCCTCTTCTTCTTCCTCCTCCAGCACTGGCAGGGGGGGTCCAGCAAGACGAGCCGCAGCTCTGCCAGGCTGAGGCCACGGGCACAACTGAAAACAAGGCTCATCATGCTGCTGCTGAAATTCACTGCCTCCTGCCCGCAGAGAGGCTGGCGCGTGCGGGGCCGGGTCCTCGGGTGCTGGCAGAGGTGCTCAAGGGCGTGCTGCTGTCAGCGGGAGATAGAGTGGCTTGGCAGGACCTGACCCCTGCCCTGGCTCTCCCTCCATGCCCTCCGGCTGTCACGCTTGCCCGCGGGGCCATGGTCTGCTGGCCTCCCTCCCCGCCTGGCAGAGGCTGGTGCGGGGAGCGGGAGGGTGCAGGAGGGGTGTGGAGATGCCCGCTGCTGGGTCTCGGCTTGGATGGGCAAGTGGGGGAGAAGAGAGCACCCACCCGCCCTTTGGAGACCCCCACATTCCCCCGGCAAGACCTGCAGAGGGTCATCACTCACCTCTGAGGAGGTACAAGCCTTTTCTGCCCCCAAACCCAGCTCCCAAGGCTGGGAGGCGGCTCTGCCTCCGTTCCTGGGGAAGGGACGCAGCATGGTGGGAAGGGATGCAGAGCTCACTCAGCTTCCCTGCGAGGCGGCAGGCACCCACCCAGCCCCACGTCACCCCACTGCCCCACCATGCTCTGCTCCAGGGTTGGGCAAGACAGGGCTGGTGCGGGGCTGCTCGCTGACCCCCAGGACCCAGGCTGGGAGCTGGCGGGAGCAGTTGGTGAATACTTACGTGAGCCAGAACACTGGGGTGCCCCGCACCCCAGAGAGCTGGGAAGGGGTCCGTCCTGCCTCTTGCCCTGTCTGGGCTCATGCATAGGTGGCAAGCAGCACCAGCAGCGGTGGAAGATGCTTGGCCCATTTTAACCCTTTCCGCGGCACAGCTGCCTCTGCCGCATGATTGCCACTGGGCTGGGTCCCCGTGCCCCCCGTCATCCGCAGAAGATCCAGCGGGAGGCAATCGGCAGGCGCACGCTGCGGAGCGGTGCTTTTCTTCTCTAATCTTCTTATTTCATTTTAGCATTTACAATACACCCAGCCGGTAATCCTGACATCAAACACGCCACGCGCGCTTTCAAGCTGCACCGACGTCAGGCTGCGCGAGCGCTGGCAGGAGCTGGCAGCTCCGACGTCTCGAGATAACGCACAGAAGAAAGACAAGGAAAGCTGCTCTGCCAGCACCACGAGCAGGCACCGGGCGCCATGTCCCCCAGAGCCCTTCCCCCGGGGCCACCCACAAGGTGCCCCCTCGGGGTCTCTCTGTTGGGGTGCCCTGGGTGCAGCACCCATAGGGTGCCTCTGTAGCTGGTACGGCTGGGCTGAAGCGGGTGCCCGTGCTGTTCAGGGCAGGTTTTTTTCTCTAGTGAGAGGTTGGAATCAAAGTCATCCAAGCTGGCAGCCCAGGGGACAGGGGCAGAGCTGGGTGACCCACTCAGCCGCCTTCCTCCCCCTCCGGAGCCCCACACACCTCTGGGGCAACCGCAACGCCGGAATATGCTGGAGGCTCTTCCCAGCCTTCACCTCGCTGGAGCATCCTTCAGCGACCAGGCATGGCAGCTGGACCTGGGCTGGGCTAACTGGGGGACCCATCCCCAATGCAGGGATGTGCCCCTTCCCAGCGGGAGGGCAGGCGGGGGGCAGCTGCATGCTTCAGGTGGGGGGGGGCAGCGGCTGATACCCGCCCGCCACAGGTACCGCCAGTGATGGGGCTGCGCAGAGCCATGGCACCATGTCCCCACAGCGGGGCTGCAGAAAGCCAGGGGCCGGCAGCCAGCGGTGCTCAGGAGTCCCTTTCTCTGCTACCCTGTCACCGGCTCTTCTGCTGGGCTGGGACGGAAATGTAGGTGGCAAATGCCGTCAGGGAAACATTTCCCTGCTCCCACCTGGTGTGGCGCGACACCCATCTCACCAGGGTGAGGCAGATCCGCCGGCATTTGCTGAGTCCCCTGGGGTAGCTTTTCTCCCCCCAGCATGGTGCCCAGCACTGAGTTTCCAGCTGCTGGGAAATTCCTGGAGTTTTCTTGGAGCTCAAAGGCTCAGCGGGGCTGGATAGGGAAGAGGAGGACAGAAGGTGGAGAGAGGCAGAAAAGCCTGAGAAGTCATTTAACCCACCCTTAGGCTCCAGCAAGGATGGGACACCTCCCCGGCTCCCTCTCCCGGGTGGTTTCAGAGGGCACCCTGAGGCTCAGCAAGGCTTCGCCATGGCAGAGCATCCTAATGCCCCGTACCTGGGTGTGCCCTGCGCCCAGGCAGCCTTACCATCCTCTTCCTCAGCCCACGCAGGAGGAACAAGCCCAGCTGATGTGTGCTCCGCCAGTGCCCGGGGATGTGGGGAACGGCAGCCCATCCAGGAGGGTAAGGGCTCGTGTCCCTGTGCAAACCTCGGTGCCCGGCCAGCCCTTTCCCCAGCATGGCTGCGGGGTGCCAGGCAGGCGCTGGCTGTGAGCAGCCCCGTCCCCGCTCTGCCTGGTGGGGGGCACCCACCGAGGAATTGTCTCAGGTCTAATCCTTGTCTCGATATTTGGGATTTAATCAGCACTGAAGTAAGTAGCTTTTTTTTTTTTTTTTTTTCCTTCTAAGGCAGAGAAGAGCTGCAACTCAATAGGAATTAATTTGCCTAATTAGCGTCTTTGGGAAGCTCTCCCTCCTGCGCATGCCCCAGCGGGAGGGTTTCAGGGCTTGGGGACCCGCTGCGAAGGCTTTGCCTGGTGGGGTGCTGCCCGTAGCCCCCTGCCTGCCTGGTCCAGGCAGCACTCCCCCTGTGCCTCCGCAGGATCCGACCCGGGACGCAGCCGTAAAGCATCAGCTGGATGCCCATCGCCATGGCGGCACCCACCAGCTCCGTGCGGTGCTGAGCCTGGCCGGCCGTGGCGGGCACGGGCGACACGGGGTGGGGGGCCGGCTGGGGGGGTGCGGGAGCGGGCGACTGACAGGGAAGATGAATGGTTTTAATCATACCGCTTACAGGGCACCATCTGAAGTTTCGTGTAAGTTATGATAGCGACAGTTTGCACGAAAATTGTATTTCCAGGCTTCATTGACTGGCTTAATGAGAATCTTTACGTGTCAGATATTAAATTAAGAAATTAAAGAGCTGTTTCGGTGTGTATAGACTCCTTCCCTCGCACTGAGCTGCTTCTTCCAGATCAATCAGGAGCACGCCTCTAGAAAAGATGGGAGAAGCCTTTGATTTTCTGTCACCAGGGAAGTGAATCTAATATGCGTTGGCACCTAATTCATGTTTTATTAAAAGGCATGAGGTGGATGTTGCCGGCCCCCGCCTCTGCCCGCTGCCCTCTCTCTGCCTGTGCCACTCTGGGAAGAGGGAGCATTCCTGGCTCTTCCATCCTGGGGTCTCCATGCTGCCCAGCTGTCACACTGTGTCCCAAACATGAGCATCCCAGGGTCTGGGTGATGCTGAGCACCAAGAAGGTGCAGGGCACTGCGTGCCCTAGCCAATGGGTTTTGCTCTGCTAGCCAGAGATGGTCAATTTGGAAAAACCCATGTTGGAATCACTAGGTTGGAAAATATTGCTGCTCTCCTGCGTTGCATCCCTGCTTTCGTTTCTGTACTGGCCGAGTTTGACCTGAATTCACTGGTCATCTTGTTCTTCCCTCAAATTTTGCTGGAAATGTGTACTTGGCCAACAACTCACCAGCTGGTGGGGAACGGGGAAGATGTCACAGCCATGGGGAGGGACTCAAATGGCCGGAGGACATGGAGTGTGCCGTGGTCACCAGCGGGCTCTTGGACATGGTGAGCAGGGAGCGGAGCGAGATGGGGGCAGTGAATCACTTCATGCCACGGACACTGGAGATAAACACCCGGCACAGGGATGCTGGAGAGTAACACCTGGGGCAGGGACCCCAGGGATAAATGTCCCAGGACAGGGGCAGCAAGGGACACCAGAGAGCAACACCCCTGGGTGAGGGCACCCAGGGACACCAGGGATAAATGCCCCCATTTGGAGGCACCCAGGGACTCTGGAGATAACCCCTGGGGCAGGGACGTGCTGCGACAGTGCAGGTGAGCTAGGGACACCAGTCAGCTCTGCGGTTGGGGAGGGAGTCCAGCTGGGATGTCTCCTTGTTTCCCAATTCACCTGGTCCCTGCAACACGGCACGGAAGAGTCTGGGGCCACCTCGGCCCCTGCCACCATCTCAGGTGTCCCCAGGAGGGGACAGGGGCATCGGGCTCTTTCTGGATGGGAGGATGCTCAGGTGAGCCCCAAGCCCTGGCAGTCGGCATGCCTGGATAGAGGCCCGCTGCCTGGGTGCTCTCCGAGTCCCCTTGTCGCATCTCCACCTTCCAAAGTTGAAGGCGAGGAGGGGAAGGCCATCGCTGTTGCAAACTGTCTGTCATGGCAAGAAAAATCACACCTCCAGGCCCCCGAGCATGCCATCCATCTTCGGCTCCCTGCACAGGCCCTGGCTTCTGCTTGTGCGGCGAAACTTTGAGTAAACAGCTTAATTTGGCACTTATATGAGTGGAGACATTGTTCGTGGTGTCAACTATTGATTTGCATCCTTACGGCCCCATCAGTCATTCGGGCTTTTTCTTTTTTTGATATTACAATCGGAAGGGATAAACCTCCCAGCAGTCCCAGGCTGGGCTTGCTGTGCCCCTTCCCGAACCCTGTGGCTGGGGACCCCGTGTCCCTGTGGGATGCTGGTCCCAGTGCTGTTAGCCCTCTCCCCAGTGCTGTGCACAGCGTTGTTCCTGCGGGACATATGTGAGCGCAAAGCAGGACAGGGGGGAGCTGGAGCCCCGGCGATCCCTGCAACGAGGACTGGCTACCGGGCTCCCTGTGCGGCCAGCGTCCTGAAGACCCTTGCCCAGAAGGACAGGGACGGAGTCGGGACTGGGATCCATCGGTGCCGTTGTCCCCAAGCGATGGCCAGGCTGGCCGAGGTGCCGCCACCGCCCCGGCCAGCCCACCCCGTCAGCTGGGCACCCCGCTGGCCCTGCCGAAACGTCTCATTAAAGGGATTTGCGGAGCTGCCGAGCCAGGCTGTAATCTGGAGCTTACCGGTCATTTGTTCCAGCGTCTCAGGCAGCCGGCAAAGGTCGTTGGATCTTTAATTACGGCGAGGCAAGCGGCGGGAGCAGCGGGGAGGAGGAATGGCTGCGGGCATCAGGCAGGCAGCCCAGGAGTGGCAAGAAGGTCCGGGCTAACGAGGAAAACGCTTTCTGCCCTCGAGGGCCCCGACAGACGCAATGAGCCTTCCCCGTGCGGCACTGTCGTGGCCAGCCAACCCATCCCCTGGCTGTGCAGTGACCGCAACCTCGGCTGGCATCGCTCCCTTCCTCCTCCTCCTCCTCCTCTGCAGTGCATCGCTGCCCCACAACCTCAGCCCAACCCTGCTTGTCTCCTTCCAGTTCCTCCTGTGCTGTGGGACGTGATGGGAGCCCGGCCCTGGGTGCATGGGGGTGGCTGGGCACACACCTCTGCACACTAATGCGTGCTCGGTGCATGCAGCATGCACATTTGGGGGCACCCCCCCTGCCCCGGGCAGGTTTTGGGGCCACAGCCGTGCCTGTGCCAGGCTGTGGAGCTCAGCTAGGACAAGCCAGTGTCCCCAGCTGGCAGAAATGCTGGGACGTGCCGGTACCTCGCGTGCCCAGGCAAGGGCATGCGTGTGCTCCCTGCCTGCAAATCCATGTAGGATGGGGGTGACAGCTGTGGGAAGGCTGTATGGGTGTGTTTGTGTGTCTCGGTGCTGTGTACGGGCTGTGCGTGCACGTACATACATCTCCCAGGGCTGATCATGCGTGTGCGTGTGTGTGTGTGTGTGTGCACGCGCGCGCTGAACGGGTGGTGTGTTCGAGCACGTGGGTGCGTTTCTTAGTGCTGAACGCTCCCGGAATAAAGGATGTGTGTGCGTATGTTGTGTATGTGTGTGCATATGTCGTGCATGTGTGTGCAGTAACATGCGTGCAGGATAGAGGCTGCCTGTGCACCTGCACATACCTCGCTGCCGCACGCAGACGGGCTCAGGGACGTGCGTGCACTCCGCGTGTGCACACACGTACGGGAGCTCCCGGGGGGGACGGCTCGGTGCTTGCAGGACACAGTGAGCTCTGAGCCGCCCCGTGCTCGCTGGTGCTGCGGGAGGGGGGCTGGAGGACGCCGCACGCTTGACAGGGCTCCCAAGAGCAAGTGACAGCAGGATGGGAAGTAAGGAAAGCCAAACGATTATTCCTCCCCTGCGTGCAGAGCTATCCTGCTCCACAGCGGTCATTAACGGAGCGTCATATCCCGCGCTGACAGGTAGGGATCGGCGCCTGACACAGATTGGCAGCAAACGAGGCGCTCCGGGACTGCGGTCTGGGGGCGACAGGCAGGGACTGCGGCAGGCGCTGCTGCCTTCCCCTGCCCCCCACGCCGTGCCGGGCTGTGCCCCCCCCCCCCCCCCCCCACCACCGGCCGGGGGCCACTGCGCCCGGGGGGCCCGGGCGG
>JAVJGG010000043.1:1273738-1285471 GCA_035590195.1 Aviceda cuculoides
AATACGTAAAGCCTCATTTTAATTAAAGCTTAAATTATCCCCAAAGCCAGGGTATTACTGCCTTCACCCTGAACCTCACTCCAGCTCCTTGGTCCGCACTCGCAGCCCCTCCCCAGCGCATGGGGCCACCTCAGGAAAATTTGGGGGGAGGGGGGGGGCATGTATTGACCTCTCGCCTGCTCAGGACAGGCTGGCAGCAAGTAACTCTGCCCCGGTGTCACCAGTTGCTCCCAGCTGTCCCCGAGGGCGGCTGGTCCCTGGGGCATGCCCTGGGCAGGCAGCCCTGCCTGCAGCCTTGCTGCCGGCTCCCGCGCAGGGTGGCACTGCTGGGGACCAGCCGACCCCCCTGGGATTTCAGGGGATGCCAGTCACCCCCACCTCGCTCCCCTCACCTCTCGCTGCTGGGGTTCGTTCGAGAGGGATGGGTGTGAATGCCTCCGTGCCTCCTTAAAATGACATAGCCGGTCTCCATGGCAACTCTTCTCTGCCTTTCGCCTCAGACCAAGAGCATCATCTGCTCCATCATCCCTGCAGGCCAGGGCCCAGCCTCTCCTGAAAGGGGCCGAAAGGGTGCTGAGGCTGCGAGACCCCCGCCTGCCCCACACCTCTGCCCCCCCGGCAGCGCCAGCTCGTGCGGCTCCCCGGCATCTGGTCCGTGGCCGGCTGGAGGGGACCCCCCTGGCTGCAGCATCCCGCTCCCCAGCTGCCTCCATCCTCCTCCGGCAACCGCCTCCGCCCCTTCCCACTGCGGCCAGTGCTGCGGGATGCCCGGCACGGCTACGGCGCAGCCTGCCAGGGCTGCATCTGGATGGAGCTGGGACTGCTGGCGATGCTGCGTGGCCCCTGCCCACCCTGAAAGCTTGCAAATTCACAGCAAAGCCCCTTGCTCCGTGTCCGCCTCCTCCTGTGAACAAGCAGGCGCACGCCAGGCGGGCTGGGAGGCAGACCAGCATCGCCAGCGGAGCGGAGAGGGGGCCGCACCGGCGGTACCAACCTGCCCATCAACCACTCAGACCCCGCCGTGAAAATAAGAGGACAGAGCGGAGCGCTGGGGAAATTGCCCGGCACTCCAGCAAATCCCACCATCCCCTGCCTGGCGCGGTAGGGCTGGCCTCGGCCTCCGACCCGGCACGTCCCCGCCTTTCCCTTAAACCTCGCTAAGCCGCAGCATGACGGCAGCCTGCCGGGAGAAGCCGGGCTGGCAGAGCTGTGGTGGCGGCTGTCCTTCTCCAGGGCCCCAGGGATGCGGGCCGCCAGCCCCAGGCGCTGCGAGGGTGATTTTTGGTGGGGATGCACGCGGGGAGAAGGGAGACGCGTAGGTGCAGAGGTGCACAGGGGCTAAGACGTGCACACAAGGAGGGATGGAGGCGCGTGTGCGTGGGACACACAAGGAGCGAAGGTGCGTGTGCATGTGGGGGGACACGCCGGGATGAAGGGGTGTGCGCCCAGCGGGATGAAGGCAGGGGTAAAGGGGAATTTGCACGCAGGGATGGAGATGTGCGTGTGCGCGCGCTCACACAGGGTGGGGATGTATGTCTGCGCGTGCCTCTGTGCGTACAGTGGGGATGCGGAGGCGTGCGTGTCCCCTAAAGGCACGTCTCCCCTCCAGACTGCGCAGGCGTTGTGTTACTTCAGACACCCTCCTGCCTGGGGGGCTCCAGGGCCGCCCCAGCCCTGCCTGTGCCCTGCAGAGCAGGCGGCGTGCCCAGCTCCCCGGGGTGCTGCCTTCTTCCCCACTGCTCCTTTGGCAGGCGACGTTTTCTGATACCCGCACGGCATTTCCCCGTGCTTGGTGTCGTCCCATTGCTCCCCGCTGCCCGCCGGCAGCCACACGCAATCGCCTCCCCCCCAGCATCCCGGCGTGTGTGCCGAGGTGTGGGGGTGTGTTTATTTATAGGGCTGCTGCAGAGCCAGCGTGCCGTGGGGGGGCCTGCCGCCCCCCCAGCCCGTCTGGGCTCCCTTCCCCGCTTCCCGGGCGGGGCCCCCGCCTGCCTCGATGCCCGAGTGCCCGCTGGTGTGCAAATCGACTCGCAGAGGCAGTTTATAACCAGGGCCAGGCTGGCTCCGGCACTCACAGTCCTCGTCTGTCATCCTGCTCTTCTTGTTCCCAGCTTGCTCGGCCCCACCGCCGCCTCCAGGTTTGCCTGAGGTCCTGCTGTTGGGTTAAACTTCCCTCTCCAGGGGCACATGTGTCCCGAGGTCTTCTCCTGCAGCCCCTCCTCGAGCCTTGCTGAGGTTTTCGGGGCGCACCCGGTGCTCCCAACTTGTCCTGGCCGCACTGCCCATCCAGCTCCCTGCGCCAACGAGGGAGCCTGCCTGTGCCCAGGGGCGCGGGGTGCAGGGACGCGCCGCTGCAGACTGCTGCGTGCTCGACCCAGGGCACCGGTCTGTTTGCCTTTAGATTACAGGGAGACGTGGAAAAGCCACATAGGGATCCCGAGGAGAATGTGTTGCAAACACATTCCCTGCCCGCACACAGACGTTAAAGCGCCCAAGCAGATGCTTTTGAGTCCCGTGGTGCAGCTGGATCAGTGCTGCCAGGGTCAGGGCACGGAGGTGGCAATCCACGTGCCATGGGATCCCCCATGGGACACTGGCAGCTATGGAGCTGCTGAGGGGATGACTGGAGGCTCAGCCTACGCAGGCAGACCCACCTGGTGTCAAGCTCCCCTCTTTGCAACGAGACGGGCTATGGGGGAGATGGCAGCGTGGGGCAGGACCTTGTTTTAGAGGCACCCGGCAGCGATGGAGCCCCAAGACCCAGCTCCCAAAAGGACTTGGTGAAGGGGCAAGGGGATGGGGATGGGTCAGGGGCTGCCAGGAGGGTGCATGCGGGGTGGTAGCCGGTGCCCTGCTGGGTGCGGGCTGTGCAGGGGGGGTATGGCGGGGCCAGGCAAACTCTGCCCTGGTGCCAGGGCTCCCTGGCACAGGGGGCTGAGCCACTGCAGCCTCCCCGTATAAGATGTGGCCACTGGATCTCTGAGGGCACCGGGCCAGAGCCAGCATGCAGGACAGGGTCCGGATGCCACGGCCCAGCCCCGTCCTGGCTGGCCTCTCATTTGTTCTCATTAAAGGCTGGCAGGGTGTCTAATTAGACGGTGTGAGTGCCAGCGCCCTGCTGACAGACACCTGTGCAGACAGACCTCCTCCTCGGCCTGCCTCATAATTAGCTTGCAGGATGCTGCCGCGCCTCCCGGCAGGACCTGCTCTGGCACCGGGAAACAAAGCTCTTCCTCGCCGGGACGTGGCACGGAGCCAGGCCCCACCAGCCGCTGCTGGGGCTGACGGCACGGCTGGAACCGCAGCCCCACGGCACGCAAACCCTGTGGCCGTGGCATCCTCAGGGGGCATCCCGCGGCATCCTGCTCCCGCGGGTACCGCTCGGCATCCCAGCCACATGCCGGCAGCTCCGGGTGCCCAATGCAGAGTCACCCCACCATGGGCACCCGGCTTTTGTGCCCCCTCCTTTACCCCAGGGCAGTGCCTCGGGCACCTCGGATCCACGGAGAGAGCGAGCCGTGGCTCCCTGCGCCCACCCATATGCGCCCACCCGAGCAGCTCATGGACAGGGGCCCAGGGAGGACGGGGTGCCTTCATAGCCTTGTGAACTGTGCAGGGATAACGAGCCAGCGGCCGCTTTAATTAGATTAATTGGCTCCCATTCGACTCCAGAAGAGCCGTCAGGCTGCAAGTGCGTTCCTGCTGTACCTGGCTAATTACGGCACCGCGGCCGCCACTCTGCACCGCTTACGGCCACAGAGAGCCGGCACCAGGCAAAACCGTGCCGGGGAGATGCTGCCGGGCAAGAAGCGCTTGGGGAGGTACGGCTACTAAAATAAATTGCAGAACAAGAGAAAGGAGAAGATCAGGGAGTCCTGAGGATGCTCCAGGCCCTTGGGAAGGGGCAGAGCTGCAGGAGAGCAAGGGCTGGACCCTGTGAGGAGCTGGAGCACAGGGATGGGGTTCAGGGAGCCCGGGAGCAGAGGATGGGGATCAGGGCTGGGAAAGGTGTTGGGTCAGGAGCCAGGAGGATGCCGGGGTAGCAGCCAGAGAACGGGATCCCCCAGTTGGGGGGAAGGGATCTGGAGCAGCCAGGTGAGCACAGGCAGTGGGGGGAGCTGTGCCTGAGCCCCGGGGGGTGGCAGGGAGGGGTGGGTGGTGGGACCGGGCTCTGTCCCTGCTGTCTTCCCTGAGGAAGAGGAGGCAGGCTGACAGCAGCGAGCTGAGCTGGGCAGCCACTGGGCAGGTGAGGCAGGGTCTTTCCCAGCTCTGCCAGGCATGGGCACATTGAGCCTCTGCCTGGCACCGGAGCCGCTCAGAGGTACTGGCTATTTATAAAAGCCACCCACGAGAGAAGCAAGGAGGTGACAGCCTAAAAATAACCACCTGGGCTGGGGTGGCGAGGCGCCACTTCCCCACAGACTGGAGAGTAGGAGGCAGTACCAGGGGCTATTTTTAGCCCTCTTGTCCTCAGCATGTTATTAAAGTGCTGGCCTGCAGTGCCCACTGCAGCTGGAGCTGCAGCCTTCGCCCACGCAGACGGCCTGTGCCCCAGGGCACTGCGTTTTCTTGGAGGCACAACGCACCGATGGCCAACGCTGGGAGCGTAAAAAAGCTGGTGAGCAGGAGCTTAGCAGCTCCAGGAGGCAAATAATGTGCCAGACACCCCTACACATCCCCAACAGACACCCCACAACCCCTCTGGGGACCAGGGCTACTGCAGGCGGCTGGTACCCCGAGGATTTGCCCCGCCGTGGGATGCCGGCAGCTCCCCAGGGTGTCTCCCAAGAGAGAGACAGCAACTGCGCACACGGCTTGGAAAGACATAGCTGCACACCCGTATGCGCAGAGCATTCAGCTGATCCTATGCACCGCCTCGCGATGCAACACCAGTGCATGGCACGGGGATGGGCTGAACCCTGCATGCACCGCGGACCCCCCCCCCTGCAGAGGAGGGGAAGGGCTTGCAGGTATGGGTCGGTCCCCCTCAGTGTCCGCTGTGCGTGCCACCTGTCCCAGAGCGGGCCTGGCATCCCGGCGTGAAGGGCACACGTGTCCTGCATCCATGGGGGACCTGGGGGGGGGGGTGTTGTTCATTACACAGCTCAGCAATGAGCCCCTAAGCCCCATTGCAGCTCCCCAGGATACTCCAAGCACCTGCATGGACCCTGCAGCCCCCCAAACCCACGTGGCCCTATAAGATTCCAACCTGCAAATCTCCTAATCACAAAACAGGTCACCACACATCCCTGAGTGCCAGTGCAACGCCCTGGGACGCCCGCCCAGCCTCTGAGACCCAGCACACAGCCTCGGCATACCCGCGTGTCCCCAGGTGATGCCCGCACGGAGCCCACTCCCCAGCCCTGGTCCCTACGCCGTGTGGCTGGAGGAGGGGATGGCACTGCCGGGAGACGGGCAAAGGACAGCGGCTGGGAGAAGGGCAGGGAGGAGACGGAGGCCGCTGGCTTCATCCTCAGGTGCGCGCAGGACACGTTCAGCTGGGAGCTTGTTAGCCAAGGCGTTAGCAGCCCTTGCAAAGAGCTGACGCGGCCGCAGCGCGCACATCCCCCGGGGCTCCCAGGGGAGCCCGCGCTTCGATTCGTGCCGCACGCGAGGCCCCAGAACAGACGCGGCTTGGATGGAGTTATTTTTTTGCTGGTGAATGTTAATCCCGGCTCAGCTAACGCCTCTGCAGCGGCTCCTCTGGGCCCCCCTCCAGGCTAACCGCTGCCCGCGCTCGCCGGCGGGCGGGCGAGGGGCGATGAGTGGGGCAGCCTCATGCCATGGCTCGCTCTGGGATGCCGCTGTGCCCCTGGCAAAGTGCCACGCCGGGGATGGGGGGCACAGGGAGGAGGGTGGGTGAGCTGCCCGTGCCCGGCACCTAAGGGGCTGGTGTCCCCCCGGGTCTGCCATACATGGGGGGGACGCCCTCAGCATGGGGCCGAGGGGGTGTCCCTGGGGCTTCCCTGTACCCATGGGGGTGGTGGGGTTGGTTGTCCGCGGTGGGGCCGGGGGGGGTCTGGCACCCCCAGCTCTGGTCCTGCAGAGGTGGTAGGAGCGGAGAAAGGGCTTCCCCAGCTGGCGAGGAGGATGTAATTGTACGGTACAGACTGAGCCTGTCAGGCATCCCTCCGTCAGTGCATCCCGGGGCGCCTTCACCATAAATAATAAATAACAGCCCGGAGAGGAGGGGATTAACAAGGACAGGCGAGGCAGTTATTTCCTAATTGATGGTTTTGCATTCCTGCGGAGGCTGGAACCGCAGCCACGCTGATGCCATCGCGGGAAGCGGGTGCCTCCTCCCCACGGCTTTGCTGGGGAAAAGCAGGTAGGGGACACGCAGGCAGCCCGGGGCAGAGCGGGCAGCTGGGGCACGGTGCAGCCGGCAGAGGGGCAGCAGCAGCCCCATCCCACAGGACCCACCATCCCCTGACGGGGGAGAGCCTTGGGGTCCAGCTGGGGCTCGATGCTTTTCCTCTCATCTAACTTCATTTCTACTAAACCTTTAGAGGAGGGACCAAAATCCCAGCGCACTGCCCCCTCCCCTGCTCAGAAAGGCTGGGATGCAGGTTGTTCCATCTCCTGCTTTGCCCAGGATTTGGAGCATCCCAGCTGGGCAGGAAAGGGGAGCAGGATGGGGTTCCTGGGCAGCCCAGACAGCTTGAATTTCCACGTGGGTTTAGCTGAGCTAAAACCAGCTCTGGGAGGAGGCTAGGCCAGTTTCGGAGATATAATTATGTATAAAAAAAGCTTGCCTTTGTCCCTGTGGGGAGGAGCAGTGTCCAGCTCTGCCACTTGGGATGTGCCGGGACCCGACGGGACCATGCCAGCCTTTGGGGACCCCAGACCCCGGCTTGGCCACGGAGGGGGTCTTTCCCCTCCGCCCAGCCAGCCTACGGGACAGGAAGATGCCCGGCCGCTGCTGTGCACAAGGCTGGTGGCCCGCTCCTGCAGCATGGCCTGGTTCCTGTCCCGGATTACCCTCTCCCCACTGACGGGAGGGGGAAGAGCTCGCTGAGTGCCAGATGGTGCCGTTTAATTTTTTTTCCTGGGTGAGGCTTGAATCTGTTTGTGCCCATGAGCAGGACCTCAGGAGACTGATGCAGGCGGTGCCGGGCTGAGAGCCCTCCTGCCTTCGGGCGCAGCTATTTCTCATCTAGAAACAGGAGCTTTGCAGTAAAGACCATTCCCCAAAGATCTTCCAAGGCTTTTCCTCACTTAGCAGACATCCCTCGCTGCACGGGGCAGGGCAAGTGTGGCGACCCCAGCCCCCTTCGGGGTGATTTTGCCCGGCAATTCAGGCTTCCCCTGCCTGCAGCCCTGCCAGCTTGCCTGCCTTTCCCAAGAGCCGAGGAGCCGGGTCGGCTTGAGGGACCCGAGGAAGAGAGGGTGAGAAAGACAGGGAGATGTCCGCAGAGGCAACGCTTCCCCCAGTGCCGGGGCAGCAGCGCAGGTGCTGCCTGCCAGATTGCTGCCCGTGGCCTCCACTCAGCTTGCAATTATCTGGGGTAATGGCAGGGGAGGGTGACCCAGATAGCACGGGGAGGAGGATAATAAGGAAGATGTAAGTGAGGCTCTGGGAATGGGAAATGATGGGGGGGAGAGAGAGGAGAGGAGCTCCAGGGTGAACCCTGAGCTGGGAGGTCGACCCTGCGCAGCCCAGGGCATCCCCGCGGCGCACGTCATCCCTAATCCAGGCAATACACCCCTTGGTAATCTAAAATGTCCCCTCCCAGATCTACGGCCCTGCATGGTTTGGGGTGGGAAAAGGGGTAGGCAGAGGACAGGGCTGGCAGCAGTGTCTTCCAAACAAAATCTTCCTTTCCCGGTGAGCTGGGATGAGCAGAGAGGCTCAGAGCAAGCCGTGC
This sequence comes from Aviceda cuculoides, assembly GCA_035590195.1. Lineage (NCBI taxonomy): Eukaryota > Metazoa > Chordata > Aves > Accipitriformes > Accipitridae > Aviceda > Aviceda cuculoides. The sequence continues at coordinate 1,281,607 of JAVJGG010000043.1, forward strand.
TGGAGGGCCGGCACGTCGCCGTGCTGCCGTAGCAAGCTCTGCCTGGCTCACGGGAGGGAGGCAGCTCTCGGCACGGGGCCACCCGCTGTCCCCAGGGCCAGGTGTCACCCAGCTACTGGGACTTTGCTGGAGGGCACCTTGCAGGAGAGCACCTGCAGGTCAGCAAAGAGGGGGCTGGGGCTCCCGCCCTTGCGGAGCACCTTTCCTCTTTGCAGAGGGTCCACGCAGCAGTTCTGCCACCCGACCAGCGCGCACCAAGCGATATCTCATTATAAATCTCCCAGGACTCTCCCATCATCCTTTCTCCACAAAGAGCTGAGGAAGCAGAGGTCTGAGCCAGCGCTCGTCCATCACCACGGAGAGGTGTCCCCAACGCTGCCGCCACCTGCTCCGGCCACCTTGGCAATCTGCTGTGGCCACTTCCCTGGGGGAAATGCTACTTGTATGCTGCCTCTGGGCTGCAGCTCCTCTCTGTGACTCAGTTTCCCCTCTGGCCCACCCTAGGCTGTGGGAGATCTCTCTCCTCTCCAGTTGGGCTTTGAGGCTGATTTTCTGAGTCCAGCAATGAAGAGGTACAAAACTGGGGTTCGCCTGTCCAAGCGTGATGCTGATGACTTGCTAGCAGTGCACGGCTCTTCATTTAAAATAAAGGAAGGTGGGAATGGTGTGGGATCAGGCCAGCACTCCCAGATCCCATGGTGGGAGGACAACCCCTGAGCTAGCCCCAGCCAAGAATGCTTGTCCCCAGCCTGGTGGCCGGCCACGCTTGAAGTGAAAGCCAAGGGTCTTTGTCCCAGCACGGTGAGCACGTCCTGGTGGTGACGTGCCATGGCACGGAGCAAGGGTTCAGGTTCGGCTGGTGCCTGAGTACACAGGGTCTCCTTTGAGGCTTTTTTTGGAGGAGGGGAGTCTGCCCCAACGCTGCAGAGGGTGCAGGAGGCGCAGTCCCGCGGAGGGGAGCTGCAGAAAAGGGACCTTCTGCTCCATCGGTGGGTGCTGCTGTGAGGGTGTCGCTGGGTGACTTCACATGAGCATTTTGGCCAGGAGGGTGTTTGCTGGTGGAGGAGAGCATCGCTCTGGGCACCACCAAGGAGCCAGGGAAACAAGACCCAGCAGAGCAGCACCAGCGTTTCCAAGCAATCTGGCCTCACCATCGCATGATATTTTAAGTGGCAGAAAAGAAAATAAAACAGACAAGGGAGGGTGGGAGAGAGGATGTGCTGGAGGGAGGGGAGGAGCTGCCCCCCCTTCTCTCCCACGCAGCCCCATGGCTTCGGGAGACTGGGTGGGCTGGGGTGATGCTGGTGGGGGGGCTGGGTCGCGGGGCTTTTTGCAGGCTGGGTTTCAAAGGGGAGGCTCACTGGTGAAGGGAGCACGATGTCTTCCGTGACAGACTCAAACGTGACTCAACGTCACCTACTTTCCACCACAACGACTTCTGCTGCTTCTTCTTCTCTGTGCAAATCTGGGGCTTGGAGTGCTCGAAATGTGGCTGTGGAGGGGGGCTAAGGGGAGGACGCCGTGAGGAGGAGGAGGAGGATGCGTTTCCTCCTCCTTTGCTCCCCTCCTGAGCTGTCCCTGAGGGTGCCTCCGCCTTGGGGAAGAGAGCACCGAGAGCCCTGCAAAGCCACTCTTTCATTAATTGAATATTCAATTTTCAAAATAACCTTGAGGAACTAAATGAAGAGGCTGGGAAGAGATAGCTAATTGTCAGCTGCACCTGCTCGGCACACAACCACAAAAATGCTGCTTCTAGCTTCCTTCCAGCCCACTCACACAAATTTTTTTTATTTTTTTTTTCCCAAGCCGTTACGTCAATGCAGAGGGCACGGCAGCCTTGCAGGGCACAAGAACCACGCAGGGCCCCAGCGTGTGGGGTGCAATAGGGGGACTGGGGCTGTAAAAGCTGGCGAGTGGCTTGCCTGGCCCTGGGCGACGCTTTTTTGCAGGGTGGGGAGAGCGGGGTGGGATGTGCACGGAGATACGGCCCCACGAGGAGTGCAGGCTGCGGCGCATGCGTGTTCTGCATTTCGGGGTGGCCACAGCGCTGGTGCCCACCGGTTTCAGGTGCCCCCGGACTGTGCTTCCCCGCGGGGCAGTGCAGGGGGGATGCAATGGGCTGGCAGGGACCAGGGTATCCTGCACCCATGCCCGGGGGGCCGCCCAGACCCTGCGGCCAGCGCCACCAGGCCGAATCCGGCTTTCGCTCGGCGCCTGGCCCCACTCCACGACTGCCCGCAGTGCTGATGCTTCTCCCTCCTTCCTTTGGGCATCCCCTGTCCCCGCAGCAGAGCCGCATCGCCTGCCTGCCCTCACCCTGGAAAAGCCCTGGCGTGCCTCTGCGCCGGCTGCCCCTGTCCACGCGCCGTTTTAGGCAGCAGGACCAGCACCACTTGTTCTTCCCGGGGGTGCTGAGACCCCCAGCCTGGGCATCCTGGGGCAGAGGGTGTCCTGCACACCCGAGCTGGGAGCTGCACAGGGCGCTTCTGCAGCCGCTGCATTGGTGCCTGCCTGCAGGAGGGGCAGGCAGGGCTCTGCTCCCACCATGGCAGGGAGCGGGCAGAATCCTGCGGGAAGGGACCTCACCACGGGGCAGCTGGACGGGGCCATATGCTGCCTTTCACCAGCGCTGGCCGGGCCCGTGTCTCCAAATCGCTTGCTGCCTCCACACTTGGCTGCATTAATAATCAGCCGGCTGATGGGGAAGGATTTACCAGCTGTTTTTCATGACTCCATTGGCCTCAGATAAATCAGGGAGGGGGTGTCGCACGGCGTTTGCCAGGGGCCTGATGGATGGTGCCGAGCGAGCGGATCGCTCGCACGCTGACACGTACAGACTCTGTCAGGTTGGCGGAGAGCGCAGGATTAATGGCCCCAATCAAGTGGGAAGGAATCGCTGGGGTGGTACCCAGCCCACCCCCCCACCGCAGCATCGTGGCTGCCCAGGCCCTGCCCCACGCAGGGGCTGCCGTCGGGGCCCCCTCCCCTTCCCCAGCCTCCTCGCTGGCCGGGCTGGTGTGGGCAGCTCCCCCAGCCCCAGCTGCAGGATGGAGATTAGCTCTAAAGAGCTGAGCACACACAATATTTCCCAAGCAATTGCAAGCGAAGCGAGGAGCAGCTGTGGGCTGAGCAGCCCGCCTCCCTCAATACCGGCAACATCTGGACGCGGCAGCTGCGCCGGCAAGCGAAACCTGTTGGGGGCAAGGGGGAAGGGGACGGGACCCCATCGCTCGGCATGGTGCGTGCTGCCGGGCTGGCGACGAGAAACCTGCCGCCAGCGTCAGGTCTCTGCTTGCAGGCTAATTCTCCCGAGGCAGCATCCCGCCCCGCGCTGTAGGGCAGGGTGCTGGGGGCCCCCCCCTCGTGTGCCCACCGCTCTGAGAGGGCACTTGTCCCAATTCCCTGGGCTGTGGGGGTAGCCTTTGCCCTGGGACCACGGCACATTGCAGAGCGCTACCTCCCGCTCGGCCTGCTCGTGGTCCCTGTTGTGCAGGACCCCTCCCTGTGGCATGGGTGCTGGGGAGCACTGGTGCCCCAGGAAGGGCTGGGTGCCTCAGAGAGGAGCCCAGCTCTGCTCCCACCATCTCGGTAGCATCGCTAGAGCTGGAGCATCTTTTAAAGGAGAGCTTTTAAAGGAAAGCGAACCAAAACCCGAGGGGGCTGTAGCTCAGGGTTGCTACTGGGGGCTGCGGTAACCCACCCCCGGGAGCAAGGGAAGCCCCAGAAAGCAGGGTCCCCAGCACAGCCCTCCCTGCCGCGGGGGTCTGCCGTCCCCTTGCGCTGCTGCCTCGCCCAGCGCTGACACACCCCTCACTGCACGTGGGCTGCCCCGCTGCACACACAGTCCCACTGCACGTACAGCCCG